>JAGFBZ010000542.1:437500-575000 GCA_018398805.1 Hirundichthys speculiger
CACAACTGCTGACCAGACATCCTCTGACCTCAAGAGAATAAAAACGTCTGACAGTAATACGGCGATGCGTAATCGAGAGGTAGAGCCGTTTGAGCATGTTCACATGTGACCAGGTGGATGCTAATTTATGCCATTTGGACGCGCTCTTTTACGCGCCGACATGCGAGTTGCGCTTTTCTCAAACTTGGTATCTTGCGATCGCTTGTTTAGGGTAGCGGGATCTGAAATTGTACCGAATCCGTACCGAAACCATGACACAAAAACTGCGGTACGGACCGTACCGTGAGCCACCTGTACTGTTGCACCCCTAATATATATACAACAAAAGTCAACTTTAAATTCACCGCTGATTTAGTAACAATGAACCGGCTACATGGCCTGCAAAAATTCAACACAACTTCAACAATAATAAATGCCACATATGCGTTACATAGCCTATTAGAAACAACAACAAAATCTTTCAACACGACACGACAGACCACAGATCAGTTCTAAAAGAAAACCCGAAAGCACTTTAAATTCACCACTGCAGAACCGGATGATTAATAACAATGAACCGGCCACAAAGCCTGCAAAAATCTTAACAAATATAGATGTAATGAAACAGGAACAAACAATGTGCCACAGAGTCAGTGTAACTGTCCATGGTGCTGATCTGACATTAGTTTGGCTCAGTGGAGCTGTCCATGGAACTGTGGTGCTGAACATCGTCCACAAAGGCGCAATGCACAGCAGCAGCCTTTGAAAGGAAAAGTGTCTTACCGCCTGCATTTATAAGACCTGGACTTATTTTAGCTGGGTTTCTTGTTTTAATAACAATGGTATTCATCTCAATATGATACGTTCTTCATAGTTAATCGTTAGTAGGCTAATTGATGAATAAACCATGATGCGTAATCTCTAAATTATGCGCTGCCCTCTTCTTGTTATATTGTGTTTTTTTGGAGTAATTATAACGTCATGGTGGATTAAGTAGTGAAACATGCACTGAATGCCCAGGTATCAAATGCACGGCCCGCCACTGAACAATACTGTAATAAACATTAAACCAGATCACTAGAAATTATTGTAAATTTTAAACATTTAAATTTTTCCTCACACATTTTCCCCCTTTTTTCCAATGTTTTTATTATTATTATTATTATTTTTTTTTTTAATACATTTTTGAGGTGCTGCAGCCCCACCAAGGAAGGCGGGGGGGGGGGGGGGGGGGGGGGGTCTGCAGCACCCTCAGCACCCCTACTGGTACTGGCCAAATGTTAAAGTTAACTTAGTGTTGACAGTCTGAGGACAGCTCAAATACTGGTGAGTTTGCACAACTATAATTTATATTTACGCCATTTCAAGCAGTAGAAAAGCAGTTCAACCGCTGTCGGGGTAAAAGCGGGTGCTTGGCATTATTCTTTACAGGTTTTGTAAAAATATAGTGCCACTCTATTAGTTGTGTAAACCAGTTTCTTATAGATTATTATTTGTTTTTCATTGTAACCATCTACTTTGTTATTCTCTGTCAAGGAATCTGATGATGATGATTCTTTCCGTGACCTTGACATCTGGATACTTCTCATTGTGTGTGAAGGTGCTGTGCTCACATCTTCCAGCATCTCAGTCCAGCCTCGTTGAAAATTATCATTGAGGGAGAAGTTGTGATGGGAAACATTCAAGATCTGCCAAAAGCAATGTGCATTCTGTTTGGACTCACATATGCACTCCACCTCAACTATCCCAAGACTATGAAGCTGTAACATTAGGAATCCATTATTAGGCCTAAACTTGCTAAAACTGCTGTGTCATGACTTAAGGCCATGACTTCTAGCCTCGATTCCTGTCGATTTGAGGTCATAGGTTGTTATGGTACTGGCTCCATCAAGTAGCTAAGTTTTAACGCAGGTACGTCTAGACAGATCTCAAGGTTTCCTTGTTTTCCACTTGTCGTTTAGATGAACCATCCGCCTCTCTGTCTTTGTCATTCTGAACGATTCAGCATTCTGTAATGACCTCTCTAAAGACTGCATGCAACTTAGAGAAGCAAACAAACTAGTTTTGCACCTCCGTCGTTTGTCAGTGCCTTGTTTAACAACCGAATTGACTGCTTCACCCGTGCACAATAATAATAATTCTTACAAGTGAGAAGATATCCAAATTCTTATCTAACAATGGCATCTCTGGGTGGGCTGTTAATCGAAAGGTTGGTGGTTCGAGCCTAGAAGTTATGGCCTTAAGTCATGACACAGCATGACACGGCAGTTTTAGCAAGTTTAGGCCTCAGAATGGATTCCTAACATTACAGAAGCTCATATTTCAGTTCTACTGTAATAAGCTGTTGACAAGCTGTTTCTGCCACAGTAAAAACACTTTCTGACCAGTGTTCTGACCTTTTTTATTTTCTGTAAAACAGGCTGACAAACAGACACGCATAAAACGCAGACACACACAACACCCACACACAAAAACACTGACACATACACACCTACACACACTTAAATTCTGTAGGAAGCAGGCTGATAAAATTGAGAGGAGTTGTAGCAGAAAACATGATGTTTTCCAGTTGTTGTTGCATCATCAGTCTTTGTAGATGGAGGTAGATGTTGTTCTGATACGATTGTCTCTGTTGGTTCATGTTCATGTTCCTACATTCAGCCACATGAAGCAGATTCTGTTTGTTTGTAAGGTCTTGCACATGTAACAGATGTTTCTTGTGAATTCTGTTTGTTTTATGGATTTACCACTTTAATCTCAGGGCACATCCATGTTTTTTCTGGTAAATTTGTGATGCATCCAACAACCACACACATAATTGTTTCATTGATTTGAAATGACCTTTTTCAGATTCATCATTTTAGGTTGGATGTGTTGATGATGACCTGATGATAAGTTTGTAATATTAAGATAGGAGCATTTAAAGTTGTGAAAATACAGTAATTGCAATTAATAAGTAGCAATAACAAGTCATAATAGCTAGTTATATTTAATCATTTTGAGTACATACTACTAACAAATATAAATACTAAACTTCAGGTTCTATGTTAGTAAAACTCAACATAGTTAGTTTCAGCTTGTGTAAAAACTAAAGTGGTTTAGTGTAATGGGTTTCATCACAATTTGCGAGTAAAGTCAACTAGTTCGGGCTCAGAGTGTAGTTGTTGCTGCAAGTTTAGTTCATTAATACAAGGAACATTAATCTAAGTGTTTATGATTATCCATCATACTTATATTTATACATTCAGATATATATTTAATGAGAGAAGTTGCTACGGGACATTTTGAATAAGTTTGTAACATTACCTGGCTATAAAGATGTGTACTTGGACTCATGTCCTTTGTTGTTCTGTACCTGGTTACAGGCGGTCACACGCATTGAACAAAAGCTAACTTCAGACAGCTGTGCTGTTTAGATGTCATTTCCTGATCTTCAGCTGGTGCCCCATCTTTTTTTTTTTTACTCATTTATTTTCTGAATAAATCACTTCTGTTATCAATAACTGTCTTAGAACAGTTACAGTGATCCCTCGCCAATTCGCGTTTTAAGTTCTGCAGTTTTAGTTATTTGCGGATTCTTCAGAAATATAAAATTTAATTAAAAAAATCAAGAAAAAATCCCGGAAACATCACAGGATGTTGTGCGTGTTCTCTCACAGTAAAGAAATGTTGTGAGCCAGCCTGTCCCCTTTAAGAAGGTGGCCTTATGGGTAATGATGTAGCCTTATGGGTAATGTAGTGTGTGTGTCATGGGATGGCAGAACGAAAACAGGGTTAGATGAAAAGTGGCGTGATCATAAACAGCAGCCCAGCGTGTATAGATTTACATTCTCTGTTAACTGACAGGAGCCCAACAATACAACCTGTGTGATGTTACAAGTTCCTGCAGTGCCAGAATAAAGTGCTCGTTCCATGCAGAGAAAACCTGACTTTTACTATTGTTGTTGTTAGCGTGTTGGCCGCTAATTACGAACCAAAAATAGCACAATACCAGCGGTTTGTTTACTACGGTTCAGAGATCAGAGGCTGTGAAGGTAACAGAAAGACCACAGTTGAGCCTTTGTCTTGTTTCTCTGCAGTGTCTCGCTACTTTTTACGGTTTTTAAACATATTTTAAACACATTATTTAGGCTCAGGGGGCTCCGGCTCCAGTTCCCGGATTTTGATTTTCGTGGGGGGGCACCTGTCCCCATTAACTGCAAGATAAGGGATCACTGTATTGTTAGATTAACAGCCCCTTAATAACTAAACGATCACTTTAAAAGCATCATCGTTGTTGTATATTTTAGACTGAGAAGACAGTTATAACCTACATTTTAAATGGGATGGTCAATTTGCATATGACATCAACAGTTTGAAAGTTCCCCTAATGCTGCATCTCCCTGTCCACTCTCTTCAGTCCTCTGTGTCTCACTTCGTCTTAGCTAACCTCTTTCTCTGTACATACTCCTGCACTTCCTCATTTCACCATCTGTCTCAGATCCTCCATAAAAGCCACACGACACTCTTCTTTTTTCATCTTCCTGTCATGGCCTGGAGCGGCCATGATCGTTTTTCTGTTTTTCTGTTTGTTCTGTGTGTTGTCAAGTTGGCGTCTCTCCATGTCTCTAGTGCTTCCTGTTTTACTTTGAAGGTCTGTCTTGTCTCCGTTGTTTTCAGCTTTGCTTCCTTCCCCTTGTCAAGCCTGATTGTTCACACCTGCCTCTCGTTTGTTCCTGTGTGTATATAAGTCCTGTCACTCCCTTTAAGTTTGCTGTCCATTGTCGTCGCTATGCCCTCCATGCCTTGTCTTTGTGTTCACCGTTCAGCTCGGAGTCAAGTTAAGTTTGTAGTTTTGAATTCCTTGACGTTTTGGATTTTTGGATTTTGTGGATTTTGGTTTTTTGTTTTTGTTAAATAAATACCTTTTTGTGTTTTGGAACCTCCTGCATTTGGGTCCTCCTTCCACGCCTCCGCTTGTGACAGAATGGACAGCCAGTATATGGACCCAGCAGGAAGGGTGATGGATTTTCGGGGCACCCGACAGGCCCTGGGGGGGCCAAAGAGCCTCCAGCAAGCTTGCTGGGGCTCGGGGGTTGGCCCGGCCCGGTTTTTGGCAGGGCTGGCCTCCGAGGCAACGGAGAGGTCGCCTCGGAGAAGACGAGGCAGGCGCTCGCGGTCCGGGGCGACCCAACAGGACACCCCGACTCCAGCTCCCTGCTCTGTGGGCATCCAGGAGGATGTCCCACCTTCGGCTCTCGACTCTGTCCCTATGGCAGTCCTGGATACTCCCCTGGCAGCTCAGGAGGAGGTCAAATCCTTCTGGGAGCTCCACCACCGCCTCACATCCTCTGTGCAGGAGTCCACTGATGTGAGGCGGTGGATCTGTGTATATGACCTCCTCCTGAGGCATTGGACCACCAGGCCCCAGCTCCTCCACCTGCCCAACGTCATGCCAATCGTCTCAGCGGTGTATAAACACCTCAACAAGCTGAGGGGGGAGCTCTCTTCTCCCAAGTCCGAGGTGGTCGACGCACTCTCCCCCAGCCATGTCTCTGAGGTGGTCGACGCACGCTCCCCCAGCCATGTCCCTGAAGCGGTCGACGCGCTCTCCCCCAGCCATGTCCCTGAGGCGGTCGACGCGCTCTCCCCCAGCCATGTCCCTGAGGCGGTCGACGCGCTCTCCCCCAGCCATGTCCCTGAGGCGGTCGACGCGCTCTCCCCCAGCCATGTCCCTGAGGCGGTCGACGCGCTCTCCCCCAGCCATGTCCCTGAGGCGGTCGACGCGCTCTCCCCCAGCCCTGTCCCCGAGGCGGTTGACGCGCTCTCCCCCAGCCAGGTCTCCGAGGCGGTCGACGCGCTCTCCCCCAGCCAGGTCTCCGAGGCGGTCGACGCGCTCTCCCCCAGCCAGGTCTCCGAGGCGGTCGACGCGCTCTCCCCCAGCCAGGTCTCCGAGGCGGTCGACGCGCTCTCCCCCAGCCAGGTCTTCGAGGCGGTCGACGCGCTCTCTCCCAGCCAGGTCTCCGAGGCGGTCGACGCGCCTTCCCCAGTTCCCGAGGCGGTCGACGCGCCTTCCCCAGTTCCCGAGGACGCCTGCTCTCACCATCCCGTCTTCGAGGTGGTCTCGGGGGAGGCAGGGCAGTCGACCAAGACCCTTCCCGGGCCGCTGCAGCAGGAGCTGCAGCCGGCCGAGCCTCCACCGTCTCCCGAGCCGCTGCAGCAGGGGCTGCAGCCGGCCGAGCATCCACCGTCTCCCGGGCCGCTGCAGCAGGGGCTGCAGCCGGCCGAGCCTCCACCGTCTCCCGGGCCGCTGCAGCAGGGGCTGCAGCCGGCCGAGCCTCCACCGTCTCCCGGGCCGCTGCAGCAGGGGCTGCAGCCGGCCGAGCCTCCACCGTCTCCCGAGCCGCTGCAGCAGGGGCTGCAGCCGGCCGAGCCGTCACCGTCTCCCGGGCCGCTGCAGCAGGGGCTGCAGTTGGCCGAGTCGTCACCGTCTCCCGGGCCGCTGCAGCAGGGGCTGCAGTTGGCCGAGTCGTCACCGTCTCCCGGGCCGCTGCAGCAGGGGCTGCAGTTGGCCGAGTCGTCACCGTCTCCCGGGCGCTGCAGCAGGGCTGCAGTTGGCCGAGTCGTCCACCGTCTCCCGGGCCGCTGCAGCAGGGGCTGCAGTTGGCCGAGTCGTCACCGTCTCTCGGGCCGCTGCAGCAGGGGCTGCAGCCGGCCGAGCCTCCACCGTCTCCCGAGCCGCTGCAGCAGGGGCTGCAGCCGGCCGAGCCGTCACCGTCTCCCGGGCCGCTGCAGCAGGGGCTGCAGTTGGCCGAGTCGTCACCGTCTCCCGGGCCGCTGCAGCAGGGGCTGCAGTTGGCCGAGTCGTCACCGTCTCCCGGGCCGCTGCAGCAGGGGCTGCAGTTGGCCGAGTCGTCACCGTCTCCCGGGCCGCTGCAGCAGGGGCTGCAGTTGGCCGAGTCGTCACCGTCTCTCGGGCCGCTGCAGCAGGGGCTGCAGTTGGTACCTCATCGCCCCCTGATTCCTGGCCGCCGCCGCAGCAGGAGCTGCAGCCAGTTCCTGGCGTCTGTCAGGCGCCGAAACCGACACCCTGGACTGTTCAGGGCCTCCGTCAGGCGCCGAGGCCGCCCCCCTGGACTGTTCAGGGCCTCCGTCAGGCGCAGAGACCGCCCCCCTGGACTGTTTAGGGCCTCCGTCAGGCGCCGAGGCCGCCCCCCTGGACTGTTTAGGGCCTCCGTCAGGCGCCGAGGCCGCCCCCCTGGACTGTTTAGGGCCTCCGTCTGGCGCCGAGGCCGCCCCCCTGGACTGTTTAGGGCCTCCGTCAGGCGCCGAGGCCGACCCCCTGGACTTTTCTGGGCCTCCGTCCGGCGCCGAGGCCGCCCCCCTGGACTTTTCTGGGCCTCTGTCCGGCGCCGAGGCCACCCCCCTGGACTTTTCTGGGCCTCTGTCCGGCGCCGAGGCCGCCCCCCTGGACATCTGCCCTGCGGCCACGGGGCAGATTGACTCTTTCCTTGGGGTTTTTTGGTTCTGGCCCTCCCTGCTCTGCTCCCTTTTTGGATTGTTTGGGTTTTTTGGACCGTCTGGGAGCCGGTCCATAGGGAGGGGGTACTGTCATGGCCTGGAGCGGCCATGATCGTTTTTCTGTTTTTCTGTTTGTTCTGTGTGTTGTCAAGTTGGCGTCTCTCCATGTCTCTAGTGCTTCCTGTTTTACTTTGAAGGTCTGTCTTGTCTCCGTTGTTTTCAGCTTTGCTTCCTTCCCCTTGTCAAGCCTGATTGTTCACACCTGCCTCTCGTTTGTTCCTGTGTGTATATAAGTCCTGTCACTCCCTTTAAGTTTGCTGTCCATTGTAGTCGTCGCTATGCCCTCCATGCCTTGTCTTTGTGTTCACCGTTCAGCTCGGAGTCAAGTTAAGTTTGTAGTTTTGAATTCCTTGACGTTTTGGATTTTTGGATTTTGTGGATTTTGGTTTTTTGTTTTTGTTAAATAAATACCTTTTTGTGTTTTGGAACCTCCTGCATTTGGGTCCTCCTTCCACGCCTCCGCTTGTGACACTTCCACCACTTCATCCTCCGCGCTGCCTTAGTCCTCTTCATCTTCCTCACCACCAGAGTCATCCTCCACACCACCATCCTGTGCTGTCTGGCTACAAACTTAGCTCCCACTACTCTGCAGTCACTGATCTCCTTTAGATTGCATTGTCTACGCAAAATGTAGTCCACCTGTGTGCTTCTACCTTCACTCTTATATACCTTCCGATGTTCCCGCCTCTTCCGGAGGAAAGAATTCACCACAGCCATTTCCTTCCTTTTTGTGAAGTTCACCACCATCTGAACTTCAGCGTTCCTATCCCGAATACCAAACCTGCCAATCACTTCCTTGTCACCTCTGTTGCCTTCTCCAACATTACCATTGAAGTCTGAGCCAATCACCACTCTTTCATCTCTGGGCACTCTCTATCACTCCATTCACCTCACTCCAGAATTTATCTTTCCCTCCAAACTCACATCCTACCTGTGGGGCATCACCATAAACGGCATTGACGTCACACCTTCAATATCTGTCTTCAGACTCATCACTCTGACACTCTTTTTCACCTCCACAACATTCCAAACACACTCTTCCTTCAAGGTGGTTAGGGTTAGGGGTTAGGGTTAGGGTTAGGGTTAGGGGTTAGGGGGTTAGGGGTTAGGGGTTAGGGTTAGGGGTTAGGGTTAAAGTTAGAGCTAGGGTTAGGGTTAGGGTTAAAGTTAGAGCTAGGGTTAGGGTTAGGGTTTGGGTTAGGGTCGATTTATGCTGCCCTTAAGCTTCTAGCTTTGCTACCTTTCCAAATGGTCTCCTAAACACACAGAATATCCACCTTCCTTCTCTGCATCATGTCGACCACCTTTCACTTTTCCTGTCATAGTTCCAACATTAAGTCCCTCTTCTCAGTCCTAGTCTCCTGCTGGTCCTCTTATCTCTCTGCTTGCGAAAACACCTCCTTCCTCCTCTCCATCTTCGACCAACAGCAGCCCAATTTCTATCTGCGGCCTGTAGGTCAACAGCATCGATGGTGGCTGTTGTGAACCCGGGCCTGGACCGAAGTGGTATTCATTGTGCATAGCAGGATACTTCATGAAATAAAAAACAATCCCTTCTCCTCTTCTTCAATGGATTTTTGCTTCTCAAGACATTTATATGCAGTTCATTATTGAAGACCATCTTTTGGATGTTTTTATGGATCTCTATTGTTTGATCCTGGATTGTAGCTTGGATGCTAACTTGTCAATGGCCTCCTTTCTTGTGCTTAGTATACAGTCCTAGAGTGCTAGACATAGGGTGAAACCATTCATGCATTGAAATGAGCTTTTTTGTCTTGCCATCAATGGATTCCACCTCCTTCAGTTTCAGATTTAATTGTGGCGAACTTCCTAAGCCCCTTCATAGCTGACATCTGCTCTCAGAAACCCAGGGTATTTGTAGCTGTTCTGAAAATAACCCAATATGCCTTCTGGTAGTTTGACGTTTTCAGTGCTGATTATTTTTGCCTCTCTTTGATACCAGTAAAGTGCATTTATCCAGTCCAAATGAAATACTGATATCACCGCTGTATACAGGGCCTTGCGAAGGTATTCGGCCCCTTGAACCTTTTAACATTTTACCACATTTCAGGCTTCAAACATGAAGATATAAAATTTCTATTTTTTGTCAAGAATCAACAACAAGTGGGACACAATCATGAAGTAGAATGAAAGTTATTGGATATTTTAAACTTTTTAAACAAAATACTCAAAAGTGGGGTATGCAGTATTATTGGTCCCCCTTGTGTTAATACTCTGTAGCGCCACCTTCTGCTGCAGTTACAGCTGTAAGTCTCTTGGGGTTTGTCTCTTATCAGTTTAACTCATCCAGAGACTAAATTCTGGTCCATTCTTCCTGTAAAACAGCTGGAGCTCAGTGAGATTAGATGGAGGACGTTTGTGAACAGCAGTCAGCTCTTTCCACAGATTCTGGACTGGATTCAGGTCTGGACTTTGACCTCACCGTTCTAACACCTGGATACGTTTATTTGTGAACAGTTCCATTGTAGATTTGTCTGCATGTTTTGGATCATTGTCCTGTTGGAAGATAAATCTCCGTCCCAGTCTCAGGTCTTCTGCAGACTCCAACAGGTTTTCTCCCAGAATGCTCCTGTATTTGGCTCCATCCATCTTCCATCAATTTTAACCATCTTCCCTGTCCCTGCTGAAGAAAAGCAGGCCCACACCATGATGCTGCCACCACCATGTTTGACAGTGGGGATGGTGTGTTCAGGGTGATCATCTGTGTTGCTTTTACTCCAAACATATCGTTTTGCATCGTGGCCAAGAAGTTTGATTTTGGTTTCATCTGACCAGAGCTCCTTCTTCCACATGTTTGGTGTGTCTCCAGGTGGTTTGTGGCAAATTTTAAACCAGACTTTTTATGGATATCTTTGAGAAATGTCTTTCTTCTTGCCACTCTTCCATAAAGGCCAGATTTGTCCAGTGTAGACTGATTGTTGTCCTCTGGACAGACTGTCCCACCTCAGCTGTAGGTCAGTTCATCCAGAGTGATCATGGGTCTCTTGGCTGCATCTCTGATCAGTCTTCTCCTTGTTCCAGATGAAAGTTTAGAGGGACGGCCGGGTTTGGTAGATCTGCAGTGGTCTGATACTCCTTCCATTTCAATATAACTGCTTGCTCAGAGCTCCTTGAGATGTTTAAAGCTTGGGAAATCTTTTTGTATCCACATCCAGCTTTAAACTTCTCCACAACAGTATCTGGGACCTGCCTGGTGTGTTCCTTGGTCTTCATGATGCTCTCTGAGCTTTAACCAGAACCCTGAGACTATCACAGAGCAGGTGCATTTATACGGAGACTTGATTACACACAGGTGGATTCTATTGATCATCATCAGTCATTCAAGACAACATTGGATCATTCAGAGATCCTCACTGAAGCTTGAAATGTGCCAAAAGGTTGAAAAGTTCAAGGAGGCCGAATACTTTCAGAAGGTGCTGTATGCTGTTGAGGTGGATCAATGAGTCGATGTCTTGCTCAGACTTGGCATGCAGCTTGATGTCATCTATTCATTTTGCAACCATAGTATCCATCACTACTCTTTGTGATGGTCTGGCTCAAGTCTCTCAGACCTATACAGAAGAGCAGTGAGGTCACATTGTATTCTTGATATAAACTAGAGTTTTCGGTAACTGGCTTTGAATGGCTTCAGGAGCTTTTTCATCATCCAATTTCAATTTGCTGTTGATGTTCTCCAGTTCCAAGTATACCCATGTGCACGTGAACCACAGGCTTTCTTGTAGGTTATCCAGACTGTCCACAGAAGTATTTGTATGATGTTACAGTTGACCAGTAGACTGTATTTTCAGTCAGAAGTAAACGATCATAGAGGTACTAATAAATATTTTCATCTTTTTGTCCTTTCGACTGCTCCCTATTCAGAGTCCCCACAGCAGAAAAATCCACATGATTAATTTGGCACAAGTTTTACGCAGGACGCCCTTCCTGATGCAACAGAGGCATTGATAGAGTACATTTTTTTCCACGATATTTTGGTGATCAAGAAGGGACATCACATGTGTTTTATGTGGATGACTGAAAAATTGGAAGATTACCTCACCAGCCTTACCCCCCCGGAGGGTTTCAAGGATGCCCTGCTGACAAAGAACCCTGTCGACTATTCTAGGTGAGATTTAAAGTAAAGACTGACCTTCAGGAAATAACATTTTTTATATGGTGAAATGTACAAATGCCTGTGAAGATTGAGTCAGAGTTTGAATAAAGGATTTTGGGTTTCTCCAAAATGGAAAATGAAAGAAGAAATGGAGCAAAGTTTCGTAAATGTGAAGAATCTCAAACAAAATGACCTTAAAATGAGGAGGAAAGGTTGAAAAGGAAAGCCATCAGGAGTCTACTTCGACACTACAAAGCAGCTCCAGTTATTTTTCCACAGGCTGGGGATGATGCCCCGGTTCTTCACAGGCATTTTTTTGTCTGAGGCCCTTAGCCAGAGTGCTCACAGAGTGCATCCATGCCAGAGACATGTTCACCGCCTCAGCTACATGACTGACGCTCTCGGGCATATGGTCTTTATTGCAGAGCATTCACTCCGAACAAAGCAATTCTTGAAGTTCACATGACAGACGCCTTTCATCACCTGAAGAAGAGGAAGCTCTTTGCAAATTGAAACCAGTTCTTCAGACTTATCCTCCTTTGGGTCTGCTTGAACCTACACATCCTTTCACACGAGCAGCGGATCAAAAGGATGGCTGCAAGACCACAGTTCAGAAAGCTGATGAGACAAGTTGCTTTCTTTTCTGGTAAGTTCAATCCTGCTGCAGCAGGTCTGCCATGTTGCCAGCGTGCTGTCTCTGAAATAGCAATGTACACGTCCCGTGATTTGGTTGGGTATGCAGATTTCACTCTTTTGGTCCCACATGCAGTTTTCATTATTCTTTTTGAGCAGATGACTTCACATTTGTCCAATGCTAGGTGGTTCAACAAAATTCTTCTTGACCTGCCAAATGAGACAGGAAAGCTGGTAACTATTAGCATCTACGCAAATAATTGCTATGGGTTTGGGTCCAATCTGGAGATGTATGAACTTTTTAAAGTAAATAATAGATAGTAAACCCGTCCAGAATGTGGATAAGCTGGCTGTAAAACTATTGCCTCTCACTCTAGAGTGAGTGTCAGGTTCACATTAATAGTGCTGATGCAGCTGCTGCAGAAAATGCATGAGTGAATGTTGTAGTAAAAGCTCCCAGTCAACTTCCTGTTACTTCCTCTTTCTTCCCCTCTGCTATCAGACTCCTGAACAGCCGACAGGAATCAAACTGTGTCTTCATATTTGCACACAATAACCTGCAGAGCTTGCACATGTAAATGGAAAACATATCTCTGCTGTGCCTTTGTATTTTTTTATTTGTGTGGACAGCAAAGTAAGAATTTCATTGCACAGAGAACTTGTTTTCATGTGCAAGTGAGAGTAAACACTGAAACTGTTTTCAGGTATTCTTTTGTTTTCTGTCATTGAGGATTTCTTTGCTCATTAACTCCAATGGAATCTTTTGCTTTTCAGGATGAAAAGCTGGCTGTCAGTTTGAGGATGATGACGACCCTGTTCAGCAAAACCTCTCTTTCCTTATTCTGCAAAGTTGACACATCTGGATCATGTTGTCTACTGTTGCTAAATAACACATCGTGTAATGTGTGATTCTCACAACACAATAAAAGGAACATGGAGGCCTTTTGCAGCCCATCTACAGCCAGACAAACCTTTTGATTGTGTGATGGTTAATTTCATTGAGCTGACTCCTAGCAAAGGGGGGGAAATATGGTTTAGTAATGGTTCACATGTTTTCTAATTAGGGTGAAGTTTTTCCCACTTTATGTGGCAAAGGCTCTGCTGACAGAGATAATCCCTCACTGGGGTATTCCTGCCAAACTGTCCAGTGATAATTGTGCACATTTAACAAAGTTCTTTCAAAGGTGGAGAAGCTTCTGGGAATCAGCCTGAGGAGACGCTGTGTATACCACCCTGCCTGTTGAAAGAGAATGTGGTGCATTGAAACTGAGGCTTTTTAAATGCTGTGAAGAAACAGGTCTGCCCTGGACCAACACTCTGCCCAGCTTTCTCCTGTACATGAGGATCCAGAGGGTCCAGAGAAAAGCTAAGTCATTCTGAGATTATTTCTGCCAGGCCACCACCAATGGTGTGGATCCATCAGATGTTTGTATCATTCCATCAGCTGAGCTGTGTGAGAATTACACTTAGGGCCCTATCTTGCGCCAAACCTCCTAAAGCTGCTATTAAGGGATAGCAGGTATTAGGAGGGGCGTTCCCCACAAAGAACGCAATCTTCCACCTCCCAAAACCCACAATCTTACCTGCACCAACCACTATATTATGCACACATTATGCATGGGAGTGGTTCGGGCGTTCCACCTGTTTAACCAATCAGTGCGTCAGTAGCCATTGCCTTTAAGAGCAGGTTGCGGTACCTGCAAACTGCTATGGAGCGTCTTTTCACCCAGATCAGAGCAGCTCTAATGGACAGCTGGTCTGGGACTCTGCTGTAGAGCTTCCTCCTCTTCCTTCCTCCTCCTCCTCTGCGCTGATATATACATAACTAGCTCTAACTAATGTGGAGCAAATGATTTATTCATTTCTTTTGTACTCCAAGAAGTTTCAACAAACTGCTCAGAAAAAACTAGAGCCGGTGAACTTCCAGGAAAGCATTTCTTAACTAGAAAAGCACTCGGAGAGCGCAGACCTCTGCCAAGCACAACAGTTGTGGTTGCTTTAGGGTTCAAGAAACAACTAAACAGCGCAATGTTAGCGAAAATTTAAAAGTGATCCAAAATCCAGGATTTCTTCCGGATCACACCCAAAATAAAATCAGTTTTTCCTTTTCACATTTCTGACAACTCCTGAAAATGTCATCAAAATCCATCCATAACTTTTTCAGTTATCTTGAACATATCCCCTGCGCAAAGACACACAGCTGCGCCAAGACGCATAGCCGCTGGGAGCGGTGCTTTTTAAAATACTGCAGAACGGATCATTGGATGAGCATTGAGCCAGAGGAACACGTATGATGACATCTACCTTCTACCAGTGAGCGCATCTCGGGTGCTCCAGTGCACAAGGAGAGGGTCAGAGGGAGGCGCACAGTACAAGAAACTCCACAACAGAGTTCTGTGATCTCCTCATTTCCTCCACAGCAAACATCTGAATGAGATCATGCCACAGCTGTACAGACATCATCTGCCCTTAAGAGAATAATAACGTATGAAAGTAATACAGTGATGCATAATCGAGAGGTAGAGCTGGTTGTGCAGTCCACATGTGACTGGGTGGACGCGCAATGACGGGATTTGGACGCGCTCTTTTATGCACCGACATGCCAGTTGCGCTTTCCACAAACTTGGTATCTTGCGGTACTGGTATCTCGCAGATTCCTGATATTGGGTAATGGGTGGTCAGACCACCCATTACCCAAGATACCGAATTTGTGGAAAGCGCAAGAAACACGCCCATTGCCGCGCCCACAATGTGAGTAAGGGAGTCGGCATAATGGGAAGCAGCTTTTGGGAGCGGAAGATTGCATTAGCAGTTGGTAGAGGCTCCTAAATCAGCAATTTGCAGGTATTGGTTAGCAGGAGGTGCAAGATAGGGCCCTTAATCTTAGTGTAAGAATTTGCAGTGTGTGAAAATGCAGATTAGGTCACAAGTGAAAGTTCATCCCTGTCAGCCAGCGGTCCTTTACACAACGTCCAGCCAGGCAACTGGGTGATGGAGGTTGAAATAGTGGATTGGTCCATTTCAGGTTCAGTTAAGTTTTTACAGCTGTTACGTGGGGTGAAAAAAAAAGTTTCTAGAACTGCTTGACTTGACTTCTTTCTGTGGAACACAAAAATTAAAAGCAAACTGAAAACATAGCAGAGTCTTTACGATTGAAACTCACAAGAATCCTGAATAAGGTAAGATAAATTTAAAATGCATTTTCAGAAGGAGCCAGCAAGGTCATGACAGAGTGCCCAGCACCCTAGCATCCCTTCAAATGTTTTGGGTTTAGCTTTAGATGGTCTATTGGTTTTGTGGGTTTTATATGTTTCCACAGGTTTTTCTTATGGTGGGTTTTTGATACTCCTTCAGAAGTTGAGGTTGCCTGTCCGGTTGCTTAGTGCAGTGATACTGTGACTGGCCCACCAATCAGTCCATGAAAAAGAAAAAAAAAATCGGGGGAAAAATCTAAATAAAGTTATCGTTAATTACAATATTACAAGTAATACTACTAATATAATAATATTACAGTAGTACTTAACAAAAATAACTCAACACAGCCATGATGAGGTATGTCAAGACATCACGGACTCACCTGTCTGACTCCACTCAGAGCAGCAGCAATCAACATGAGCCTCAACAAGCACCGTAATGTTGATGCTGAGAACCGGTACTTGAACCCAAAATGGACCGATGATTTTGCTTTTATTTTGCCATGTCATGCAAATGCAACACCACTGTGTTTTAATTTGTGTGCAAACAGTGTCGGATGTTAAGCTTAAAAAATAATAAAGCGGCATTATGAAAGCAAACATGCACGCTTCCACGCTGACTTTCCGCCTGGTAACAAAGCCAGAGAATGAAAAAAATGTATGTTTAAAGTGGACCAAGTCATGCAGTCCAAATGAAAGACATGTACTCTGTGTATCCCTAGTCCCTGAAATAACTTTCAAGTAGCTAAACAGACAGATTTTTTTATTTTTTATCTAAATGATGAAACTCAACTGCCATTAATTTGACTGTCATACTCCTTCACTTATAGCTATTTTCAGGTGTTTTATTTATTTTTTACTCAGTCAGCCATATAACTACTAATTTTATTTTATAAAAGACATGTGAGACTGGGTTGTCTATCTTCAGGCAGACAGACATGTTACATGTGCTTTAGTTTGTGCAGTTATGGATACAGTTGTTTGTGTTTTGTGTTGAATGTGCGAGGAAATGCAACAAATGCAGCCTTTTTATTTACATATTTTGTGCATGCATATTGTACTTTGATACATTTTGCTAAAATAAAACAAATCAATGAGAGAAGTTATCAAGTATCATTAATGTCGTAATTTTTAATTAAGTGGCCCTTGGGTCCTTGACACTTTTGTAATGTGGCCCACAGGTTCATCTATTTGAGTATCCCTGGCTTAGTGGTAGTGCTGTTGCTGTATGGGAGGTCCACTACACAACACCCCTCACACCACACCCTCACTGTCGTGTCTTTTTAACTGTTTTGTCTTTAAATGTTTCACTGCTGGTGTTTTTAGTCCTCTCTGATGAAATCAGGATTTAAGATGTTAATAAAGATGTTAGAATTTACTGCCAGAGAGGACTGAAGGACACATTCACCCTTCACATTAGTACAAAAAAAAAGTCTGCTATAAGATTAAATTGCATATACATACTAGATGGTTTTGCTAGATGATGGCTCTAACCATTGATGTAAATGCAGACAAAAAAAAAAAAAAAAAAAAACATTCACACAGATGTTGACAGTGATAGCCTTAAATTAGCCTTTATTTCTCTTTTAGAATCCATGGGCGTCTCGCAAAAAGCAAATGAACCAATGCACTGCTTTAATCACACCCTGGATCTACTCATCACCCCCAGTACAGTACCTGATCATTTGTTAGCGTAATCTCTAAATCCTCTCCTCTCCGATCACTATTTATAAATGTTCGAATTTAACATTCTTGACATTAAAATGCATAATAAAAAGTATGACATCAGATGACTATCTGAAAACACGGTAAAAAAAAATTCAAGAAAGCCATCATTTCTCATCTCCCTACAGTATGATATGGTAGAACAATTGAGGGTAATGATCTGAATTTTACCCCCACAGATATTGATTGCCTTGTCAGCAGCACAGGCGATGCTGTTGCCCTCTGAAAAAGAGGGTTTTTAACCATTCGAGTTCAGCTCCCTGGTATAATTCACAAACCAGCATGCTGAAACAAAAAACACGTAAAATGGAAAGGAAGTGGTACTCTTGTAAATCTCTAGATGCCCATCACGCCTGAAAAGATAGTAATTGCATACAAAAATAACCTTCTAGGTTGTTTTCAATTAGAATATGTCATTTAAACAGTATATTATTCAAGTTTGCATCACAGCCATTTTTTATCTCGGCAAGATTAGGAGCATCCTCTCCTCTCCAGGGTTATGCTGAAGAACTAATTCACACATTTGTCACTTCTAGACTAGATTATTGTAATGTGTTATTAACAGGATGTCCAAATAATTCGCTGAATAGCCTCCAGCTGATCCAAAATGCAGCAGTGTGAGAGCTGACAGAAAACAGCAAGAGAAATCAGGTCCTGTGTTAGCCTCCCTCCATGGGCATTCTGTAAATTTTTAAATTCTGTTACTCGTGTACAAGGCCCTTAATAGCCAAGCTCCTCATTATTTACAAGACCTGATAATGCCTCATGCTCCGAATAGAGATTTCTGCTCTCGGAGTGCAGTTTTACTAAGAATACCTAGAATACCCCAAGAGTTTAGGTTGCTAGCCTAGATATCCTAGATATCAACCTAGATATCAGACACCTTTACTATAGAATCAGAAGCCTATTTTGGCTAAGGAGGCTGAAAACACCTCCATCTTAAAAATGAAACTCCAAACATTTCTGTTTAGTAAAGCCTATATTTAGTCCAAATAATAGCATGTTAGGGCCAATTTCCATAGGTACAGCTGAAGCCAAGACTAGACCAGGCTTGTCTTAAACATAGCCTCATCATAACTATGCTGCTATAGGCCTACGCTGCAGGGAGACATCAGCATGATCCGCTGAGCAGTATCCTCACCCCTTTTCCCTCCCCTAATTTCTTCTTTATCCTTAAGCTGTATCAATAGTTAATTAGGAACAACTCATAAAATGTAACTATGTTTCATTGTTCCTTTAGTATTTTTTTTGTGCTGTCTGCCCCCCTTTTTCTTTTTCTTCCTGTATATGTTTGCAGGCCAGAGTTTCCAGAGCTACATACTGGCCTGCAGTTCCATCCTGTGACCATCCCAGCATTTACCTCCACCTGTCTATATAGATGTCTCTGGGATGTCAACTAAAATGCTAACCTTAAGTCTGACCCACTGACCACCCCAGTATCACTGCCTACATCTGTTTATATAGTCATCTCTGTAGTGCATTTACTAACAATGTACTAGTCAGAATATAACTACATTTACTTTTTACTATTTTATTCTATTTTGGCTCATTTCTCTCTTACTCATGTATCTTACCCTACTTAATTTTATTTTTGAATTATCCTAATCAGCTTAATATTCTATTTTACTCTTTTTCATTGATTTACTCTTTCTATGTGTTTTTAGCTTTGGTATCTCCTCATGGGAGTACAGTACAGTAGTTGTAAGAACTAACTTCAGCCAACTAATGTCCAGCCAACAGCTAAGGGGACACCATTAAACACTGTCTGCAAATCCTTCTGGTTACTGGGAACCAGTTATCACCCCTGTCCGGCGACAATGCACCAACAGTGAGCCTCGGATGCATCGACGCACAAAACAGGTATCGTACCGATGACGCGACGCCTCCAGACACATTGAAGGAGGACAACCAGGCTGCATTGTGAAGCTGCACTGTTAATTCCCCCAGGAGACAGAGAGTGAGAGGATGAGCGAGCTGCTCCAAACTGTTTCGACCCTGCCCTAT
This sequence comes from Hirundichthys speculiger, assembly GCA_018398805.1. Classification (NCBI taxonomy): domain Eukaryota; kingdom Metazoa; phylum Chordata; class Actinopteri; order Beloniformes; family Exocoetidae; genus Hirundichthys; species Hirundichthys speculiger. Next base: position 456,710 of record JAGFBZ010000542.1, read on the forward strand.
CCAACCAAGCCTGGATCATCAGCTCAGATCTCCAAGGACATCACAACGCTGCCAATCGCTTCCGGGAATGATCCATATAAGAGGCTTTTGTGTCTGGGCAGAGCTTAGTTTAGTGTTGTTTTGCAAGTTTCCTTTTCTTGTGTGTCAACCACATTTAGAACCGGACCATCGGTCCCGCTGTAACTCTGAATTGCAATTATGTGTTTTTTCTTTTTTTTTTTTGCAAAAAGAAACTAGCATCTCTGTTTCTGATTCAATGATGTGAGCACACATTGCAAAGTTGGCTTCACATTGATGCGTCTGTGAGGAAACGACAGAGTTGCTGTTACTGGAAGTTAGGAAACTTTCCATCTTTGTTGGTTGTGAAAAGTATCTCTACGTGTTCTTTTTGTTGGTGCCTATTGAGGAGACTGGAAACAAAGGTCAATCAAAGAGTTTAATACAATCATGAATCCAAAGAATTATTATGCCATGCAGAATATTTTAATCGGCCGATGGTACATCTTCCTAACATCTCAAGAGATGTCAGGAAAATGCACCCGGATCTCAAAATGTCCTTAGTTCTTATAGTCACAGAGAAGGCGTATCCTCTCGTTTTATGGCCCTTTGTCTTCGAAGATCCAGATGGTCACCAGCTCTCCAGTCTTACAGTCTGGGTTAATAAACAAATTGATTATCTGGGTGTTGTTCCTTCTCTTCCTGCTCTCCAGCGAAGGTGGACGCTTTTCTGTGAGCTCCTGCCCCTCTATCTGATCCTCGCTGCTCTTTGTCCTGTCTGTGTGTTTTTGGAGCCTCATACGGATAAAATCTGAATATCTAAATTAACCATGGATCTGGTTAACTGGTCTCTCAATGCAATTGATCAAATTTTTTCTACAAGAAGGGAGTCTACAGGTGAGCCTTCGTGCCCAGATGGAACAGAGCCAACGGGGTACGTTCAAGATCCATGGGCGAAGTGGCGCTTGAGCTGCCAGGCTCCTCTGTTCATCGAGGACGCTGAAGATGTCTACATATTTGGATTTATGATCATCGGATTCCTGCTGTTTGGCATTGGCGGATACCTGATGTATCGGAAAATTAAGCGCACGGATGCTGCTATTCCGGTCCTGATGTCCGTGTGCGTGGAGGTTAGCCGTGCTGTGAGTGCCGAGACTGTAAAAAGAGACGAGATGAATCGGAAACTGGACGTGATTCACGGCATGAGCCACCGACAGCTTCAGATGCATGAACTCATGGGCAAAATGGATAACAACCTGGGGAAACTACATGCACAGCTTAGGGAGTATGGGCACGAATAATTCGGACTTTTTGGATGATTCCCACGAGAGAGAACCAGCAAAGGACTCAAGGCAGGCAAAATTCACTGTCAGTCTGACCGAAAACAATCTCTCTTATCTGAATCTGGCTCCCCTGAGCGGCCTTGGCCAAGGCCGAACTGAAAAAGAATCTCACCGAGGTCTTATCCGAAGTAGGCCCCCCCCCCATACCATCCCCTGCTCCATTGCCTTTCCCTGACTCTCAACGTCCTCGCTGGATCCTGGTGTACTCCCCCACGTGGAGCGGACTGATTGCACTGCGCGCCACCGGCTGCGTGCCACCGGGCAAGCGTCCACGGGCCGCTTGGCTGGGACCTTTTTCCTGATATGATGTCTTGTCTTGTATTAAGCTTGTTATGCCTGTGCTGAGGTTTTTTTGTGAATCCCACAACATGTGCCTCTGATCAAGGACATGTGGTGTGAGACACCTGTTTTTTATCCTCTCCCCCACCCATCCCCTATGTGATCATATTTTCTTCTGCTAAAATTGAAGCGCTCTTATAGCGCTGATCCAAGCACCGTTGACTCCTGTCCATATGTTGTGTTGTTTTTGTATGTTTCTCTTGGACGGTGAACTGGGAAGTCAAATTCTGCTGTGTTGGGACGCTGGCTCAGTGGCGACAATAAATTTGATTCTGATTCTGATTCTGATTCTGATTCTGATTCTGCAAAACTGTTGGTGGGGGTTGGGGAGGATGTTACAGTAATTTGAGTCATAAACTTAAGCTGAGAGAGTCACTGTCGCAAATGAAGACAGCACCCCTCCATGTCACAAAGCTCCAGCTTTCACATCCAAACAGTTCTCTCAGTTAATTTTAATCCTAACAGTTGTATTGTCTGTTCTTTGTTTTCCTTTCCCATACTAACCACATAATGCATTCCATCTTGGTCATAAGGCCTCAAGATCTCCTTTGTTCTTTTGGCACCTTAGGGGGTGAGACAATCACACATGTAATCACCATTCTCAATTTTTAAATTCATCACCACCATCTGGCTGATGCATACATTGCAATCTTGTGTGATGTCAACTGTGTCACCCTACTTTCCACTTTTACTCAGCTTGTGAACTGCCCTACCTGGAAAAGAACAATCGACTTGCTATGCTAATGTTAGAGAGGCTTAAAGCTCCTCCCCCCTCCGCCCAATGGGCAGATCAGATCATAATCTGGTTCTGGCCTCTTGTGAAGTGTCACCCTGCAACTTCAAAGACTAGGAGGAGATGGACAGATGGACATGCTCACACAGTGCCTCACCAGATACGTTAACTTTTATGTGGACACCATTGTTCCAGCCATGAGTAACAAAAGACATCGAAGTCAAATTACATTGTTTATGTCGCTCTGTAATTAGGTTATGTTAACATTATTTTATCAAGAAAAAGATCAGCACTGATGGAGTAATAATCCTCTATACTTTTACTGAAATAACTGGAAAAGAGACTATCACAGAAAGCCCCAGAAGAATGTGAGTTATACCCCACTGCACACCCATTACCCTGTGGTTACCTGGGTAGCCCCTATAAAACGTCGGCAGTATATCCTCTGTGCTCAATGCATCACAAGTAGTTTGCTTCAATCCCAAATGCTCTGATAGTATTTTTTGATTGTGTGCATAGGTTTTGAGGATGTGTTCTCAAGGGAGATGTCTGCAGTAAATCAGTCTTGGACTGTGGTTCTAGATTATTGTTACTAGCACTTTTCACCAAGATCATCACATCCCACAATAGTGAGGCCACCAGGATCTACTGGGATTGTTGTCAGGTCATAGACAGAGACAGAAGCTGGGCTACTAGCCCAATAGAGGAAACCACTACGTACACTTAGAGAAACTCATAGCAGAGCAGATTAAAGCTTCGCAGCTTTGATCTTCATCACTTTGCAAACTGACCAGAACAATCAACTGAAGACGCCATCAACACTGCCCCCCCCCCCCCCCCCCCCCACACACACACACACACACACTGCACTGTTCCCCCTGGAGAAGCCAGAGAGCTACCCCACCAGGGAAAGATACGTTAAGAAGACTTTGTCAGGCATCTAGACCACGTTTTGATTTGTTTGAAAAGTAAAAGGTGAAAAGCCGTCACTCCAGAGACGTTGAAAAGACGTCTACACAAAGACATCCATCCACATTTAAATCTGATTGAAAAGTGAAATGTGATAAAAGCTGCACAAAGGGACAAAATCTGTCATTTTTAAGATGTTACAGTTTAGTCAAATCAGACTAAACATCTCATGTTTCAGGTCAGTCAGGATTTTCCAAATTATTTCATTTTGTTAACGTCTTTTCAACGTCTTGGAAACGACGGCTTTTCACCTTTCACTTTTCAACCAAGTCAAGATGTTGATTAGACATCTCAGGAAGTCGTTCTTTTCAACATCTTTTGAACGTCATTTTTGCTTTGTCGGATCATTCTGCCCAACTTACAGAAAACGAAGAAGTTGGGGCTGGAGGTACAACGACAAAGAAGAACAAGTTTACAGAGAGGAAAAATCAAATTTCTTGCAGTCTGCATCGACACAACATGCAGTTAGACTTGGAGAGAGTTGCACATCAGGGTACAGCGGAGCCGATAGAGATGTCCCGATCCAGCATTTTGAACTTCCGATCCGATACCGATATTTATTTGTACTTCTGATCCGATACCGATATCTGCCGATACCGATACCGGCCTATCTGAGCATGTATTAAAGTTTTAAGTCATTTAACCAACTTACTTTGTTGTCAGACTCATGCTGAATAGGGTTTTACTCCTGATAATAACTAGCCAGCTGAATTAGGTGCATTTGAATAATACACATTGGTTGGTAACGAGAAACTGACCTATTTATTTAACAAATCAACACAAAATAGACAAAATGATAAATAACAAACAGAAATGGCATCAGTAAACCACGGCTTTACAAGCCATAAGTGCAGATAATATTGTTAATTGTATTAAGCAAACACAACCTGAGTTTAACCGTCTATTAACAGCATTAGTACCTGTGCTTTGACACTGTTCAGTGGCAGTTTGTCACGATTCCCAAACGGCCCAAACGGGGGTGGGAGGTGGAGAGGAGCTCGAGTTGTCTCGCGCGGAGGGCGGGGTGTTTGTGGCTGTGCACTGTGCCCGACAGAGAGAGAGCAGTGTTGCCAACTTAGCGACTTTGTCGCTATATCTAGCGACTTTCCAGACCCCTCTAGCGACTTAATTTGTAAAAAGCGACTAGCGACAAATCTAGCGACTTTTTCTGGCGATTTAGCGACTCACTGGCACTCAAACCGCTAGGTTTGAAGCCATCACTCGGCCGCTGATGGCTGCTGTCTGCCTCACGAGCCGCGCTTCTCTCTCTTTCTCTCTCTCTGTCGGGCACAGTGCACAGCCACAAACCAAACACCCCGCCCCCCGCGCGAGACAACTTGAGCTCCTCCTGAAGGTGTGCTGGAAAATGCGGACCGGATATTAGGGAAACACAGAGCAAGACCTGGAATGGATTATCTGAATAATGCACTGCGCGGTGCGCTGGAAAACCCGGAACGGACTATGGAAAAAAACTGGATCGGAGTCTGGATCGGCATTTTTAGGGCTTGCCGATCCGATACCGATCCGCATTTTTTGCTCATATCGGCGGCCGATCCAATACGAATATCGGATCGGGACACCTCTAGGAGCCGATGCCATGGGGTTGAAATAGCCTCCAGGCGCCCACCGTGTCTTCCACCCAAATGCTGCATTTGAGTCTTTATTGTTCGTGCTTACAGCATTATGAGGCCTGAAAATCACTGCATTCTGTTTTCATTAACAGTCTACTGGACGCATCACTCCAACCATTTTGAAAACGGGGTTGTACTGTGCATCCATATAGATTTAGTAGTAGTTGCTGTTTCAGCTTTGAATTCAAAAGCTGAATTTTCTCCAATGTCAGACTGGTGCAGAGACTATGGGATACAGCGTTGCCAGATGGGAAATGTAGGATTATCGTACCAGAGACTCAAAATTATCGTATTTTGAGGAAAATTATCGTACATCTGTCATAACCAAAATAACAAGCCCAATGATGCGCTCTAGTCAAATTTAATCACTCTAGTGTTTGGTCAGCTTCGCACGCTAGTTTTCAGCCCATTAGCCTAACATACTCGTTGTTCTGACACAAACATTCGTATCTCACATTCAGCAAAGCACGATTGGCTGGAAACAAGTCATGGGAACAAATGCTTCCGGGGTTCACAAAAAAAGAAGAAAAAAAAAAACTCCGGCAGACAGTTGCGGCAGGCAATAATGTGAATTAGTCAAATGATTGTACATTTGGCCTTTTTTTTTGGATTATTGATCGTACATCATACAGATGGCCAGATTATCGTACAAATACGATAATTATCGTACACCTGGCAATGCTGCTGGGATAAGTGTGTACCCTAAATGCACCTCTTCAGAAAAATGTGCAGATTTATTTATATATTCATTCATTTTTGGACACCACTGGTAGGCACTGAATAATAAAGGTGCTAAAATATAAATCCCTTTTAAAAGACAATTGTGAAATATAAATGTCTACAACTGAGTCAGGTTTGCTTGTAATGCTAACATAAGTACTGCTTTGTTTTGTTTTGTTTTGTTTAAATACACAGAAAATACTTTTTTAAGACATTGTTGAGGTTTTTCAGGTACCTATACTAAAGTTTTAAAGTTAGTTTGTAACATACCTGTCTGTCATTTGTGCTGGCATTCTGTGAAAGGTCCCATTTGTGTCTTTTTATGACTGTTTAACCTGTGTTTAGAAGGATGTGGTCTTTATCGGCCTGATGTAAGATTTTTGTGGTTCTAGTAGCCTTTATATTAGCCTATATATTATTATATTTATTATTATTAACTAGGGCTGTCAATTTCTCAAAATAATTAATCAGATTAATCGCATGACTGTCAATAGTTAATCATGATTAATCGCAAATTAATCGCATATTTTTATCTGTTCTAAATCTACCTTATACAGATCTTTTTCAAGTTGTATTACTCTTATTAATACGAGTCCTGACTAGAACCAGGAAATATGACCATATTAGTCCAGTCCTGAGGTCTCTGGCTTCCTGTCACTCAGAGAATAGACTTTAAAACAGCTCTACTTGTGTTCAAGTCTCTTAATGGCCCCAAAGTCCATCTCTGACATGTTAGATCCATATGAACCAACCTGGACTCTGAGAACCTCAGGTAGTGGTCTCCTGCTGGTGTCCAGAGTCAGGACTAAACAAGGTGAAGCTGCGTTTCAGTTTTATGCTCCTAAAATCTGGAACAGTCTTCTAGAAGATGTGAGACAGACCTGAACTCTGACAATGTTCAGATCCAGACTGAAAACAGTTCTGTTTAGATGTGAAGATGATGACTGGAAGGATTTTATCTGCACTCTTCATTTTTAATTTAATTAATTAACTTTTTTATTAATTAATTTTATTTATTATTGATTATTTTTATGCTTGTATGGAATTATTCTATTTGCCTTCTTGTGACTTTATGCATCTGTAAAGCACTTTGAATTGCCTTGTGTACTAATTGTGTTCTACAAATAAAGTTGCCTTGCCTAACATGAGAGTACACAAATGCTTGCTTTATGCAAAACAAATGCATGTTTATTTATTGCTGCAATGCCAAATCCATTATATATTATATATATATATATATATACTCAATATTTTCTATTATGTTCTTCATACAAAATATTTTCGCGGTTTGCTTCAAACGAGGGGGGGGGGGGGGGGGGGGGGGGGGGGGGGGGGGGGGGGGGGTCTCTCTGCATCAGCGCTCTGATTAGCCGTCAAGTGACCGGACTCCGGTGGTAACTAAATTCACATCGACAGCAAACACAAACAACATTTATCTTGTGGAGTTAGCCATCAGGCAAGGTTTTGAAGCTGAACTTACCTCCGTTAGCAGTAGTTGGGATAAGTTGGTATGTTTACGTCTGTCTGTCTGCGGCATGGCCGTCGACGTCAGTGCACGACTTCCTGTTTTGACAGGACTACGGAGGACTACAGGACTACAACTACGGCGGGGCCCGAGGCTCATTAAACCTACTCTATGGCCAGGCTAAGTCTCGCGTTAATCACGCATTAAAATAATTAGTTGCGTTAAAATTATTTTGCGTTAATCACGCGTTAACGCGTTAACTTTGACAGCCCTATTATTAACAGTTGAGAGAGAGGTAGAAAAGGCAGAAAAGGGTCACAGGCCAGAGAATAATCTTTATATATGGGCTGCTTCTTAACCAATTGATTTAAAAACACTCTTCAAAATATCAAATAAGGAACTACTTTGTAATTTACACTTTTTATTTCTGTATCTATTAATTAATTTGCAACCCAGTTTAGCCATATATATTGTTGTTTTCCAATTAGTTACTAATTATCAAGATGCTGTTTTTACCATTTCAGAGACATCTATGGTCCTACATAGTTTTTGTTGTAATTGTGTTTTTCTCTTCATGAACATGTTCTTTATGTTCTTTATGATTTTTTCTCCTTTATTTTATGCGCTTTGTGTATTTTAAACAGGCCAATGAATTAGGTTCCCAATTCTGAAGCATAAATTACTCCTCAAACTCAGCAAAAATGATGCACATATATAGCCATGCCATTTAAAATTTTATAATTTATAATTTTTCAACCTAAAGATGATGCAGTGAATTCACTTACTTTTTTTTCCCTCGCAGCCATCTGTCTTTTCCTCTTCACCTGGCTTCTCGCAATGCTTGCAAACTTTCTTGCCACAGTCCTTGGACGGCTGATGGGGATCGAGTGCCTCTCGGCTCCCTCTACAGGTGGGACGATCTCTATAGCTGTTATACATTCATCTCCAGCTTGCTTCGTTACAATCTTTATCTTGGACCACCTTGAGCTGGGATTTATTTTGGGCACATCAGAGGTGGTTGTTGTTGTGACAACAGGACTGGGATCTGTTACGACCTGTGACGAAACCAAAAGAGTTTTATTAGGAGCATATTGTCATATTAAATCACACAAACTCCTCATTTTATGCAACATGAACAATTGCATATGCTAAATCATTTTTTTTGGTGAGGTAGCTGTCTTGGGTTTGTTCACTATTCAAAGATAGAATTCATACTTCATAGTATTAAACTGGTAAATTATGAAAACATATTTGCTGCTCCGAAATTCTAAGTTATTAATTGATCAGAATTGTGTTATGAATAAAGCACTGCATCATCATAATAATAATAACAGTAATGATAATAAATTTTTAAAAAAGTTTGCCCAAACCTCAGATGCCATCTCACTCTTGACCTTTGGTTCAGGAGGAGGAATAAATGCTGTGGACGAATCATTGGAGCTCTCTTTTTCCTCCTAGATGAATTAGATAGATACAGTTAAGTATCAAAACATATTGAACATATGTAAAAGTCATGCAATTACCATGACTTTTATATGTAAGATAGGATAAGATAAACATTATTGATTCTCCAAAGGTGAAAATCCCTTCTTCTGTACATCCGTCCAAGAAAACATACATAAAAGACAAACAGACCAACAAAGAACAAGGGTCAATGGTGTACTTGCAGAGCTGCCGGCGTCCAAGCGGCCTTTTCAATATCTTAGGAAAGGGGTAAGAGGAGGAAAGAGGAGGGGAGAAAAAAGGTATTTCTCATACTATGTCCTAGAGGACACGGTGGGAGATTACAAAAAAAAAAGAAATACACCTCAGCACAATGAAAGCACACTATAATACAACAAACTCAGATATGGAGAGGGAGGGGAGGTGGAGGGATGGGGGGGCAAGTAAAAGCTCGCAGCGTCCTGGTGCGTGGCACTTTCAGCTTAGTCTGCCGTGCCTGGGGTGATACAAGAGGGGCCTGCAAGAAGACGCTGAGTAAAGGGGGGGGTGGGGGGGGGGGGGGGGTATGATGCATGTGTGCGTGTGTGTATGCTCATGTGTGTGCATGTCAGTAAGTCAGTGGCTTCTGCCCCAGTCAGTCCCAGACAAAGTTCGCACAGTTCTTGCTAGAGGTGTTGTTCGGCCTTGGTAGTGTTCTGGTGCATTCCCACAGGTGTAAGGGTTAGGGGGTTAGAGGTTAGGGTTAGGGGTTAATTCAAATTCAAATTCAAATATACTTTATTAATCCCCCAAGGGGGAAATTCAGGTTTCAGTACACCAGTCTGGTGTACTAGAGGAGCTGCCGGCATCCAGCGCTCCTTTTCATGCTCGTCCCCGTGGTCCAAGTGCTAACTCCAGTTAACAGCCGTTAACAGCCGTTAAAACAGGTAACAGCTGTTAAAATAGTTAACAGCCGTTAGAACCAGTATATCTCCACAATGATGACAAGTGAGATATCTCCAGGTCAGAGGAGGAAACACCGATGAACCAAACCGTCTCCTCTGGGAAGACTGAGCTCCTTCAGTCCGGCGAGCGACAGAGCCGACCGTCCCAGAGCCCAGTTCATCACGCGGACCGGACCAGGCCGTCGTCGTCTCCCCCGGCGGTGCTGGGCCCCACCAGGTCACCAGACGCCTCCTGCAGGTCAGCTGACCCATCCGGCGTGTAGACTGCTAGACAGAGACAGCAACTGTTTGCTGGTCATGGCCATGCCGCCGCTGCCACGTCAGGGGCTCCCGTCCCGGCTCCGTGACGCTGCAGCCCGGATCCAGTGGCGGTGGTTGCCGCGGGTAGCAGTTCAGGACTACTTAGCTACCCCGAACTGGCCTCCAGCAACACCGTCCATGTCCGCGGCAAAAATAAATGCGGTCTGTGTAGACCACAGATCATCCATTATATGTTACACCCCTAGTTGGGACAATGATATAACCATGAAACGTGATATCTCTTGTGGACAAGTTTGGACAAGTTTTGTCCAGTTTTTTGTGTTGTCATCTAATTTAATAAATGCAGCCTCAGGGGGTCACAAGCCAAAAAAAGTTCCTTTATTTACAAAAATGAAACCGTTCTCCTGCTGGGTCCATGTTGGCTGGTTTGTTCTGTCAAGATTTTAGGGTTAGGAGTTTCCAACAAAAAATTCCTTTATTTAGAAAAATGAAAACAAAAACTTCACTGAGGTCTCTGGGGGGGTAGAAGGACAGCAGGGCAGGAACACAAGGAAATGCAGGAGCCAAGACTTGTCGTCATTGTTTTCCGCTTTGCTTCCTCCCTCGTTATCCTGATTGTCTGCACCTGCATGTCGTTTGTTCCCCTGTGTATTTAACTCTTGTCATTTCCCTTGTCTTTGTGGGTCCATTAGTCTATAGTAGATGTAGACATTTGCAGTCCTGCCTGTTTTCCCTCTCGTTTTTTTATTCGTCTCCCCGGAAGTGAAGTTAAGTTTGTAATTTTGTATTTTTGGATCCTTGGATTTTGTGTTCCTGTTAAATAAACCCCTTTGGTTATTGCTCTTGGGTCCTCTTTCAGTCACGGCAAACCATGACACAGGGAGATGAACAGAAGGAAGTAAACAAAACACTACAAGGACAAGACAGACCTTTGAACTAAAACAGGAAATAAAGTTAACGGTAGTCAAGAAAAGCAAAGTAAACCAAGAAAACAAAGAAGGAAACCCAGAAAACCCAAAACAGCATGACATCTACAACCCTAACCATGACAGGTGGACAAAAATGTAAGGAGATCAGTCACTGCAAATTACTGATAGGTTTTAGTGTAGCCAGACAGCACAGGATGTTGGTGTGTAGGATGACTGTGGTGGTGAGGAAGATGGCAGAGCAGAGGATAAAGTGGTGGAAGCTGAAAAAGGAACAATGTTGCATGGCTTACAGAGATGAGTTGAGCAAGGCTCTGGGTGGTCAGGAGGTGCTCCCAGATGACTGGACAACTACAGGAAATGTGATTAGGGAGACGGGGAGACAGGAAAGTACTGCAGATGGAATATTTGCTTTGAGGATGCTGATAGAGAAGTACTGAGGTACAGACTGGGATGCACTCAGGGAGACAGCAAATTATTGAGGTCATTACAAAAACAACTGAAAGTCAAGATTAGAGACAACAAGGAGGTGTACAAGCACCAGGAGAAGGTTCTGGTGTTATGGAAGACATCCTTCTTTGTTCTAGTTCCAAAAATATCTCATCCATCTTCTCTCAATGACTCTAGACCTTTTGCCCTAACCAGGACCCAGTGCAGTTTGCTTAACATCGTGGGGTTAGAGTTGAAGAAGCCATTATACACCCCCTTCAACGAACCCACAGTCATCTGGACAAAGCAGGAAACACTGTGAGGACAATGTTCTTTGACTTTTCCAGTGTATTTAAAAGCATACAGATTACTTTACTGCAAAGGTAACTCCAGAAGACACAGGTGGATGCCTCCCATAATCACCTTGATCAGCAGACTCTGGACTAACAGATCACAGCTGGTGAGACTGAATGGTTGTGTGTCTGAGCAGGTGGTCAGCAGTACAGGAGCACCACAGGGGACTGTACTCTCACCACTCCTCTTCACTCTGGACACCCCAGACCTCCATTCATCTGCAGAAATACTCGGAAGACTCTGTAGTTGCGAGGTGTATCAGTCGTAGACTTGAGTCTAAGTACAGAGAACTGGGGGACCGCTTTGTAGCATAGTGTGGGAACAATAATCTCATCTTAAATGTCGACAAGACAAAGTAGATGATTGTGGATTTTAAGAGGACCAGGAACAAGTTTAACAGCATTTCCATCATGGGAGAAGAAGTGGAGGTGGTGGAAGAGTATAAATACCTCAGTGTACATCTGGACAACAGACTGGACTGGAGATGCAACACTGATGCTGTTTATAAGAAGGGACAGAGTAGACTTTACTTCTGGAGGAAGCTAAGGTCCTTCAGTGTTTACAGCAGGATGTTGCTTATCTTCTATAAGTCTTTTGTGGACTGAACACCATCTTAGACAACTCTGAGCATCCTCTTCACAACACAGGGATTCAGCAACAGAGTGTCTTCAGTCAGAGGCTTCTTCATGTCTGCTGCAACACAGCAGGAGATCCTTCCCGCCCACAGCAATAACCATCTACAATGAATCAGGGATGAGGCTTAAATTGTGACAGTTACTGCAACAATTTAATTTCCCTTGAGAGATCAATATACTTTAAAACCGAATTTGAATGATACCAAATATAAGACATATGATACCAATAAACCAAGATAAGGGATTAAGGTGGTGGATTATTGGGATACCTCATAAATATCCAATATTTATCCAATATCCAAATATCCAATGTAATCAGTTACCCAACTTTAGTTTGATTGATATAACTCACAGTCAGAAGTAATTTTGTAAATGATCTCTTGTATTGATGGCAATACATCAGACCATGACACATTTAATCTGCCCACTAATATCTGCCAGTCAAGTTCATTAACAGTGTCTCTATTCCCTTTCTAATGTATTACATGTTTAACCTCATACATCTCCATTATAAACTGTTGCTTACTTGGTGACTAATAAAAAAAATCATGTCTCAGTTTCTGAACCAGTACATCTGTGATTGACCTCACCATCTGCTTAAGAAAGCTGTGAACACACACATACTCAGACCGTTTGGCTTAAATATTTCCTCTGAGGGAAGTTTTTACTTGTTACTGTCTCTTACTGTTAAGTGTTACTGAGGAGCTACGCTCTGGGTCTCTGAAAAGTGCCTGGAGAAAGCTTGATGGCCTCCCTCAGCAACAGTCGACCATAAAAATGCACAGCACTGTCTCTAAACAGTGTCTGGAAGCATCTTATGCAGTGGCCCAAAACTGGGCAAACCACATACAACTGCAGAGACTCTCATTTTGCCAGCTGCACAAGACATGTTCAGGATAATGATAGGGGAGAGTGCAGCGGCTAAACTTAGTACATTGTTGGGCCACAGGCCATGTGCTACAGAAAACCGCATGGTTTTTGAGACAAGGAACCAGTGAAATGACTGCAACTCCCAACATGCTTTGCAATGTTTATTGTTTTACAACAAGGTGATAGTGTCACACCGTCTCTAACTGGCTGAGGATCCCCACTTCCCAGCAGGGGTTCCTGGCGAAGGCGGATCACGTCCCTTTCATATAAATACCGGCTCCTTCCTCCCACTCGCTCTCTGACCTCCACTACACGAAGGAAAGGTGCACTTTCTCTCTAGCCTGCTCCAGCAAGGTAAAAAGCCAAAGGCCTGCATTGCCCTGGCAACCTGTCTGCAGGAGATCACTCTGGTTGTCCGACGACAATCACAAGCCTTGTCCGATGGTGACACGCCACACGGAGTGAGGCGCAACGTATGGGAGAAACGACGCGTAGGAATCACCGGCGTGCCACGGACGTGTGACCGGCCACAGACGAACCGGGAAGGAAGACAGCCTGGCTGCTGTTCCTGTGCAACGACGCATCCCTACGTTAACCACGAAGAGAGAGAGAGAGAGAGAGAGAGAGAGGAGAAGAGGCGCTTCTGAGTACCAGCGGCGCGTACGTTCCTGCCCTATACTACCGATCCTGGATCATCAGTCCAGTTCCACGGACTTCACAACGCCATCGATCACTTCCAGAGCGATCCACGTAAGAGGCTTTTGTGTCTGGGCAGAGCTTAGTTTAGTGTTGTTGGCAAATTTAATTTCCTTGTGTGTCACTCATGTTTAGAACCAGACCATCGGCCCCGCCGTAACTGAATTTAGTTCATGTGCTTTTATTGTGAAAAGCAACTCCATCTCTCCGTTTTCCAGTTCAAAATCAGAGCAACTTGGTGAAGTTGCTTCACATCGCTGCATCTGTGGGAAACAACAGAGTTGCTGTTGCTAATCGCTAAGAACATTCTAGCTTTGTTGATTTTATTCTGTCCTTTCCTTTGTTTCTTTTACTAACAAAGGCCATCTTGGCAAGGGACAAGATTACCGCATGATCTCGGCCGCCATCTTGGTGAGGGACGAGAGCAACACGTAATCTCGGCCACCATCTTGGTGAGGGACGAAGTCACCACACGACCCCGTCCGCCATCTGGAAATCCTCCTAACGCTAGAAGCAAGCTTAGTTTATCAACCACACACACACACCTACGCACACACACACATACCTATAGTTTCCAGCACATATATATATAAGTTTACACTGGTTTCCATTTAATGTTTTATTTATGTTAGTTTAGTCGTCTTTTAGTTAGTAGATATCAGGATTGTGATTAAAGTGTTTGTTCATTGTAATACTTGTTAATAAATTCTGATATATTTTAATGAGAGAAGTTTTTTGTGATTATTTTACAGTTTTGTAACATTTTCTGGTTGAAGAGGTCTGTGCTCAGACTCACACCTTCTCTGTTGCTCTATAGCGCCACACCTGGTCACAGGCTGGCACGCATAGAACAACAGCCATTTTGAGACTGATTGTGCCGTTTAGTCCTTTTTCCTGATTTATTAGGTGGTGCCCTGTTTCAATTTATTAACTTTGTTAATACCCTTCTGGTGATTAGCAGCTTTCCCTCAAGTCAGTTGGTAATAACCCTCTTTTATGACTAAACAAGCACGTTATACGCCTTATTGCACAACAACAGTACCCCTGTCCAATGACACTGTGGCAAGGAGAATTTCAGACATGTCTAATGATATCAGAGAGCAACTGATAGAGTTAATAAAAAGAGTCCTTACTACGCACTGCAGCTGGACGAGTCCACTGATATTGCTAGGAAGGCCCAACTCTTCCCATATGTCAGGTATGTGCAGGACAAGGTGATTGAGGAGGATATTGTTTTTGCCGGCCTCTTCAGACACGCACCACAGGAGAAGCCTTCTTCAATGTCCTCGATATATTGCTCCTTGAAAATGGGATGGCTTGGGACCAATGCATTGGCCTGTGTACGGATGGTGCACGGACAATGACGGGCCATGAGCGTGGCCTAGTTGCTCTCGTTTAGCAAGTAGTTCCAATTGTGAAATGGACACACTGCATGGTCCATCACGAAGCACTAGCTGCTAAAACAAATGCCGCTTCTTTTTAACTCCATGCTTAACCAAGCCGAATCAAATCACGGCCACTAAACTCGTGCTTGTTTGGGGTCCTCTGCCAGGAGATGGGGTCAGGGCAAGAGGAGCTGCTCCTGCACACTGAAGTTCGCTGGCTCTCCAGGTGTTACAGTGGTTGTATGAACTGCAAGGGGAGGTGAAGTTGTTTTTGACAGAAATCAAATCAGATCTGGCGAAGCATCTGGATGACCCTATGTGGCTTGCGTCTCTCTCCTATTTGGTTGATATATTTGACCGCTTGAATGGCCTCAACCTGTTTTTGCAAGGCCGCGACGCTAACGTTTTGCTCCTGGTGGACAGAATGGAGGCCATCACACAAAAACCTGAACTCTGGCATGGTGGCATCAGTCAAGGGAACTGTGACATGTTCCCCAGCCTTGCAGACTTCATCACCAGCTTTGAATCAGCTTTGGGGGGGGGGGGGGCGCGGCTAGAAAAAGGTTGAGAACCCCTGCTCTACATGATAGGTAGATGGATGTGTATGGTGGTATGGTTAGTAGATATCCATAAAAATTAACCAAATGATCAATAGTAACAACTATCAACGTGGATTTTGATACATTCATATGTATGCAGTGATACTTTCAATAACTTTAGAGTCAGTACCTGGGCAAGTCTTGGACTTGGATGTCCTGGAGGCTCCAGCTTAGTGGGTTTTGGTTCCTCAACTTTGCCATTCTTCATGACCTCTAACGCTGTGGTAGTTGAGTCCAGACTGAGTTTCGGAGTAGAACGGGGAGAGGCCTGTGGACTCGTCTCGTTATTGTTGTTCTGCTTTATCAGGTGACTCTTTATTAGGCAGTGGGTTCTGGAAAATAATGCACAGTAAGAGTTTATTTGTAAAACATTTGAAGAAATGTACAGTATGTGCTGAGAATGCCTCCAGACACAAGCTTTAATGGGATATATATTAAGTGTTGCCATTATGTAAAATACAGAATCTGTACAAATAATCAATTATTGACATTGCTGCAATATTTAAAACAAACATTTAGAAATTTGAATAATGCAAATAAGGTCAGTGTCAGCTGCATTTCAGTGAGGAAACTGGACCTGCTTACTTAAACAAACAAGTGTATTTACTTGGCCAGTGATGGACTGGCTAAAGTGTGATGGGTTGGTCACTCTGAGTGAGCGGAGGCGAGTGCACATTGACACGCAGTGGCGGGCCTGTTGCCTAAAAGGCAAGCACGCTCATGTGTAAGTCCAATGCAAAGTTATTGGAACATAAATACCGCAGGACATAAAAGCGTATTGTCCCGTGCAGGTCGTACCGAATGGTTCAGTATTTACATACAAACAAAAATCCCAAAAAGTTGGGACATTGTGTAAAACATAAAAAGGACAAAATCCAATAATTTGCAAATGTAAGAAACCATATATTATTCCCAACAGAACATATCAGATGTTGAAACTAAGACAATTTACAATCTAATGGAAAATATGACCTCATTTTGCCTTTGATGGCAGCAACACATCTCAAAAAAGTAGGAACAGGGAGATGTGTTGCATCTCTTTTGGTTTAAACAACTGTCTGTAAACGTCTAGGAAGTGAGAAGATCAGTTGGATAGTTTTAGGAGAGGAATGTTGTCCCATTCATGTCTGATGCAGGATTTTACCTGCTCAACAGTCCTAGACCCTCATTGCCAAATTTTTCATTTCATCACGGCCCAAATGTTTTCAATTAGTGAAAGGTCTGGAATGCAGGTAGGTCAGTTCAGCACCCGGACTCCATGCTGTTGGCATTGTCTTGATGAAATATGCAAGACCTTCCCAGAAAGAGACGTCTTAATGGGAGCATACGTTGCTCTAAAAACTCAATATACTCTTCAGCATTGATGGTGCCGTTCCAGATGTGGAAGCTTGCCACGCCATAGGCACTAATGCAACCTCAGACCATCAGAGATGCAGGCTTTTGAACTGTCTGCTGAAAAGTTGGATGGTCACACTCCTCTTCCGTCCGCATATTATGATGTCCATGTTTCCAAGAAAAATTTCAAAAATATGATTAATCTGAGCACAGAACAGTTTTTCAATCATGTTCACATGTGGCTTCTTCTTTGCATGAATTCATTTGCGGATTGAACAGCAAACTGTGTTCACAGACAGTGATTTCAGTAAGTGGTCCTGAGCCCATCCAGTCGAGAATCTTGCCTGCCTGAGGGCAAGAGGTCACATGGATCCAGTTTTAACCTTAGGCCTTGTCCCTGGATACTCCTACCTCTGCTGGCTTGTATTTTGGTTCACTCTTCTTGTTTTCTCTTTCATATTTCCTTAGCTTTATTGATCAAGATCAATCAGTTTCACCTGTGCTTCTCCTCAGTGCTCATAATCTGGTCTTCATCTTCTAACAAGCTGACAGACGGTTTGCCAACACTCAGCGACCATCCATCCATTCTTCTACCTTGATTCTTCGATAGTCCTTAAGCATTTGTGAATTTATTCATGCCGAGCCTTTTAACCACACACCTAATTACTGTTAGGTGTTAAAATGGCATAATTACTTCATGCCATGAGGTTACCCTTGTTCATGCCCTGCTTCTGTCTGGATATTAGAGTGCTTTGGATATTGATGTCATGTTTCTTGTCATGGATTATAGCCTTGTGTTGGTTTTAAAGTCACTGCCCTAAATTAGGGATTAAGTTCTGTGTTTCACTATTTGGATTTGGATTGTTGGATTAATCACAGAAATAAATTGTTGCCTCATCACCAGGATCACTGTACCTTGTCACAGGAGCATGTTTATCAACCTTTAATTTGCACAAATTACTTTTCAGCTTTATTTGCCAGGTATGTGCAAACAAACAGGGAATTTCATTCCAGCAGACTTTGTATCTCAAGGTTTAGTTAAAAAGAATTATAAAAAAGATAGAAATAAATATGTCATGACCCTATATGTATATACACTATATTTCCAAAAGTCTTCTCTCACCTGCCTTGACTCTCATCTGAGCTTTAGCTCCTCCCATTCCTAATCAATATGACGTGGCTCCATCTTTGCAGCTAGAACAGCTTCAACTCTTCTGGGAAGGCTGTCCACAAGTTTCAGGAGTTTATGGGGATTTTTGTCCATTCTTCCAGAAGAACATTCGTGAGGTCAAACACTGATGTTGGACCAGAAGGTCTGGTTCTGTCTCTGCTCTAATTCATCCCAAAGGTCTTCTATCAGGTTGAGGTCAGGACTCTGTGCTGGCCAGTCAAGTTCATCCACACCAGACTCTTCCATCCATGTCTTTATGGACCTTGCTTTGTGCGCTGGTGCACATTCATGTTGGAAGAGGAAGGGTCCAGCTCCAAACTGTTCCCACAAAGTTGGGAGCATTGAATTGTCCAAAATGTCTTGGTCTGCTGAAGCATTCAGAGTTCCTTTCACTGGAACTAAGGGGCCAAGCCCATCTCCTGAAAAACAACCCCACACTATAACCCCCCCCTCCACCAAACTTTACACTTTGATCAATGCAGTCAGACCAGTACCGTTCTCCTGGAAACCACCAAACCCAGACTCTAGTATCAGATCACCAGATGGAGAAGTGTGGTTCTTCTCTCCAGAGAACATTCCTCCACTGCTCTAGAGTCCAGTGGTGGCTGCTTTACACCACTGCATCTGACGCTTTCCATTGTTCTTGGTGATGTCTGGCTTGGATGCAGCTGCTCCACCATGGAAACCCATTCATGAAGCTCTCTGCACTGTTATTGAGCTAATCTGAAGGACACATGAAGTTTGGAGGTCTGTAGTGACTGACTCTGCAGAAAGTTGGTGATCTCTTCTCACTATGTTCTTCAGCATCCTCTGACTCCGCCCCCTCAGTTTACGTGTCCTACCACTTCATGGCTGAGTTGCTGTCGTTTCCAAACACTTCCATTTCCTTATAATACAGCTAACAGTTGACTGTGGAATATTTAGGAGAGAAGATTTCATGACTGGATTTGTTTCACAGGTATCATCCTATCACAGTTCCACCTGGAATTCACTGAGCTCCTGAGAGAGACCCATTCTTTCACAGATGTTTCTAGAAACAGTCTGCATGTCTAGGTGCTTAATTTTATACACCTGTGGTCATGGAAGTGATTGGAACAACTGATTCTGATAATCTGGATGGGTGAGCAAATACTTTTGGCGATATAGTGTAGGACAGAGCCTATATTTATAGACATGTGATATTGCACAATATTCCACTGACACCTGCTGAACGGGTTGCAGGTTCAGCAGAGGGAGGGCCTTGGGGAGGAAACTGTCTCTGTGACAGGTGGTTTTGGCACATAGTACTCTACAGTGCTGTGCAGACAGGAGTTTGAAAAGTTTGAGTTCAGGATATGAGGGGTTTACAGAGATGTTCACTGCTCATTTCTTGATCTTGGACCAGTACAGTTCCTGAATGTGGGGGAAGGTTGTAGACCTTACTGTTCATTTCAGTCTGTACCTGTCCTGTTTGGTTGCAGATGCAAACTAGACAGTGATGGAAGTGCACAGGACAGACTCCTCCTCGGCCTGCCACAAGTTCCTTAGTTCAATTCAATTCAACTTTATTTGTATAGCATCTACTACAAGACAAATTTTCTCTAGGCACCTTTCAGAGGCCCAGACCATGACCCCTGAGCAAATATTATCAACTATATGTTATATTATGAAATCTTAATTAAAGAAATAATGGCAAGTAAAAAACTCCTTTAGTGAGAGAAAAACCTTTAAGCCACACTGTGGCAAAGAAAAAATCCTCTTTAAGAGAGAAGAAATTTTAAGCAGGACCTGGTTCATCATGGGAGAACTTCCTGCTGAAGACTAACTGAATAAAAGAAGAAATGAGAAGGGAGATGGCACGGAGAGGATGCAGGACAAATATATTGGCAATATTACATAGGACAAAATATATTAATAGTAATTATCCACTAGCTGGAGAACTAAGAATTCCATGTACTGATATTATGACTGGTACATTGTTTGTACATGAACTACAGAGATGACTATACAGACAGATGTAGGCAGCAACACTGAGGTCAGAGGGTCAGACTTCAGGTCCTAATGCTCCTAATTAACTATGGACACACCTGAAGGAAGAAGAGGAAAGGGGGGGAGTGAAGAGGGGTGAGGACACCGTTCAGCAGATCAGGTTGTGTCCCCCTGCTACATGGGCCTATAGCAGCATAGCTATGACAAGGCTGTGTTTCAGATGAACCTGCTTTAGTCTTGGCTTCAGCCATTCCTATAAATGTAGCTATGGCTAATAGTCCTAATACACTATTGTTTAGACTAACTACTGGCTTTACTAAATAGAAAGGTTTAAAGTAAAGTTTTAAAGATGGAGGTGGTGTCAGCCTAATTAACCCAAACCGGTAGCTGGTTCTATAGTAAAGGTCTCTGGTAGCAGAAGGCCCATCCTCCAAATCTACTTTTGGATGTTCTAGGAACTACAAGTAAACCTACGGAGCCCCTCTGGTGACATTTGAGAAAAAAAAATAATAACGCGTGGCCATGAGATAATAACGCGTGCCACGAGATAATTATAGTAGCCATTTCCACGCAGAGATCGATTGTTGCTTGCTTGATTCGTACTTTAACCAACAAACATGGACATTTTTGACTTAATTTCATTTTATTTTAATATAGGAATGAATTCCAATGACATTCTAAAGGCACTTGTGGTTAGGCATGGAGTATTGCTCAGCAAGAGACACTTTGGGCCTGATTTACTAAAGGTTTGCGTGCGTAAAAACGTGTGCAAACTTGACACCACCCGCAAACCAATGTGCAAGCTGATCTACTAACAGCGTGCAAAGAGGACTGCGCCTCTCAAATGAGCAAAATAGCACACGCTGTTCATTTAGTACTTTTGCCCTGATGAATAATCAATGTGGGGCGTACCCGCCAGAAAGCGCTAAATACTGGGAGGGGAAAATGCAAATAGGTTCATTTACCACACGCAATGAGATTTACCAACCCTGAAAGTAATTGCGGGGATTGTGATTGCGTCTGTATTTAATACGTTCGAAAGGAAGGTGCTAATCTGCCCAGCATTACGCACCGATGGCTGCTGTTATTGTGGCAAGGAGGCGACATCGCCAAAATCAAAGAATACGCAGAGAGAGAGAGTCTTTCGGACTCGTGTAAATTTGTTTGGAATGAATGAAAACCAGATAGTTGAAACTTAAGGGCTGATTTGGAGCCGGTCACAAGCACATGCAAAAGGAGAAATATTTTATTTGAATGTTAAATCGAGTATTATTCAGCAAAAGGTTGCCACAGGAGGCACATTCATTTTTTTATTTGTGATAATAAATAAATCACGTGTTTTCATGGAGAAAAAAGTGTTTCTTATTGTGCGCCTACCTTGTTCTGCAGTTGGCTCTAGCGTGTCAGACCCCAGTATCCCTGTTATCTGCTCCTCGCAGAAGTTGAGCTGCACCTGCTGCTCAATGCTGGTTAGAGGCATCTCTTCCGCAGGCCCTCCACCTGTCTTGTTTGCCGAAGTTTTATTAAAGGCCACTTTTTCTTTAGTTCTTCGCCTTATATCTTGCCACCTTCTTTTAACCTCATCTGCCGTTCTTTTTGTCTTACCAACTGCATTTATTCTTATCGCAGATTTTCTCCCATATTGCGTTTCTTTTGGAAATGTTTAAATTTCTTTGCTGTAGTTCATGAATGTGTTTATTTGCCTCTTCAACTAATATCTCTAACTCCAACTCATCAAATTTCATTTTGCGCTTGCGTCTATCCTGCTTTCCATCCAGACTCTCCATGGCGCAAACCGTAAGACACGCAACACCTCATTTAAATACTGCGGTTTGCACCTGTTATCAATTGCGCGAGCATTCTTAGTTGATCACCCGCAAAACACACAACAACAGCACGCGCAAACTTTTTCAGTGCACACGCAATTTAGTACTCTTTATTTAGGATCTTAGTAAATCAGGCCCTTAATTCAGCTGCTCAACGTATTAACTATCCCGTGGCCACGCATTAATTATCCCGTGGCCACGTATTTTTATTTTTTTTTTTAATCAAATGTCACCAGAGGGGCTCCGTATAAACCTGCACTCTGAGAGTAAATAGCTCTTTTCGGAGCACAAGGCGTTATCAGGTCTTGTAAATAACGACTAGCTTAGCTGCTAAGGTCCTTACATGGACCACAGAATTTTGAATTTGAATTCAAAGTTTTACAGAAAGCCAATGGAAGGAGGCTAACACAGGAGAGACGCGATCTCTTCAATTCAGTTTCACTTCTCTCTTGTTGATTCCTGTCAACACTCGTACTGCTGCATTTTGGATCAGCTGGAGGCTGTTCTGCAAATTATTTGGACATCCTGCTAATAACGCATTACAATAATATTGTCAAGAAGTGACAAACCCAGCATCACCCTGGAAGAGGATGCTCCTCATCTTAGAAAAAAGGCTGTCTGACAAACCTGATTCATATGCTGTTTAAACAACATTAAATCATGAAACCATTAAATATATTAATGAACATATCAAATAACCTAGAGATTTCTCAGTTATACTAGAGACCAACATACAATTGTCTAATTCAGCTGTGAACCAAGGTTTGTTGAATATGCAGCCCTTGGTGGGAAATTGTTTGCTGTTAGTATTTTGGGAGTTTGTGGGTGAGATTTGCTCGGTAAAAATCCCCAGAATGATGATCAAGGAGTCTGAATGGTTCCTCTCCACATCCGTTATCTGGTCAGCCAGCTTTTGTAACGTCATTGTTACACAGGTCTGAGGTGGGACGTAAACACAGACAAAAACGAACGAGGAAAACTTTTGTGGTGAATATAACAGTTAGCAGTTGATGAAAAAAGTTTCCCAGTGAGGGTTACGAAATGTCTTCAGTACTGTGACATCACTATACCATCCTCCATTTAAGAAAATGCAGATTCCACCACCTTTTGTTTTCCCGGAGAGCTCCATGACATGGTCCGATCAGAGCAGCTGGAAGCGCTATCCGGGATATTCTGACTGTTCTCACTCACTGGGATGTTTCAGCCAAACACCGGGACGGATTTCCAGAGGCATATGTTTTTTGAGCAATTTTTCCATCTTTGCCACAGAGCAGATGTTCGCCAGGTGCATAGAAGGCAGGAGAGCACATAATCCTAACTTGTGTGTTTCAACATCTGATGTGTTCAGATTTGCAAATCATTGCATTCTGTTTTTATTGGTTATACACAGCATCACAACTTTTTTTGCATTAGGGCTTGCATGTAGGAAGTATGTAGAGTAGGAATGATGAACATGTGAGAAGAAATAAATAAACTTTCCCTGTTGGGTACTTTAGCTGCCAACCAGAGCCACGACCATTATCTATCATGAACTGGTTAATTGTTTCTGAAGCTGTTATGTATTGTACTTCAATCCAAGTATTGAAATCTCCACCTGATTATTGGGGAGATGGAAGACTAGAAACTTAATGAAAAAAGGAAAAAAATCATTGTTTGAAAGCTTGCAGTAATCAGCACTGGAATAAGGTTTAAGAGATCATGTGACTTCTTTACGTCACGTAGAGGTTTAATTCCAGGTTAAACTCTTAATCTCACCTAAACTAGTAACAGTGCAGTTGGTCAATAAAGACTAAATACTGTCCTAAAATCCTGATAAAAATGAAGGTTTGCTTTTCATTTTAATTGTTTCAAAATGGGACACCTGGAAAAAACTGTTATGTTGAAACAAAGGAAGTAAATGATATGACAGGTGCACATGAAATTTCATTTTTTTTCACTTACTTTATTCCCTTCTTGTCTTTCTTCTCGGGTTTGTGTTTGGAGACCCTGCTCCTTGAGGCCAGTGAGATGTGGATGTATAAAACAGTGATGATGACTGGGAGATAGAACGCAGCTATAGCAGTCCCAAACGTTACCACAGGATTAGAAAGGAACTAAAAAAGAGACAAAGAAAAATATTGTTCATTCAACTTCTGGGTACATGCATTTTAAATACATAAAGTAGGGGTGCACGATAACAGGAAATTATGACGTCATCCCGATAAGTCCAATATCACGACAAATAGCCTCGATAACATATATATTTCTGTCAACACGGCAGTGCCTCGCTCCCTCTGAGCCTTGAATAACCGGCAGTGAATGTTATGTTCAAGTGACGTCGGCATAATCAGAAAAACGATTACTCAATAAGGATAATCAAGAATACCTCCTCATGCCAAAAAACAACTTGTTACCTCAGTCATAATTTTGGTAGTTGCTGACTTGAATTGATATTCACAGTATTTTCCCACATGTTACATATAAAATAAGAAAATAATAGAAAAGGCTGAAAGTGTAATGGCCCAGGTCAGCCATGACTGAGTTTTTGTATTTTCTGTCTGTTTTGTCAAGTTGGCGTCTCTCCATGTCTCTAGTGCGTCCTGTTTTACTTTGAAGGTCTGTCTTGTCTTCGTGGTGTTCAGCTTTTCTTCTTCCCCCTTGTCAGCCTGATTGTTCACACCTGCCTCTCGTTTGTTCCTGTGTGTTTAT
The DNA here is from genome assembly GCA_018398805.1 of Hirundichthys speculiger. Taxonomy (NCBI): domain Eukaryota; kingdom Metazoa; phylum Chordata; class Actinopteri; order Beloniformes; family Exocoetidae; genus Hirundichthys; species Hirundichthys speculiger. The sequence continues at coordinate 481,437 of JAGFBZ010000542.1, forward strand.
AAGACCTGTCACTCCCTTTCTGTTTGCTGTCTATTGTCGTCTTTACACCCTGCATGTTGGTCTATGTGTCATCGTGTTCTTCACCCTGCGTCTTGGCTTTAAGGTAAGTTTGCACTTTTTGGATTTTTGTATTTTGAATTATTTGTTAAATATTGCCTTTTTTGTTTTTTGAGACCTCCTGCATCTTGGGTCCTCCTTCAACTCCCCTTACACACCCGTGACAGAACGATGAGGGAACGTGGGAATTTGTTACACCTTGAATGCAGCCTGCAGCACAGCGTGCTGATCACAACAAACGTGGCGGCGATGGCATGGAGCTTTGGTTATTTGTGACAAATCCTCTAAGTGAATTCTACGAGGAGGGAAGCACAAGCTTTAATACGTAAAACCTGATCAGCCACCTACAACATAACAATCGCTTCCATGGAGTTTTGAAATCGCGCTAATGTGAGCTAATGCTAAAATGTGCAGGCCAGCAGCAGTCTCCCCTCCCCTCATCTCTCTCATCTAAAGCTTCCATGATTTAAAAAAAATACTGAACCTCATTTACTTTAATTAAAGGTATTAATTTAAATGGAACCACAAGCCAAAATCCTTTAAATGTTAATCTTTTTCAGTTTGTAATTTTGATGCATGTATTTCAGTTCAAGGAGCCTTTTTTTATATATCAGTCAGTAATGAACCTTATTTAAGTTAATGTGAGATATCAAATATGTATGTTTGATAGCTTTATGAAAATGTTTTGAGAGGCTTGTCAATAGTTTTTCATTGGAAAAAATATCTGTTCATTTAATTCAATTCAATTCAAAATACTTTATTAATCCCCCAAGGTGGAAATTCAAGAGTCAAAACTGTTTGATTTTGTTCATAGTATTGCTGTAATGATCTTAGATGTGTGTGTTATCGGAATCGGCCTTTAGAAGCTGAAAGTTATCGGTTATTGGTATCGGTTTTAAAAAAAAACAGTTATTGTGCATCCCTAACATCAAGTTTAAAAGTCAATTGTAGGTGAATAAACTTGCAATTTTATACACTGCAAAGTACATCTGTGTATTTTGTAATATTGGTATAAACACGCACAATTCAAGTTCAATTTTACTACTCACATGTTTTAGACATTGTAAATATTCCTGATGGAGTATAATAAATTTTATATATATATATATATATATATATATATATATATATATATATATATATATATATATATATATATATATATATATATATATATATATATATATATATATATATCTATATATATATATATATATATATATATATATATATATATATATATATATTATTTAAATGAGACTGAAACAGAGTGGATCTTTGTGTAATTTTAAAATTAGAATAAAGGCTTTATCTTTATTTATGATACTATATAATGTTAGGATTAACATTCTTATTTATTTGTTCTATCATGTTAAAATTTCTTTAAAGCAAAAATACACAACCTATGACGCGTTTTGAAAAATGTTACACCACTTAAGTACAGGCTACTTGTTAGTTCAACAAGTCTCACAGCAAAATCAGTCACAAATGCAAATCATTTTTGTAATATAGCAACTGCACACTTTCCATGCTGCCTGGCTTGACTTTTAAAGGTTCTTTTTTTTGGAGGAAAAAGTTCTTTTTCGTTTGAGTATTTTCAAGAGGAGGTACGGCTATTCACCCTATAAGCCAAAGAAGGAAAACTAAAGCCTTACATTATTTTAACGGAACCCATTTTTCATTCCCAGAGCATAAACTTAGCAATTTTATATGAATATTTGCATTCAAAGTAAAACTTAAGTATGTAAACTAGGACATTTATTCATGACAGACGAACTTGATAATGAAACAAACATATTCTCCATTTAACAAAAACATTCAACATTTAAAAATAAAAGACAATAGACAATTTACAATAAACAACAGTCAAACATTTTCCCACTACCAGCAGCATCTTTCAGCAAAGTCAGGAACAAGTCTTAGCTGGTTTTCCTCTGTTCAGACTGAGAGCTGTGTGCTGCAGCTGTTTTACTTTACTGGCCAAAGCCTCTGCCTTTTTTTATAAAATGTACTTTTTAATGTATTTTTCTAAATATTTAATTTTCTATTTGTATGTGTTTCTCCATTGTTTATTTTTACATTAGAAAATCAGGTGGAAAAGCAGGAAGACTGGAAGTACTGAATGCAAACTGTTTTAGCAGTTTGGGGAGAAGATGGAAGAAGAAACAGTACAGGAAGTAATGGTATCTGAAAGAAGAGTATGTGTCAAGTGGTCTAAAGGTGAAGAATGTCAGGTGGAGTGATGAGCACGAAAATAGAAACTGGAGGGGTTTTGACAGGGCTGACAATCCAGTAGTTGGTTCTGAGTTGGAAGAGAAAAACAATGGAAATGGCTGCAGTGCAGTGCAGATTTGAAGGAGCACTTGGTGACATAAGAGTGGCAATAGGCAGTGTTGGACAAGTTCACTTTCTACACGAACTAGTTTGGTTCATAGTTCATAGAAATTAAAATGAACTAGTTCAGTTCACCATTTCAAAAAATGAACTAAATAGTTCATTTTTAGTTATTTTTTTCTTATTCTGTTCTAATGTTGATGTGAGCAATTATTTGTCAAATTGATTGCCACTGCCCATATACTACACCACCACAAACACCAATTATTTTATCCATTTTATGTGTCCAGTTCTGAATCTTTAACCAACCAGGGTTCACATTAGCACTGAAGGGACAGCCCATGTAAAACTGTCATTTCCGTTTCAGTTTCTCTTTACAGCAGCCATTCCCAAACTTCAGAATACCAAGGCCCAATTTCAAATGTGAAAAATATACGCGGTCCACACAAACCTTTAATCACAACTGTGATCACCAGACAGGACTAGAAACTATGTTCTGATATTAATGTGAGGGGTGACACTTGTCATATTAAGTTAAAATGACAATAGAATAACTTAACTGGTTTGTTTTATTACTCCTTAATGATTTTTTTTAAATAATGTCATGAATATTTTACAGTAATGCAAAACATATTTAAAAAAGATCAAGGATTTAAAACACATTTGTTTAATTTTAATGACCTCTCACGGCCCCCCCATTTCAATATTTCAATCTCCTCCAGCTCTGGGTGACTGCAGCTTTCATCTTCCTGCTTGTTTTAAACATTTGATGATGCAATTGTTAGCGTGACAGCAGCGACAGCCGTGTTGCCATGTTTGATTGATTTTCTCAGATACATTTCAGGCTCGTTTGTGATGTTATTTAAATGGGGTTCGCTGGAAACCTGGAACGGTTTTGACCGTGCTTGAACTTTGAAAGAGCGTCATTCACAACTGCCCAAATGAACTCGTTCACACCCCCCGCTGGTGAAGGAGAAAGAGAGCGAGTTCAGTTCACGTTCGCACAAAATATGAGTTAGTTCGTGAACTTTTGTTCAATGAACGCGTTCAGGTACAACACTGGCAATAGGAGCATGCAGATGGACTACTTTCTTTGCGATCTGGAGGAGATTAGACACTGAAAGGTTGTGACAGGGCAAAACATACCCAGACAGCATATGAAAGTAGTATGTAGTGGTGCAAAAGAGGAAAGAGCAAAGACAAAGCAGAAGATGAAGATAAACACATGGAATTTGAGGAAGAAAGGCTGCTGCTTGAACTTCAGGGAGGGGGGGGAGCTCTGTGTGGTATTAAAGAACTGCCAGATGACAGGACAACAACATACAACATACAACAACAATCCCTGAGTCAAATGCCATGAGTTTTGGGCAATAATTAATTGAAATATTGAGAAACAAAATTTTCGGCCACATTGACCGCAATGTTATTGAAAATTTGAAAGTGATCCAGAATCCAAAGTGAAATCAGTTCTTCCTTTTCACATTTCTGACAACTCCTGAAAATTTCATCAAAATCCATCCATAACTTTAATTATCTTGCACACAGACAGACAGACAGACAGACAGACAGATAAACACCGGTGAAAACATAACCTCCTTGGTGCAGGTAACTACAGACACTTACAGTATGTCACATGATATGGGACCTAAGCAACATATAACTGAATGACGATGAATGGATATGGATAAAAACACCAACCTTTTATTCAGGTTAGTATGATGGCTTTAAGTTGGAGTTATTTTGTTGCACATCAGGAAGTTAACATAATTAAGCAACGCATGTTATTTAAAAGTAACTATTACAGAAAAAAATCTTCACCTAAAGATTTTCTTGTACTTTTACTCTTCACTGAACACTGAGAGTTAAATAATACTACTTGATGTCACAATAAAGCAGTAGTCAAAAACAAATTAGGCCAAAACTGGCTGTGAAATCTAACTGGGAGCATATCAGCCAGTTTATATTTCTATTCTTGATTTAACATATATGCATTTAAGGCCAGACTAGACACAGACGAGACCAGACACGTGCAGGTTTCATAATGTACACAGAAGTAGGGGATGCCACTGTTCTTGGATCTGGCTATGTTTTCTTATTTTCTTTCTTGCTGGTTGCAGTCTATCCCCAAACAGATCCCAATTTCCTTATCTTGTTTTAATCCTTTTATCTAAAGGATAAAAGTTGTCTCTGTTCCTCAATGGCTTACTAACATCCACTTACCTCACTTTCTTATAAAGTTTATATATTTATATATCTCCTACTTTTCAACCACTAAGTATTTATCTATTCATTTATTTATTTATTTCCCTAGCTGTTTGGGTTCACCTGCCTCCGCAGTGATGTTTCTTATGCCTCATTCAGCTGGCTGACTGTGTTTTTTTGGATGTTCAGTATTATTCACTGCTTATAGTTATTGTACTCTGGTAAGATCAACGTTGCACTAATATACACAGCATCATTCTTTGGTAAGCATTAAGGTTTAAGGCACTGAACATAAGAAAAAGAGAAACTGGAATACATTCTTCAGTAACGTGGTAGACAGTGGAGTTACACTTAACAAATCTTGTAAAATTAAAGGTTTGAATGAAGGCAACTGGACTTTATTTTCCAGAAGGATTCATCAATTCAAAGTGACTGGTTGGAGTCTGGAGCCTAAGAACTGTGAAATCATGTGTAAATGAGTGACTCTCCCATCACTTCTGTGGGTGGTTAGTCTGTCCACTGCGTACTTGGTTTTGATCGTATGAATCAAGGCGAATGTTTGTGTTCCTGCTCTTTTTCATAATTTTAATGGGACTATTCTCTGGCCAGTAAAGTTCTGATAATGGACAGGGTTCCAGTGGGTGGGGCAAATTAAAAAGCTGATAATAGTTTTGCTCTTGTGCAGGTTTCCAGTAAACCTCAGTGTTCTGTCCATCTCAATATGCACAGCAAAGTCAAAAAATGGCAACTTATGGGCTCCTGGATAGCTCAGTGGTTAGAGCTGGCCCATACACTGAGGCTACAGTCCACCTGGTTTGACACCCAGCCTGTGGAGACTTCTGGGTGAGGAGGGTGTGTTGGCTGGTTGCTGGCTGGTTGGGGGGGGGGGGCTGTCCTTGTGTCACTTGCGGCTGTCCTTGTGTCACCTTTTGGTGTAGACTGTAACTTCCTGCTCATTTTGCCCTAATCCTAACCCGCTTCAGTCTTTTTTCCTTCCATCTCAAGTCCCCCGCTCCTCTTCCTCTTCATCTTCTTTTCTTTCTTCTTCTCTTTCTTGTGCTGTCACCTGATTTGAGCTGAAGGTCCGGCCAATAACATCAATCCGAAGGGATACTGCCCCAACTGACAAAAATACCCAGTAAACTCAAAGAGCAACCAAGATTTTCAGGTGAGAGCGTCCAGCTGCAATCAGAGCTTTGCACTCTCTTGAACAAATTGTGCTGTTGTAATTGATTAATACGCTCGTCACTGTATGAATACACTCCCCGCTGTGTTTTGGCAGGATGTAACACCTTATTTCTTCACTATGTATTATGTTGGTTTACCCTATTTGTCTTACGTTTGTATGTCTGACTTTTTGTTTCAACACAACCTACCACACCTTCGTTTACATACAACACACCATCACTGTCTTGTCTCTTTGTCTGTCCTGTCCTGGTGATTTTAGTCCTCCCTGACAGATTCAGGGTTTCAGGTGTTAAAATATGTTAGATCAGACTGTTAAGGAGGACTCACAGCCACGGACAAGAACACTAACAGCTGCTGGCTAAAAAGCATATATATCTGACTTTAATAATTTTGCCAAGTTATGGCATGGACCATAAATGTATACGCAGACAGTTTAAAAAAAGAAAGAAAAGTGAAAAGTGTTCCAGCCTGTGACTCTTTGCTGCATCTATTCCCTACTCTCTGCCCTGGTCTACATGGTCAATAAAGGCTGCAAGAGCCACAAAAAACTTCTTTTTTTAAAAAAATGGCAGTTTCTTATTCTCTGCAGCATCTCTGGTGAACTTGATGTTGATGTGTTCAGTGAAGACCTCTACTTCTTTGGTTTTGATTTTGACCCAGGTTTCATCCAAATATCTGGATCTGGGCTTGGTGTGTTCCCTTGTAGGAATCATGAGTGCTCTGATTTCCACTTCCTCCATGTAGATGTTGGGAACAATGGCTTACACTGGCGAACCCATCCCACATGTGTGTTTGCAAAAGCCTGAAATGCACAACCAGTAATGACTGGTTTCGACCGGTGCTGCCAAATGGATCCCATTTTTGCGGTACTCTGGTTTCCCCTATTGTTTTTTCCTTGTCAGTTGTTGTAGATAGTCTGTGACCTTCTTCTTGCAGCTGCTTGTTGGAAAAACAAGTCCAGATGCCTTGATTCAAATCTTTAAGGTTACCATGACCTAGATCAGGGGTGGCTAAAGTCGGTCCTGGAGGGCCGGTGTCTAAAACTTGCAGGACAGCAGCCCTCCAGGACCGACTTTGGACACCCCTGACCTAGATGATGGAAAGTCTACACCAGCATTTTGCAAAATTACTTGAGGATCAAAGAAGTTTACATAATTTACCTGAATGTAGCATTCCCCAGGAGGTACCGTTCGCTGTCCAACAATGAACTGCCAGAACAAGATGGCAGGGGCCCATAGGATGAATGACAAAATCCATGCTGCTGCGATCATTAATCCTGCCATCTTAGTTGTCCTTCTTGTTGGATATGTGAGGGGTTTGGTTACGCAGAAGTAGCGGTCAAAGCTAATGATTAATAAATTCATCACAGAAGCATTTGAAACTACATAATCTAAAGCTAGCCACAAATCACAGACAACCGGCCCAAGTGGCCAGTAGCCAACAATGATGTAGACTGTGTACAAATTCATGCTGAATACACCTATGATCAAGTCAGCACATGCTAACGAAAATAAGAAATAATTATTGACAGTCTGTAAGTGGCGGTTTACTTTGATAGACAACATCACCAAAATATTTCCTGTAACAGTTACAAAGCTCAGAGATCCTGTCACCAAAGCAATAAAAAACATCTCTAGAGCTTTATATGGATTTCCCGCCAGCGCTTCAGTGTCAACAAGTGAGCAGGATGTTGAGTCGTTGGTTAGCTCGTTACATGAGCTGTTGGAGAACAGATCAGTTGACTGGTTGACCAATGACCCTGAGGAAAGAGAGAGACACAGAAAGAGATTAAGAGTAAGATGAGGTACATCATGGTAAGGTTGTTTCTTAAGTGTAATTTTAATAAGTGAACAAAATACTATTATTGCTGAAAGTTGGAGTCAACCTTTTAAAATAGCTTTTGCAATTGTGCTTTTTGGTATTTGAAATATTTCAGAAAGGTTTTAACCAGGGCTGTCAAAGTTAACGCATTAACGCAAATTCTGTTTAAAGTAGCTGTCTTTTTTTAACGCAAGATTAACGCGCACACACGTTTCTGTAAATATAATCCTCGGCCAATAAATGTATTTACAGTCAACGTGTAGGACAGATATGGAGACAGAAAAGGGTCTTATGAATGGCAAGTTTAGCCTTAAGGTGCTGCCAGATGGGTCTGTTGACAAGAAATAGGTTATCTGTATTTACTGTCGCTGTGAACTAAGTTACTATCGCAGGGCACAGTTATGTTAGTTTCACATCCGACATTCATTTGTTTTTGTTCTCTTTAAACTTTAATAGCTCCATGAAAACGGCACAGATTTCATTCAGGTTGGTATCATTTTGTAGATATAAGTATGCCAGAAATTTCACAAGTGTCATCAACCCTCCAAGCTCAGTGAGTGTGGCTAAAACTCTCAGGAACAGCGCTGAATGTCCTTCTGAGTACCTCGCTGCTGCCGTGGAGTTTAGGGACCGTCAGCAAATTACTGCGGTCAAGCAGCAAAATACAAAATACACTACGAAACTGATTAATTAAGCCCCCAAAAAGTACGGCAGCATTGGTGGACTTCCGGTTTTCAAACTAAAGGCTTAAAAAAAAAAATAAAGCAGATCTCGGTGACCCTGTATAGGACAAAACGGGTATAGATGATGGATGGATGGATGGATAAACAGAACATTAAAAAAATGCGATTAATGTGCGATTAATCGCAAGTTTATGAAAATCTTGCGATGAATCACTATTAAAAAATTTTATCGACTGACAGCCCTAGTTTTAACTAACACAGTGATTCAACTATTCAACTATGAACTAGATTCACTTTACTCTAGAAAAACTAAAGATTTTAAAAACATTGTTAATATGATGTGTTGACATCATTGTTCCAATGATGTCAACACAGTCCAAACAACTTTGGACTGTGGGAGGAAGCCAGAGTACCTGGAGAAAACCAATGCAAGAATGGTGAGAACATGCAAACTACACACAGAAAGACCCTTGTCAATATTTGAACCAGAAACCTTCTTGCTGTGAGGCAACAGTGCTAACCACCAAGCCACCGTGCTGCCCGAACAATAAGTCAATGTAATTAAAAAAATAAAAAAAAATAGAAATTAGTTTGGTGTGTGTTTGATGTCAGTATGGACTGAATGGTAGTTGTTCTAATCAATAACAGCGATCCAACCAGAAGTGCCACAGAATGTTTCAGAAGCATCTTAAAAGCGACCTTCCACTCTGCTCGACAAGATATGAATTCAGTTTTTTTTTTTTGTCTTTCAGCCCTAGCTGAAATGCAAGTTTAGACACAGCAATTTCTACTGGCAAGTAATCAGACATAAGAATAGAATAGATCTATTCTATATTTGAATGGATTCTTACATCAACATTGTCTTAAACTATGAAGGCAGCAGTCAAATAAGTTGGGGGCTCTCAGAAGAGATGTCAACCATGTACTATATGAAGAGAGGTAATCTAACTTCCATCCATCCATCCATTATCCATACAGTTGAACCCGAGAAAATGGCAGAGATTGTCTTAAATCGGCTTGCTCGTCAGTTAAACCATAGATGACCAGAACATGTTTATAGGCAGTGCACCAACTATCTGGGATTTTCAGGTAGCCGATAGAAATTGTGTAAATTTGAGGGTTGAGGCTAGTGGTAACGGGTAAGGCGAAGGGTACGATCGGGGCCATTATCACTAAATAGCGGCTATAGCAGATTTGGCCAAAGATCGGGCCCCTAATCTCTCAAATCTAACCAAACAATTGCGAGGAAAAGCTGTGCTTCTGAAAAGTTCCTGGTGGGACCTGAGACTGTGATGAGGATGGAGCAAAATCAGACAGACCACAGCTCTTCTGTGCCCCGTGCGACACAAAGCTTAGGTTACCTGACATGCCTAGCACAGATAATCATCCATCTATGACTTGATTAGAGCATACTAATGTTGCCTAAAGGTACCAAACAATATGAAATATGCAAGCAATTGCAGAATTTTTTGTATAAGAAGGATATCCAGTCATGTTCTTGTAACAGGGCAGCCACAGGCTGTCTGGATGAAAGTACGGGTGACATAGGCATGAGTATAATCTAGATAGATCTTTATTTTATTTTAACTGCTGATGTTACAACATGTGCCGAGGCTTCAAGGCGTGTATAGAGTAATGGAGGGTGTGTTTCTGCTAAGCGCATATCGAGGCTTGCTTCATTTAGGGGAGGAGCCAAAAATGATGTCCGAAGCCTCTCTGCCCGGCTGTACCAGGTTACTGTTTCTGGAAGTGGTTCAGGTGTTGCCGCCAGGTTCAACAGCGATATAAACCCCTCAGGCTCATGTTGGATGTTGGTAGAGAGTTGCGATCAGTTCAGAGTTTGGGTAGAGATTTGATAGTTTGGTTACTAGGGTTTGGATGACGTTTATATGGTTCAGAGATAGTTTGGAGAGTTTAGAGACAGAGATAATTTGAAGATTTAGGAGAGTGAGGAGAGAAGTATCGATAAGAAGATGAAGCCAGCTAGGAAGAGGATGGAGTCTGTTGTGTTTGAACATTTTGATTTGATTACTCCTAATAACCTGCTGGAATACTGGGAGAGGCAAAAATGACTGTACCCCCATATATATCATCTTGTTCTGGCGTTTTTGTGCACGCCAGGATCTTCTGTACCATGTGAAAGGGTGTTTTTAAAGGTTGGAGAGGTTGTGTAAAAAAGAAGAAATCACTTAAAACAAAAAACTGTTAATAGACTGTTTTATGAAAAAAAAAAAGACTAAAATCTCCCCTCTCATGTACATCATTGTTCAAGTTTTACAAGCATATTCAGTTTCCTCTTCCTAGTTCCACGGGTGCTTCCACTGTCCTCTACCTGCTCAGGCCCATCCCATTCTCCTAAAGTGACAGAAAACCATTATTACACAAACCGCCATATTATATAATACTTCCAAACTGGAATATATTCATGGGATATTCTATGATACACATGTGATAATGTATGTAGAGAACTTATTTGGTCATATGTTCTTCATAATTCATAGTCATTCACAAGGGCCATGACATTAAATGCGTCACATTTTATCATTGTTTTTTTCTTATTCTTATCTTTTTTTTTTTTTTTTAAATGGCCATCTTATTTTTGTTTTATTCTGTAAAGCACTTTAAGTTGAACTTCTGTTTGAAAGGTACATCATCTGCCACACTGAGAGCAACCCACCAGGATGATGGCAGACCCTTTCTTCCATTCATCGGCCTCCCTGCTGTGATGACGCCTAATCCCATCATAGAGTCCATTCTTCTCCGTACAACATGAGTGAAACTGCCTACGGCAACCCTCTTGTTGCAAAATACCAGTATCTAAAGGCCTACCACACTAATCCCCTTAGGTGCTTTCCAGAACATTTCACCTCACTGATCGTTCTTTCAATAGTAATCAAGCCACGCATCATCATAGCCTATGGTCGTCCTCTCCTGACCCACGCTCAGAGCAGTCCACGTTCTCATTCAACTTCCTGAACATTATTGTGGCAGTTTCCAGCATTTCTCCACAGACACAAAGGATCAGGAAAAAATAAAAAGAATCTGCCATGATGGACTGCACAGCTGCCTCTCTTTTACTAATGGACCACAATTATACACAGGACTCTGAACATACTTCCCTTACCCCCCCCCCCCCCCCCCCCCCCCCCCCATACAACTCACCCTGTCTGCTTCAGAGTTACATGCTTTCTTTCTTTGATTGCAAAACCTTATGGACATTTCCTAGACATCATAGGTAGGCTAGACTCTGTGTGATGGAAAAATTAATATAGAGAAAGTATGGTATTCTAATAATCTTAATAATCACTTAAGGGTTTTCATAACTAGACAGAGAAATATGCAGAATGAGGTTGCAGGCTCCACCCTGGGGGGAGAATAAATATCTCTCTCACAGCTTCAAGACCTTATCTTGCGTCATATACAGTAGATATTGTTGTTCTGCAGAGTCTTTCTAGAATCTTCTGTTATTGTAATGAGGAGTCAGTAGCGTTGAGATCCACATGCTGCTTCATTAAGGGAACAAGGTTCAGACAACAGCGTCGGACACAATGTAGCTTAGACAATCTCGCAAACAAAGTCCATGCAAAGAGGTCAGGGCGGCCAGCAGACAGAGAACAGGTCCAAGATCCAAGACAACAAGAGCTGAGAAGGCAGGAAGGAAACAGTCCGAAAAGCAGTAACAGTCCAGGTCAGCCACAGGGAAAGAAGATCAGTAATGTATACAGGGCAAAACAAGAGCTCACTAGGAAGGTAGAGAGTACACTGCTAATATAGTCCAGATGATGAGTGGCACCTGTGCTAGCGATTAGTCCTTGGCACAGGATTTTAGAAGATGTAGTCCAAGGGGACTGGTTTTGTACTCCGGTGAAGGGTCTTTCTGGTGGGAACCCCAAAGGCCTGATTTGTGACAGTTATCTTTCTGGCAAGGCACTTGAGTTGTGCTGAAGACAGAGTGAAGTTACTGCAAATTCACATCACAGCACTTTCCACATTCTGTGGGACTTTGGCTTTATTGTGTGATCTCTCTTGTCTTATGGCTAAAGCTAAAAGTTATCCATTACAACCACACCAAGGAATTGCTCTCGCACCATATTGACTTTGAGTTACCATAATGAACTTATTCATGCATTTATTTATTCATGTCAGTATTTCATTTTCTTATTTCTTTCACGCTCTGTACTGATTATGTTTCTTAATTTGCTTAATGCTATTCTAGGTTTAATGATCAAGCTTGTGAGCAATGTGGGGCTCACCTAGAGCTAGATATACAGACAAACCTAATCGCCATCCAAAAAGTTTTATGACCCCGGTTTGAGACGGGGTGAATTATGAGTCTCATGAACTTCTTTGCAGCTAATTAACTAGCACAACCATCCCAGAATTACAATGATAGCTTCCCAACCACACATAAAACAAATCAACAAATAAGTCAAAAGTCAACACATGGCAAGCAAATCATACAAAAATAAAACAATATCGGAATAGTTATATCTCTTTTATCCAAGTCTATTAGCAAATGACTTGGATAAAAGAGATATAACTATTCCTCTTTTATCCAAGTCTATTAGCAAATGACTTGACTGGTGCTCATGATAGTTTTTTTTTTTTTCATTTACAGAAACTGACTGCAGCAGGAGAATCATGTTAGCAGCAGCATATCTGTTATTTACACCAGTCAGCTATAACATTAGGACTACTGACAGGTGTTATGAGTAAATGCTGTTCATCTTGTTGCAATGCAATGTTCTGCTATAAAAAACCTACATCCTGGCAATCATATGAATGTTATTTTGGCTTTGCCATCTATATAAAAATTTCGTAGACCAGTCACCTAGACGATGTAAGTATTTAATGCTAACAGCCCATATCCTCACATGGTGACCCTGTGAGCCTGCATAGGACTAAACGGCTATGGATAATGGATGGATGGATATCATCAACCTGACTCCTCCACTGAGTTTCCTATTAAATCTTCAGATGTCTTATCTCCCTTAGCTCTGAGGATAATCAGAGAATAATCACTATATTCAGACTGTTGCTGCAATATGTATTCCCTTTTGGGATTAATAAACTTTATATAGGCAATAAAGTTGTTGAACTGAATTAACCTTCATGTTAGAAATCCATCATCTGTACCCACTTGGTCTGCTGCAGCCTATGGTAGCTCTCTTTGGGCCGAAGGCAGGGCTGCACTCTGTACACATCACCAATCCATCAGGACCACATCTCCTGTGGTCACTTCAGAGGTACCAGTTCCCATGACATGTATATTTTGTGGGCTGTGGGAGGAAACCAGAGTATCCAGAGAAACCCCTAGCAAGCACAGGGAGAACATGCAAACTCCACACAGATGCACCCTGGCAGCAATCTAAACCAGAACCTTCTGCAAGGCACCAGTGCAAACCACCAAGCCACTATATTGCCCAAAAATCATGGTCACATGAAAAATTAGCATAAAACTATTCACTCTTTTTCCATGCTCAATCTTGTTCTAACTTATTGTGGAACAATATGTGAGTTCCTTGGAATCAACCGATTTTGTGAAATAATTTACAATAAAATATGACTGTGTGTAAAATATGACTTGATCATGATTTTCAATTTTCACGAGTTTCAATATATTTGGACTGATGAAAGACACTCATATTATATGTTGTTTGGTGTTCATGAGCATTTTTGAAGACATGCAGTCAAAGGCAGTTGGTCTTTAAAAGGCTGTAATATTATGGTTTGGGGTTGGATTTGTGGTCTTGGGTTTGGTTTTTGTGTTTTCAGGGTTTCCTTGGTTTGGTCTGCTTTTCTTGTCTTCTCTCCCATTTATGTTAACTTTACTTCCTGGATTATTTTGAAAGTCTGTCCTTCCCTAGTTGAGGCTTGCTGTACTTCCCTTTGTTCCTGATTGTTTGAACTTGGTTGTCTTGTCTTTTCCCTTCTTCCTTGCAGGTTTTCCTGTTTAGCTATCCCTTATCCTGGCTCTGTGTTGTTCCCTGTGCTCCTGAGGGGTGTACTACGAAGCAAGTTCAACACAGCCAGGCTTTCTTTGGGTGAGCTGGCTTAACAAACCTGAAACTCGCGATCAGAGATAACCGGTACCATGACGGTGGTTATCAACTATCTTTGTTAACTGCGACTTTCTGCTTTCTGCTCTGTGCGCGTTCACATAAAAGGGGGCGTTTGACGCGTCATTTGACGCCTCTTCCGGATAAAATGGATAGATGGCGGTCCGTGTATTTCAGTCAGGAGGAGCAGGTTTTAATAATGCAGGGCTATGAGGATTTCAAAGAAATCTTTACGGCCAAAAGCAATACTGTTGGTGCGAATAAAGCCAGAGAGGAGTGCTGGCAAAAAATTGCAGATCGTGTAAATTCGTAATGTGACAGTGTGAGGTCCTGTCACTGACCTCCGATTGATGACGTGTCCTGGCTACATGGTTAAGGGGATATCCCTTTGGCTGACTGGCAATTATGCATGACTTTCACCCAGGAGTCTGGGGATCAAACCCTGCCCGGGCCCTCTATAGTGTCTCCTGCCACAGTAAATTATATTTATTTCACCACTTAATGCACCTTAATTAATCTCCCTCCCTCTTTTAGAGCGCTTAAACTTTAAACATTTAAACATTATGTAGGTCTGACTGTCCCATTATGAATGATAAATGAAAATCACTTTAGTTTTTTGCTAAATCTATGTGAAATTAATTTAAGATTTAATATTATCTGTGATACCAATCACCGGCCACTTTAATAGGTACCCTCTTACCCTGGGGAATCTATGAATTATATTACAACATTTCACATGAAATTCCACGTCACACTGATTATCAATATAATGGACTATTAATTTATGTTACCTGATTTAGTAAAACGCTTCTTTTATTTGAAGCGTGGGCAGATGGCCAGGGAATACTACAAACATATTCAGCAGTTCAGTAAGAACAAGTACAACCTTTATTCCAGTATTCTGGCTCAGATTTTCTGCATCACCAACTGAATGCATGTAGGTTCCCGCGGCAAAGAAACGCACACCGTTTGCGCTACTGTGAGCGCACGGCTGCGTTTGGTGGCGCTGCCAATATATGGCTCTAGCAGATTACAAATGTAACGTATTCCCTCAGCTGGAAATCTATAGCGTTCATAGAGAATATGGTCATGGGAAGCCAGCGGATCAGTACGGTCTCTGAATATTCTCCCTCCATTGCACAATCCTGGCGCTAAAATCAACGGGATTGGGTGAAAGTGAAAGGGCGGCGCTTTTTATAGCCGATTTGAGCCTAAACTCTGCACATAACCTGCTCCGGACCAGGTTAAGCTTGCAGAGTAAATTAGCATGGTGATCTAGCCAGGTTAAAAGAGAGCCACCTTCGTGGTACGGGAAATCCTGGCTTTAGACTCAACATACCTCGCTAACCCTCTAATCTCGCTTCGTAGTACACCCCTCTGTTCTGATGTCTCTGTTTTGTTGTGGATTGACCTCAGTCAAGTTTTGGTTCCTGTTTTGAATCATTGAACATTCCTACACCTCCTACATTCCTGCATTTGGGGCCTAACTAGGGGTGCAACAGTACAGGTGGCTCACGGTACGGTCCGTACCTCAGTTTTTGTGTCACGTTTCGGTACGGATATGTTTCAATATGTGTTTTGGCCATAAAGTGACAATTCATTTCTCTAAAATGAATTACAATGTTACCTGTACTTACGAAACTAATTGGTTCTGGAAGTAATTTAGTAACCTCAAAATTTCGTAAGTAGAGACGTGTTTTCCATGTAAATGCCTTAATCTGTTCCAAGCACCCCAAGATTCGAACATAAATTATAAATAATACATGAAATGACATAAAAACCTGTAAGAAATACATGTTAGAACTGGAAAAGCACTCGAAAAGCGCAGACCTCCACCAAGCACAACAATTATCAAAAATTTGAAAGTGATCCAGAATCCAGGATTTCTTCTGGATCACACCCAAAATGAAATCAGTTCTTTCTTTGGTTACGCTGGGTTACGCTCAAACAGACAAGGGGCCCTCCTAGCCAATGGGATGCCAGGAAGATGCTAAGCGATAGCCAATGGCAAAACTGCTTTGACGCACTGCTTTCAAATCAAGATAAAAGCGCATTGTCCCGTACAGGTCGTACCGAACCGTACCGTATTTTACCGAGTACCGTTGCATCCCTAGTCCTAAAGTCCCCTACCAAAGCTGACGTGAAAAGGGATCCATTAGTTCATAACCAGGTAAATTGTCTATAAATGGAGGCACTTTCGTGCTGCAGCTACTCTTCCCAGAATTAGACATCCAGCCAAGATGACACACACCAAAACAGCAACTCGTGAGTTTTCAGGAGTCTGGCATACACAGGTGATTGAACAGACAGTTGCTATATGGCATCACATCACAGAAGACGCTTCTTTTTCTTTTGCTTCTTCCCTTTCTCTCTCGCTCCTACCCTGTCTGAACTTTTACTCAATCCTAAAATCTTCTCTTGATCATCCTCTTTCTCTCTTCAATTTAGTTCAATCCAATTCAATCTTATTTGTATAGCATCTGTTACAATGTCAATTGTCTCTAGGCGCTTTACAGAGACCCAGATCATGACCCCCGAGCAAATATCATTAACTAAAATTATAATATTAAATCCTAAACAAGGATAATGGCAAGTAAAAAAAAAACCTTTAAGCCAAACAGTGGCTTCCCCACCATCCCCATCTCCAGCATCCTTCTACCAGTGCATTTACTATCCCTCCTCCTTATATGTTCAAACCATCTCAATCAGCCCTTCTGATTATATAGACAAGATGTCTAATCCTGACTACTCCTCTGATGTGCTCCTTTGTAATCACATCAAATCATTTGTAATCCTGTCCATCCTCGTCTTTAATCTCACTGCTACGACTCAGTATCGGACAACTCCAGACTCTCTTTACTCCCACTTGCCCGTGCCTGTAATCTCCTCTTCGCCTCTTCTCCTTGCATCCTGACCATTCTGCCACCTTTCCTCACATATGTCCTGTATCATTCTAACACACCTCTTTACCACTACAAACTGTAACAATTCCAATACTGCAATTTCTCACAGTCCTGACTTTCACCATACTTTGCAATTACACCACACCTCCTTTGTAGTCCTGTTACAGATGTGGTCTGTGCTACAGTTGTGTCATGGATAAGTAAACCAGTGTCTACCTGATTGTCAGGAAGTATCAGGGAGCTTGCCTGACTCCCAATCATGTGGATATGGAGTGGATATTTTAGTCTTGAGCACGTTTTTATTGTTTATTTATTCTACGGTTTTACTTATTCATCAATTTTGAATTTACTATTCTAATTTAACCCCTGCCTTCTGCCCAGAGAGAGCTGGGATAGGCTGCAGCAGTTCCCCTGGATGGGACTAAACAGGTGTGGATATCTAATGTATGAACGGATTCTTTTATTTATCTATCTCATATTTTTTTTAAATTTAACCTCCAGTGTTTCCTCAGCAGAGCCGTCTGTATCAGGGGTAGCAGGCTGTAGCGGTGCTGGCCTGAAGTCTGCTCTCCCATGAGTTGTGGTAGGGTCCATGCATGCAGCCAATTGTGGTGGTGTTTGGCACAATTTGTGACCCCCTGTCAGGCAGCTGGGCTGTTCCATACTATTCCATTTTTTTTTTTTGTATCTTTGATTACACATGTTTTATCATTGATAGGGATTAGGGGCAGTGGGTATGGGGAAGGGCGGTGGGCAAATGGGTGGGAGCGATTCTGTTTTTATTTCGTAAAGCACTTTGTGCTGCATTGTTTTTGTACTAAAAGTGCTATATAAATAAAATTTGATTGATTGATTGAAATGAGAGTTCTGTAAGTAACATACATACACACAAACACAGAAAAACACAAACACAGAAAAACACAATAAAGTATAAAATTAGCATGATGAAACTGGAGTTTTCCTTCGAGAGACTGTAAAGCAGGTTAAATCAATGCCTCTAGAGCTAACATGTGTGCCTTATAATCAGCTGACGTGGTACAGTATAAATAGAATATGATTTCAACATACACAGCAAAGGTCTATGTTTACGCTCAAGAATGTGGTACAGTGATCCCTCGTCAATTCGCGCTTTAACTTCCGCGGTTTTAGTTATTAATGGATTTTTCAGAAATATATAATATAATAAAAATCAAGAAAAAATTGCAAAAACATCACAGGATGTTGAGCCAGCCTGGCCCCTCTAAAAAGGTGGCCTTATGGGTAATGTAGTGTGTGTCGTGGGACAGCGGACGAAAACGGGTAAAGGTGGGTGATACTGGGAATTTTGGTATCGATCTGATGCCAAGTAAATAGAGGGCCAGTATCGCAGATACCGATACCAATACCAATACCGGTAGTATTGGATTATTTTATTAAAACCTAGAATTTTGGCAAACTTTTGGCAAAAGTAATATTTACACAAAAATGTTATTAAAGTATTTTGCTGTCACCTATAAACATTTTTGCGTAAATATTCCTTGGAGTTGAATTGTTCTTTTTTTAGTCCAACTATTATATTATATATCTTTCAATACTTGTGTAATTTTGTCTGCACTATGTGCCCTTTCCTGTTGCTTTAACTCAATAAATTTCTCCATTGTGGGATAAATAAAGGATTATCTAATGATATTTTATCTTAGATAACACCTTTCATTGGGATACATGACCTATACTGGGTTATTTCAAGGTCTTAATTATATTTTTTGAGCTGGCTTCAGTAACATATGACTTCAGTAACATATAAGGGATCACTGTAATAATTATAGTTGAATACTCCTATTAGTGTGTGTAATATACTTTTATTTATTTATCTGGGTGTGCATATCCTACAATACCCCCTTCACCTTCCTTTTGCTTTTTCTGTACACTTTGGACCTCTGCCGTCAACTCACTGAACTGTGTTGCTAAAGGGGAGCGGCAGGCTAACGCAGAGAAATGTGAATGGGTCAGTCTGCTGTCATCACAAATCATTTTTACCATCAGCAGTTGCTTCACTGACATTGCATGGAGGCTGTGTGAAGTCCACATGCTCCTCTGGGTGAATTTCTATTTGTTGTGGAAAAAGTAATATATCCTTCTATATTTATTTTTAACCACCAGGTGACTATAATATCTAAGTAAGGCTGAGAATAAAGACTTGAAGTGACTAGACTTCAGTGAATTGTAATATCCACAAGGTTCATACGTACATCTCAGCAGACCAATGAAGAATGACCAAACAGTGCACACACAAAATATGTGTGGCAAACAGAGACAAAACTTTGCAGCTGTGTAAAACAAAGGAAAACTAAGGTATGAGACACAATACATAATTCCTTGTTTCAGCATTATTTTCCTACTGTCTTCTTTCTTTTGTCCCTACTCTTAGACAATGGGTTGTAACAGGTGTTAAAAAAAATCAATTCATAGCCCCATCATCCCTAAGGAGAGTCGGCCCAGCGAGCAAATGGCCAGTAAACCAGATTAACAGTGTCACTGCAGCTTCTCTGTGGAAGCACTTTCACTGGTCGGCCCTGGCCTGCTTCATCCACTCTCACACCATTACAGAGGTTTCTGTTCCATCTCTGATGGATAATCATAGTCAAGGCTGTTATTTTACTAAAACAGTGAAACAAAGAAATAACCAGGACTGATCTGGGCTCAGCAGCTGGGGGTTGGAGTATTAATGCTCTGTGTGCATCTGCATCTGCAGTTGTTCACATGAACATTTTATTACTGTTATTCTTATATCATCCATCTTTACATCAATTTCGGTATTTGTATTATACATTGCTGTTTAATTTGTGTTATTGGGCCTATACCAATAAATGTTATATTAATTAACATTTTTTATAAATGATCTACGAGCAGATAACATATGAGAAAACCGCAAAATATGTCCACCTGGTCATGGGACAAATTTAAAGTACAGTCATGGAAAAAAATATTAGACCACCATTTTTTCTTCACTTTCTTGTTCATTTTAATACCTGGTACCACTAAATATCGTCATGTGACTAAAACAGACAGAAAAGAAAACACTGAATTAGTGATCGACCGATATGGTTTTTTCAGGGCCGATACCGATCATTAGTAGTCAGGAAGGCCGATAGCCGATATTTTGAGCCGATATTCATCAATTTTTTATTAAATGTTATATTTTAACACTAGAACCACCGAAGCAGTCTCACAGATGGTTAGGGATGTTATTATGTGAATAACTTTCTCCAAACAAAAATTTACAGGTCTGTCATTACATTACTTTTCCTAAATATGTATGTTTTATATTTTCTGAAGTCTTTAACATATTAAAATAAAATACATAGGAGTTCTAGTCACTTGTTCCTCAGACTGCCACAGCCGTCCTGCAGACTACCATCATGTACAATACTACACAGTTATTCGCAATTACTTCAGTCCCCCCACCCCCCGCCTCACACACGCACACATAGGCAGAGACATGCAAACAAAATATGAATAATTGTAACTGAAAAAATTCCACTTCAAGAACTGATTGTTGTGCGAAAACAATTACATCATATCGAGCGGTCTGAGAGACGGCTGCAGCGCTTCGACGGGGTGCTATAAAGTTTGCGGTCCGCCTCTAAAATAAACTATCAAAGACAACTTCACCTAACATTTTTGGGATCTCTCAATCAACACAAAGAGATAAAGTTAAATAACTTGGTAGTTCAGCCGTTATTATTGTCCGACTGTTTTCTGTCAGACGGACGGTGCTTTTGTCATGGTGATAAAAATTAACATGATAAAAAACACAGCTAAGTTGAACCAAGAGTTAATGGCTGAGAATAATAATAATAATTCATGGCAAAAAGGTGATTAAAAAGACTATGTCATGATTATAATGCAGAATGTGATAACATGTTGTTCAGAACAGAATATAAGCAATGGTAATAATAAGACCTGATTGTTAATAATTTTCATATGTTCCTATAATAATTCATTAGAAAATGTAAGTTAAAAGAGAATAATTCATTGTTTCCATGTGTCTTGAGGTAAAAAGGTTAAAATGATGATTGATCATCCATTCTGTGCTCAGCTGATTTTGCCTGGCAGGCATAGAAGATAAAAGAGACAGTAATGACATTTATATATAAAAATTCCTCACTTTATATCACTTTTGGTTTACAATATTTTACTTACCTTTTTATAAAAATTAATTTGTATAAGTTATTTCTAGAACTTCAATTGTGTTTTATTTTCTTTATTAAGTCTGTGGCGAATCTGTTGCACAGCAATTGATTACTCATGCCTGCTCCCGTGTTGAGAGAGAAGTTTTTCTGATGTCGGAAGAAGAAAACACTCTGGTTGTGAACGTGTCGTGGTCGTGTCGTTTTTCCACCCTTTTTATTTTATTATTTCCCCGCGTAACACTTTGCTGCTCTGCAGTCACTCCCGTGGTAACACGGCACTATAACTGTTGTCATATCGATTTTTTTCAGCAGCTTTGTCTCAAATCATTCAGACGCGTCGGGAGCTACTACGAGCCAGCAGAGCTGCCGCTGATGTTTATTACATTTTTACGGTATTCTGCTCATAGTAACGTTACTAGTAGTTGTGACATGCAGAGGACTGGGATGTTTATTACAATTTCAGGAGTTTCCAACGTACCTTTGACACATTCGTCCACACTGGAGCTTCTCCACACGAGAAAATTTAACTCTCCGCCGTGTTTGAGGACCTTGCAAACAGTTTCAGCTTCTGATTGGCTTTGTGTCTATGTGCTTGGATTGCGTAATCAAGATGGCGCTGTAATCGGTCTGGCCGATAATCGGTCGATCCCTACACTGAATGCATAAAAGCAGTGTTTTTGGCAGTACAACGCCATAGCTATTGATGTAAAAACTTAAGTGATTTAGGTTATAATCAAGAAAACCATGGAAAATGGTAAGATATCAGCTCTTAAATAAAACTCTTATGAGCAATCTTTTTGGTTATCGTTATGTGTGTCCAAACAAATGTACCTTTAGTTGTACCAGGCATTAAAATGAACAAGAAACTGAAGAAAACAAGGGTGGTCTAATAATTTTTTCCATGATTGTAGAATAAACACATTTTTATTGCATTACTTAGTGTATGTTTTCTTAAAGGTATTTGGTCCTTTTCTTGGGAATATATTTATGTAGCGTGAAATATCTTTTAAAAATTAGGAAATTATGGCAAAACATTTGTTTACTGATTAAAATCTGCTGAAATGCAATTGCTTTTTAAACTAAATTCTAAAAACAAAGATATCTGCTCAAACTTATTTGGCCCTTATTTTTGAAGAAATCACACAAAATGGGGGTTGCTACTTTTTTTTTATAGTATAAAAACTGTAAATAGTAAATTGGTTAAATTCCTTTAAATGGTGACACAATGAAAATCAGTGTCATACTTCACTGCAGTCTGAGGATGCGTTACATAATCAACTGCTCTGGTTGTTTCTGCATTGTTATTACTGGTTTATAACTTCTATCAGGGAAAATATAGAAAACAAGAGCTCTTCACATTGATAACTTCTTCTTCTGGTGTCCCCACATAGAGGTGACTTTCCTCTTTCTACGTTTTATGGTCCTAGAGTTCTGTTTATCTATCTGTACTTCCAGTTTTTCAGTCTTTTTCTTAGTTTCCTTGTTGATCTTTAACCTAAACCCAAAATAGACAAAGCACAATAAAGCAAGGGAATTAGTGTCTGGTTGATCATTTCTTTGTTGTAACAATGCTTCACAGCAATAAATCTTATACCGCTAGAAAGCCTTTTTATTTCCTTTTTAAACTGAGCCACATTTATAACAAACATTTGTGGGATGAGCAGCAGAGCTGAGTATGTGGGTTGTATCAAAGAAAGAGTCACAAATGCATGTTCCTGACAAACGTGGCTCCATTTAACAGAGAAATAAACAGACTTTCCAACGACATAAGATTTACTGCGAGGAAGCATTATTCCAACAAAGAAATAACACATTGCTTTACTTTTTGTGCTTATTTATTTATTGGCATTTTAAGTATGATTTTTAGACAGTAAGTTGTTAAATCATATTTTGATAATAATAATAATAATAAGTAGAGAGAAACAGAAGATATTAGTGTCCTTCAAATAAATACATTTCAATCTTCTAAAAAGTCAAATTTTCTAACCTGGAGTGTCCTGGTTGAGGACACACATCAGGACTGTTGGTTGGTGTCACAGCCTGTAGTCCAGGACTGACCCTGGATCTGGTCCTGGTTCTGTCTCTCTGCTTTCCTACAGTTTTTTTTTTTATTTATATCTCTTTTCTTTCTCACTGTGTTCATTAACACTCCTTTTCTTTCCAATGTCTCTTTCAAGAGTAAACTTAGTTAAGAAAGACACATCACAAAATCATGATAAAAGGGACAGAGAAAATAGGGCTCTGTTTTTGGAATCATTGTCCTAATTGCCAATGATATTGCCATTGTAATGCATATAATATTACAGTGATCCCTTATTTTTCACGGTTAATGGGGACTGGTGCCCCCCCAGCGAAAATCAAAATCCGCAAACTGGAGCCGGAGCCCCCCGAGCTTAAATATATGCCTAAAATATGTTTAAAAACCGCAAAAAAGTAGTGAGACACTGCAGCGACACAAGACAAAGGCTCAACTGTGGTCTTTCTGTTACCTTCACAGCCTCTGGTCTCTGAACCATAGTAAAGAAACCGCTGGTATTGTGCTATTTTTGGCTCGTAATTAGCGGCTAACACGTTAACAACAACAAAACAAAAAGTCAGTTTTTCTCTGCATTGAACGAGCACTTTATTCTGGCACTGCAGGAACTTGTAACATCACACAGGTTGTATTGTTTGGCTTCTGTCGGTTAACAGAGAATGTAAATCTATCTCTGTAACTCTGCCGTCCCACGACACACACACTACATTACCCATAAGGTCACATCATTACCCATAAGGCCACCTTCTTAAAGGGGCCAGGCTGGCTCACTGCATTTCTTCACTGTGAGAGAACACGCACAACATCCTGTGATGTTTCCGTGATTTTTTTCTTGATTTTTTTTTTTTAAATTATATTATATATTTTTGAAAAATCTGCAAATAACTAAAACTGCAGAACTTGAAGCGCGATTTGGCAAGGGATCACTGTATTAGAAAATGTCATAAACTACACATGTGTCCACCCTGTCATGGAAGGGTTAATGGTAAGGTGAACAATGAAAGGGTGGACATTTTTGGCTAAAGTTAGCATTTCATTTGTACATGGTGGACCTTCAGTTAGCATAATTATTCAGTTAGTAAGATGACTATGTCTTTGTTTTTCAAATATATTCAGAAAGAGTGGTTGTATTAACTGATATTTTCCTATGACAAGGTTGACATGTTAAGCTTGACCACATCAAAATGATCTTAACTAGGTAATAGAAGTGTAGATACTTTCTTTAGTTGTAGGAGCTCTTTTACCTGCCATTAAAAAAAGACAAAGGAGTAGGTGTGATGTTACTGATGATTTCAAAGGGTTTCAAAATAGAGCAGTTTCCCCATACTGGCAGGGTGGACAGCATTGTCTGGGAAACTAAAAAATGTTCAATATACAGTGGTACCTCTGCTTATGAACGTCTCTACATACGGAATTTTCAGGTTACGACACGTCTCAACGGGAAAATATTGCCTCTTGTTATGAAAGAAATTTCAGGATACAAAAGGCAAAAATACAGTACGCACTGCTACTTGCAGCTCCCTGAGTTTACTGAACGTAAAAACTTGTAGCTGCTCTGCCACTGGCTATCAGCTAGCATCTTCCTGGCTATCAGCTAGCATCTTCCTGGCATCCCTTTGACATTTTAGGAAAATTCCATGAAGTTTCTGAATTCGTTGAAAAGAATCACCCAGAAAAAGTGTTCACTAGTCAGGCTATCACTCATTATGATGATGTTTACCTTTTCGAAGGATTGTTAAACGTCGACAAAAGCAAATGTCCTTGGATCGGTACTTTACAAAACGTCAGGCAGAAAGCACTGCTGAGAGAGAACATGAACCAAAGATGGTAAAAGGTGATGAAGATAGCCGTTAAAACGTATTTTTATTCTTTACTTTATTCTTTGTTTTTTTTATTATGTACAACTCTCATTTATGTTTATTGTGCAGTAATCTAATGGTAACATGTATTTGTTACAAGTTTTGATGCATTTTTATGATTTATAAAAAACAAAAAAAGAACTCGGAGAGCGCAGACCTCCGGCAAGTGCAACAATTCCCCCAAATAGCGATTTACAGACTGCGATAAAATCTGCGTTCTGGATCAAATCCGGATCAGCCTTTGAAATTTGATAGAGGTTCCCATTGTCAATCCCTAAATGAAATTTCATGAGTTTTGGCCAATAATTAATTGAGATATTGAAAAACAAAATTTTCGGCCCCATTGACTGCAGTGTTATCGAAAATTTGAAAGTGATCCAGAATCCAGGATATCTTCCGGATCACACCCAAAATGAAATCAGTTCTTCCTTTTCACATTTCTGACAACTCCTGGAAATTTCATCAAAATCCATCCATAACTTTTTGAGTTATCTTGAACACAGACAGATAAACACCACCGAAAACATAACCTCCTTGGCGGAGGTAATTATGTCCGAATTTTGGGTGGCTTGGAACAGATTAGGGCATTTACATGGAAAACGCGTCTCTACTTACAGAATTTTAAGGTTACGAAACTACTTCCAGAACCAATTAATTTCATAAATAGAGGTACCACTGTAATTGTGAAATTAAACCATAAACTATTAGAATGACTTGTTTTATCCAAGAACTTGATGAGAAGAAGCAACCTGTGCATTACTGAGATACTTGTAATGCCTAAACAAAGGCTCACAACACTGGCTACCTGCCTGAACAGGTACAGCAGAGAAACACAAGCCAGAAAAACAAGAGACGTTCCCAATGAATCCATTCAAAGGTCTAGGGGCCCTATCTTGCACCTCCTGCTACCTAATACCCATTACCTGCAAATTTCTGATTTAGGAGACTCTGCCAACCGCAAACGCAATCTTCCACCTCCCAAAACCTGCTACCCATTTTGCCGACTCCCTTACTCACATTGTGGGCGCGGCAGTGGGCATATCTCTTGCGCTTTCCACAAATTCGGTATCTTGCGGTACCTGCATCTCGCAGATCTACCCAAAATCTGCCAGATACCAGTACTGCAAGATACCGAGATTGTGGAAAGCGCAACTGGCATGTCGGCGCGTAAAAGAGCGCGTCCAAATCGCGTCATTGCGTGTCCACCCAGTCACATGTGGACTGCACAACCGGCTCTACTCTCGATTATGCATCACTGTATTACTTTCATACGTCATTATTCTCTTAAGGGCAGGTGATTTCTGTACAGCTGTGACATGATCTCATTCAGATGTTTGCTGTGGAGGAAATGAGGAGATCACAGAACTCTGTTGTGGAGTTTCTTGTACTGTGCTCGTATCCCCTCCTTGTGCACTGGAACACCTGAGATGCGCTCACTGGTAGAAGGTAGATGTCATCATACGTGTTTCTCTGGCTCAATGCTCATCCAATGATCCGTTCTGCAGTATTTTAAAAAGCACCGCTTCCAGCGGCTATGCGTCTTGGAACAGCTGTGCGTCTTTGCGCAGGGGATATGTTCAAGATAACTCAAAAAGTTATGGATGGATTTTGATGACATTTTCAGGAGTTGTCAGAAATGTGAAAAGGAAGAACTGATTTTATTTTGGGTGTCATCCGGAAGAAATCCTGGATTCTGGATCACTTTCAAATTTTCGATAACATTGCGCTATTTAGTTGTTTCTTGAACCCTAAAGCAACCACATTGGAGACAGGAAGGGAGTTCTGGAATTTCCATCCATCCATTTTCTATACCCGTTTCATCCTTGAAGGGGAGTTCTGGAATTTTAAGAGTTTAATTCTCTCAGATGTAAAAAAAGGAGGATTCGAGGGTTGGCAGCCAAACCAACAATCCAGGGGACGACGAAGGCAAGGAGGTGGCACTGCGAATGGCTGGATCAGGCGTTTCTATGGGAAGATCTGGAGACGAGTCTGGTTGGAATGATGACTGAATAGGTACAGGTGTGCAGTGCCACACCTGGGCTGCTCGTCGGATGGGAAGGTGAAACATAGGTGGATCTGAGTGTCTATGTAGAGGATTGAAGGTGGAGCAGTGGGTTGTGCGCAGGGCCCCAGAGGTGGAAGGTTGTGGGTTCAACAACCCGGCTTGAGACCGTAACACGCGCTCAATGGGGCCGGAAATTTTGTTTCTCAATATCTCCGTTAATTATTGCCCACAGCTCATTAAATTTCACTCAGGTATTGACACTGAAAACCTCTATAAAATTTCAGACGCTGATCCGGATCTGATCCAGAAGGCGGATTTTATCGCAATCTGTAAATCGCTGTATGGGAGAACTGTTGTGCTTGGCGGAGGTCTGCGCTCTCCGAGTGCTTTTCTAGTTTAGAAATGCTTTCCTGGAAGTTCACTGGCTCTATTTTTTTCTGAGCAGTTTGTTGGAAACTTCTTGGAGTACAAAAGAAATGATTAAATCATTTGCTCCACATTAGTTAGAGCTAGTTATGTATATATCAGCGCAGAGGAGGAGGAGGAAAAAAGAGGAGGAAGCTCTACAACAGAGTCCCAGACCAGCTGTCCATTAGAGCTGCTCTGATCTGGGTGAAAAGACGCGCCATAGCAGTTTGCAGGTACCGCAACCTGCTCTTAAAGGCAATGGCTACTGACGCACTGATTGGTTAAACAGGTGGAACGCCCTTACCACTCCCATGCATAATGTGTGCATAATATAGTGGTTTTCGCAGGTAAGATCGGGTTTCGGGAGCTGGAAGATTGCGTTCTTTGTGGGGGAATGCCCCTCCTAATACCTGCTATCCCTTAATAGCAGGTTTAGGAGGTTGGCGCAAGATAGGGCCCCTAATGTCAATACCTTACTTGATACCTTAGTGGAGGGTTGTTGGGTATCAAAAGACCCATCCGAGGCTGAGCAATACTGGAAGAATATCTGTGAGATATTGCGTTAATACTCTGTAGCGCCACCTTCTGCTGCAGTTCCAGCTGCAGGTCTCTTGGGGTTTGTCTCTATCAGTTTAACACATCCAGAGACTAAATTCTTCTTCCAAACAGCTGGAGCTCAGTGAGGTTGGATGCAGAGCGTTTGTGAACAGCAGTCTTCAGCTCTTTCCACAGATTCTGGATTGGATTCAGGTCTGGACTTTGACTTGGCCGTTCTAACACCTGGATACCTTTATTTGTGAACCGTTCCATTGTAGATTTGTCTTCATGTTTTGGATCATTGTCCTGTTGGAAGATAAATCTCCGTCCCAGTCTCTATATATCACACTTCCACCTTTAAATCATATCCTAGGGTGGTGGATAGCACCTCTAAGCATTAACTGTGCATAGCAGATGCATTGATTGTGACAAGGTGTGGCAATCAGCATAATTGTTTAGTGAAACATATAAACAGCGGAGTGACGCTTGAGCGTTATGCTGCATAATAGATGTGGTGGCACTCCTCGAGGATGGCAGGATGAGGATGGAGAGTTTTTAGGGACCACAAACAAGACTCATTTAGTGGTGCGGTGGTCCAGCTCAACACCTCTCATTCATCCTGACACAGCAGTGTAGAAACTGCTGCACGTGATGGCTGGCAACAGGCTTATTTACATGCAAAAACATTCACGGGGTCTCTGCACGGACCATTTTTTGGTAGAATGTTGGATATCAGATGAATCCACCTCTGCAAAGTTCCAGGTGGGCTGTCAGTTATAAAAGGAAAATTGCTTGGAGGTATGTGTATACACACTGTTTTACAGATCAGAAGATCTTTTGGAGCACAAAAATATTTGGTGAAGATCCTACGCACAGTTTTATAAATGAGCAGCCAAAAGCCTGAAGTGAAGCAGTAGCAATATTCTCATAAAGGATGCAGACAGTTTGTACTCTGGCAGCATGGATGTTGGGATTTTTTTTTTCTTTTACGTATTGCATATTCTTTTGTATCTATTAAGACTTATTTATAATCTATTACTTATGACTCTACCTTTAATGTCTTTGTTGTTTGTGTGCAGTGTCAAGAAATGCAGTTGGTTGAAACATTAAAAATAAATACATTCAAAAAATGTATTTTATTACTCCTTTTATTTACAGATGTCTATAGACTCAGCCATGAAAACACTCCTCCAACCAAAGTTCACATCAGAGCCGTCTCCTTCTTCAAAGCCTCTCTGACCAGGATCATTTCTCCCATCATCGATGTCAATACTGTACATAGAAAATACACAAAGCTGAACATCTCAGACAGGAAAGTCTTTATCTCTATTTCAGCCATTTCCAAAGTGTGGGCCGCGGCCCCCTGGTGGGCCGTCGTGGTACTGCAGGTGGGCAGTGAGAGGTCATTAAAGTTAAACAAATGTGTTTCAAATTCTCGATCTTTTTTAAATGTTTTTAATTACTGTAAAATATTCATGAAATTATTTTTTTTTTAAACATTAAGATGTAATAAAACAAACCAGTTAAGTGTTATTCTACTGTCATCTTAATTCAATATGACAAGTGTCACCCTAGTTGTTGACCCCTTACATTAATATCAGAACATCGCTTCTAGTCAGTGTTTCCAGGTCTACGATAATTATCGTATTTGTACGATAATTTGGCCCTCTGTACGATGTACAATAATCCAAAAAAAGGCCAAATGTACGATAATTTGACTATTTCACATTATTGTCTGTCAGATTTTTTTTTTTTTTTTTTTTTTTTTGTGAACCCTGAAGGCATTTGTCCCCATGTGACATGTTTCCAGCCAGTCGTGCTTTCCTGAGCGTGAGATACGAGCATTTGTCTCAGAACAACGAGCATGATGGGCTGAATGGTCAGCTTCGCCAACTATTTAACACTATATATACTATATATAAACAAATAACCTTGTTTCAGTCAAATCCTCCGTCTGGGAGAACTTTAAAATGAAAATGTCCATGTTAAAGTTCAGGAACTTTATCAATCCGTGTATCATTCATTCTTTCCATTTTCAATTGTCAATCAAAAAAATAAAAATAAAAAGTGAAATTTTATTACATTTTTCATTTTTTTTCTAACACAAAAAAACAAAAAAAAAAAACCTATTTTCTTTATATTTCAATTTTAGACTTTACGAAATTTAAAAAAACGGACCACAGAACTGAATTTGTTTTATAATCGAGGACTGGACTTTCTGTTGTCATTACACATCTGTGCCACTAGATGGAGCCGCACTGCAGTAACCAGCTAGAGAACAGCAGGACAGTGAACACATGGAGCAGATCTGATGGAACATGGAGGAATGACACAAAAGTTTTGTTGCAGTCTAGAATATTTTTTCAGACAGAATTGTTAATATTGCTACCTGAGTTGCTACCTGAACTGTAAAGGTCACAGATTTTTACCGTTCTCCATGTCTGTTTTAGCTTTTCCATGTTTACTTGCCAATTGTCTTCCGGTTCCGCAGCAGCCAGTAACAGACTTTTCAAAACCAAAGCATGTGAGTAACATGCATTAACGCGCGCTAAAATAAATGTCGGCGTTAATAAATTAATGAGTTAATGCGATAATAACGTGTTAACTTGCCCAGCCCTAGTTTTTAATCAATGCTGTCAATATAATTCTTGGTGATTTGTATTTTTTTTTATATATGTTTAAATGTTAAACACAGTGTAAAAGTCTTGTCTTGTTTTAAAGATGCTATGAAAAAGGGAACATCCCTCATGGGGATGAATGTTTTAGGCCCGTCAATGGCAGCAAGGATAAAAGGCTGGCTGTGGGCATTCAGCCATGAGTTGCTGCTAGAGGTCTGATGTATTGCCGTTTGTTTCTCATCTGCCTCATTTTATGATGTCCTTGTTGAAATAAAAGAAAAATCTATCCAGATTATACTCCTGCCTACATCATCCTTCCTTACATCCAGCTGCTCAGTGGCTGCCCAGTTACAGTCGCATAAATGCTGCTGAAAGCTCATATTACTAGCTGTGGCCCTGTATGGAGTCTAACAATAAACCATGCCCTGTTTGTTTGTTGTTGGGCTGTTATGTACATTACAAACATAAAAACAATTAATCCTTTGAACATTTTTTTATTACATAAAGTTCCCACCAACCAAAAAGCACAATCAAACGGAACGATTTTCAACCAGACTCGGAGCTACACCCATCTCAACTTTATTTGGTTGTGTTGCTGCTATCAAAGTCTAGACTGGTTTTTATTTTTTATTTATTTGTTTCTCCTGATAGAAGATAAAACATAAAAAGAAACCAAATTCCTGAAAACAAAGTACGTTGCCTGTTGTTCCAATAATAATCTATTCAAATCATACTAGGTCAACTAATTATATGGCAAACAGCAGAGCCACAGATGTGACCTATTTTTCAGTCTTTTGTGCATCTTTATCAAGGATGTCTCCGTTATCATCATGTTCTTTTCATGAAATTGGCGAGTGCTCATTTAGCTATCAAAGAGGTTATTAATAAGTGTCGTAAAACATGTATCAATCACAGAAGAAATGTATAAACAAATTTAAGAAATTCAGGAAATATCAGGCCTGTAACCATGGTTATCTATACCAGAGAAGGAGTGAGGCTCAGCACCTTTTCAACCAACAAATAATACAAACATATCCAAAATAACCACAAACAACTTCTCTCATTAAAACAAAATAAATAAAATTCTGAAACATCTGCAATGTAATTGAACATAAAATAGACAGTGAAGTTTAAAGCAAACCAGAATGGACCGAGGACTTTTATGGCAAAAGCGTCTATAAGCATGATTATATATGATGTGTTTTTAATGGGTTTTATGCTTTTGTACTTCAGCTTTGTATAGTAAATAATAAATAATCTTCAGTGGCGGTGAAAAGAAAAAAAGTCTGTAGACATCATAGGAATTTTTCAAATAGGTGCAATTTAAAGGCAGAAGAACTGCGTTCTACATGTTTTTTTTCTATTTTTTTCCTGTATTCTACATCTTAAAACTACATTCTGTTAAAAATGACCCAGTTAGAACTTTCTCTTTTATTCATTTCTTCTCTACACAACTGGATGCATCCTGGATAAAACGCAGGAGCAAGAATACATCTTGGAACAGTAATTTCACTGAGACTGATGACGTTTCACTCGTACACAAGAACACAAGCACTGACAAGTATACACACTGAGAAATGGCCCTTATGGCCATGATGGGAGTACGTATGTGTGGTTAGTAGAAAGAAGAGAAAGCAAAGAACAGAGAGTAATATTAAACACAGCTAGAATGGTTTCTCGCCACCAGAAACTTCTACTCTGTCGTTTCCACATAGTTATAAAAGTGTGAAACTTTGTTGCATTCAGCTTTACTTCCTTCCCCCTTGTCAGCCTGATTGTTTGCATCTGTCTCTTGTTTGTCCCTCTGTGTATTTAAGTCCTGTCACTCCCGTTCTGTTTGCTGGTCTGTCTCCTCGTGCCCCGTGAGTTTTTTTTTTTTATTATTTTCCTTTCACCCCTGGATTCCTGTTTTGATTTCTTTTGGTTTGTTTGGACTTTGTGTTGTACCGGTCTGGATTACCTTTATGGATTTAAGTTGAGTTTGGATTTTGTTTGGCTTTCTTAATAAATACCCTGTTTTGTTTGTTTGTTTGTTTGTTTTCCTCAAAACCTGACAGGACGGAAAACTCAAAAACATAGACAAAGCTAGTAAAACTACTCCAGCAAGCTGCCACCATGAGTGACATTATTCTATGTATACAGTGATCCCTTGCCAATTTGTGCTTTAAGTTCCGCGGTTTTAGTTATTCGCGGATCTTTCAGAATTATATAATATAATTTAAAAAATGTAAAAATAAAAAAAAATCACTGAAACATCACAGGATGTTATGCGCGTTCTTTCACAGCGAAGAAACGTTGTGAGCCAGCCTGGCCCCTTTAAGAAGGTGGCCTTATGGGTAATGTACAGTCATGAAAATAAATATTAGACCACCCTTGTTTTCTTCAGTTTCTTGTTCATTTTAATCCCTGGTACAACTAAAGGTACATTTGTTTAGACAAACATAACGGTAACCACAAAGATTGCTCATAAGAGTTTTATTTAAGAGCTGATATCTTACCATTTTCCATGGTTTTCTTGATTATAACCTAAATCACTTAAGTTTTTACATCAATAGCTATGGCGTTGTTGTACTGCCAAAAACACTGCTTTTATGCATTCAGTGTTTTCCTTTCTGTCTGTTTTAGTCACATGATGACGTTTAGTGGTACCAGGTATTAAAATGAACAAGAAAGTGAAGAAAAAATGGTGGTCTAATAATTTTTTCCATGACTGTAGTGTGTGTGTTGTGGGACGGCAGAATGAAAACGGGGTTAGATGAAAAGTGGAGTGAGCATAAACAGCAGCCCAGCGTGTATAGATTTACATTCTCTGTTAACCGACAGAAGCCCAACAATACAACCTGTGTGTTGTTACAAGTTCCTGCAGTGCCAGAATAAAGTGCTCGTTCCATGCACAGAAAACCGGACTTTTCCTTTTGTTGTTGTTAGCGTGTTACCTGCTAATTACGAGCCAAAAATAGCACAATACCAGCGGTTTCTTTACTACGGTTCAGAGACCAGAGGCTGTGAAGGAAACAGAAAGACCACAGTTGAGCCTTTGTCTTTTTTCACTGCAGTGTCTCGCTATTTTTTTGCGCTTTTTAAACATATTTTAAACACATTATTTAGGCTCGGGGGGCTCCGGCTCCAGTTAGCGGATTTTGATTTTCCCAGGGGGTGCCGGTCCCCATTAACCACGAAAAATAAGGGATCACTGTATGTACATTATTGTCACTCCCAGGGAAAGCATATGGATTGCTTGGAGAGATCCAGAGATACAGTAGATTACTGCATCTACTTTGAAAAGCAAGTTAACTTCAGACTAGAAAAGCACTCGGAGAGCGCAGACCTCCGCCAAGCACAACAGTTCTCCCATATGTCGATTTACAAATTGCGATAAAATCCGTGTTCTGGATCAGATCCAGATCAGCCTCTGAAATTTGATAGAGGTTTCCATTGTCAATTCCTGAGTCAAATTTCATGAGTTTTGTTCAATAATTAATGGAGATATTGAGAAACAAAATTTTCAGCCCCATTGACCGCAATGTTATCGAAAATTTGAAAGTGATCCAGAATCCAGGATTTCTTCCGGATCACAGCCAAAATGTTATCAGTTCTTCCTTTTCACATTTCTGACAACTCCTGAAAATTTCATCAAAATCCATCCATAACTTTTTGAGTTATCTTGAACACAGACAGACAAACAAACAGACAGATAAACGCTGGCAAAAACATAACCTCCTTGGCGGAGGTAATGAAGGTTGACCCAAGCAGCTTAAACTGTAGGAAACCAAGTGAGAGTCACAGGAAAGTGTGGATGAAGCCATCATTAAGGTCTGTACGCTCTCAGTATTGTGCCGCAGTAAGGTTTTAAAACTCTTGTGCATCACCTGCAACTGGATGTGGTCGTAATGTCCCGATGCAGCCTGAAACAACGTTGACAATGCAACACTGGAAGTGAAGAAAAATCTGAAGGCCGCTATGAGTACGATCAAGTACATTGCTACCAATGCCGATTGCTGAATAGCACACAGGCGCAGTTTCGTCAGGGTCAAAGCACGATGAAAAGAGCCAGAAACAATGGACATATACCTTGCTGCTGTACCGAGCAAACAGCTCAAAGGATCACACACATTTTCTGCGCTCCCTGGTGCCCTAGATGACATTCACACAGAGTACAAAATCTGTGACAAGATTCTGCATACAGCTACCGATAATGGCTCTAATTTTCTCAAAGTTTTTCAAGTCTACAGAGTTAGATGAAAATAATAGCCAGAGGTTTCAACTTAAAGAGGCAAGGCTGTG
Organism: Hirundichthys speculiger; assembly: GCA_018398805.1. Lineage (NCBI taxonomy): Eukaryota > Metazoa > Chordata > Actinopteri > Beloniformes > Exocoetidae > Hirundichthys > Hirundichthys speculiger. Next base: position 516,602 of record JAGFBZ010000542.1, read on the forward strand.
TGAGTCAGTAGAAAGAGAAAACAGTGAAGAAGAGGAAGATGAGGAAACAACTGACAATCTTGAGTTTGTTGAAGCAGGAACCTCGTTGGAAGAAGATGATGTCCTGGAATTCCAACTGCCAAAGCGTCATCGCTGTATCTGCCACCTTCTGAACCCGGTGTCAACAGCTGATGTTTCACAGGCCAACGCCAACACTGTTTACAGGTGACTCTCGCTCAGTATTTTCAAAGTTTATGGAACAAAAGCGGAAGGTCCGTTGTTCCACACCCACGATGCTAAGGGAACTCAAGGGATTGGGACTGAACAGCTGTGCTTGCTTTAAGAAAACCACTAATCAGTGAAGCTAACTGGAAATAAATGCTTCAATCTGCTAGGGAGCATAAAGATTGGACTCTGGATCAATGGAAGAAGGTCATGTGGTCTGATGAGTCCAGATTGACCCTGTTCCAGAGTGATGGGAGCATCAGGGTAAGAAGAGAGGCAGATGAAGTGATGCTCCCTTCATGCCTAGTTCCTACTGTACCAGCCTGTGGGGGCAGTGTTCTGATCTGGGGTTGCTGCAGTTGGTCAGGTCCAGGTTCAACAACAGTATGAGCTCAAAGAATGAGGTCAGCTGACTACCTGAATATACTAAATGACCAGATTATTCCATCAATGGATTTATCCTTCCCTGATGGTACAGGGCATATTCCAAGATGACAAAGACTAGTTCAGGGAGCGTGAGACATCATTTTCACACATGGATTGGCCACCACAAAGTCCAGACCTGAACCCCATTAAGAACCTTTGGGATGTGCAGGAGAAGGCTTTGAGCAGCGGTCAGACTCTACCATCATCAATGACAGATCTTGGTGAAAAATTAATGCAACACTGGATGGAAATAAATCTGGTGACATTGCAGAACTTATCGAAACAATGACACAGCGAATGCGTGCCATAATCAAAGCTAGAGGCGGCCCAACAAAATATTAGAGTATGAGCTTATTTTTTTGGTGGTGACTTTTTTTTGGCCGGGCAGTGTATGTCATGTGTTACATGTTTGACCTTTGGTAGGTATTGACGTGTTGTGTTGTAAATGTTTTCTGGCAGATTCGCTCCTGCTGAGAATATATCAAGACGATGAGGCCATTTGCAAAAGTTCTGAATGTTCTTCAGGGAGAGGTTTGTGTGAGTGATGGGATGACTGCTGCGTACAATAACGGTTCACTGAACTACAGAACCTTAAACTTTCTTCCAGGTTCTGTGGGCCTCTAGTAGATGTTCTTAAAGCTGCTGCTGACTTTCGTGTCCCCAAGTTCAGGACATGCTGAACAAGTGACAACATCATCCTAAAACTTAGGTATATGCTAAAACATTTGCTTAATCCTTTACACTTATTGAAGCTAACAGAGGAAATATTGGAATCTGAATTATCAATAACAAGCAAGGTAATTGTCATACAGTAACAAGTGAAAGTCACAAATTACAATCCTCAAGCCTATGCTAATCATGTTCTATTTCAAAAATTACTTTTTAAAAGCGGAAGCATTGTGATAAAGGTATCAAATACCTTTAAGTGACAGCCCGCAGGCGGAGAGAGAAAAGGAGATTTTACCGGGTCATGGAAGCAGCAGACTCAGGGTTTTGGTCTCAGACAGCAGCTTTATTTTTTGAAAGGAAATCTGACCACAACATTTTATTTAAACATAAATAGATTTGCACTATAAAAAAAAACCTTGGAAAAACCATGGAAGTTTAAAACAGAGTTCTCAAGGCGTGGCACCCCTCATTTGTGCCTGAGCGCCCCCCTCTCAGCCCTGACGTTTCCAGCGCCCCCCTAAAGGTTAAGAACGCCCCCAGGGGGGCGGTACCGACCCCGTTGAGAAACACTATACTAGATCATCAGCTAAGGAATGCAAAATCAGTTACTTCATACATAAACTGATATGCAACAGGTCAGCTGGATTCCAGTTACATAAGTTTATTTATGTAACTCTTTTTATGTAATCTATGTAAAAGTTAATGTTTGAATCATTTTATTATGATCATGTTGGACTAGAAGATGGCTTCATATTGTTATGAGCAGAGGCAGAGAGACTGAGCAAATAAATGTGCAAGTTATAATGTAACTGTCCAGCAAATTGATAGTATATAATAAATAGGGATGCACGATAACGTTTTTTTAAAACCGATACCGATAACCGATAACTTTCAGCTCCTAAAGGCCGATACCGATACCCGATAACACACACATATACCTAAGATCATTACATCAATACTATGAACAAAACCAAAAATAGTTTTGACTCTTTAAATTAACAGATATTTATTTTTTCAATGAAAAACTATTGACAAGCCTCTCAAACATTTTCATAAAGCTAACAAACCTATTTAATATGTCACATCAACTTAAATAAGGTTCATGACTGACTGATATAAAAAAAATAAAGGCTCCTTGAACTGATGGAAATACATGCATCAGAATTACTAACTGAAAAAATGCATTCCTCAATGACAATAAAAAAATTATATACTGTACTGACACAAGTTAGACTTGTCTGTGTAAATAAACTGAAAAAGTGGACTCATAGTAACAAAAAATTATGTTTAAAGGGTTTTGGCTTGTGGTTCCATTCAAATGAATGCCTTTAATTAAAGTAAATGAGGTTTAGTAGTTTGTTTTTTTTTTTAATCTCATGGAAGCTTTAGATGAGAGAGATGATGGAGAGGAGAGGAGAGGAGAGAGAGGAGAGGGGACTTGCTCACGTTAGCTCATGTTAGCTCACGTTAGCGCGATTTCAAAACTCCATGGAAGCGACGGTTATGTTTCAGGTGGCTAATCGGGTTTAACGTATTAAAGCTTGTGCTGTTTTTCCCTCCTTTGCTTGGAGCATTTGTCACAAATAACTAGCGAACTATCTTCCTCTGAAACTTTAACAAAGTTCTATACAATCGCCGCCATGTTTTTTTTTCAGCTCACTGTTCCACAATGCTGCATTCAAGGTGTAACATAAATTCCTCAGTTCCCTTGTTTGCTCATTGTTCTTTCAGCCTTTTCTATTTTTTTTATTTTGTATGTGTAACATGTGGGAGAATACTGCAAATATCAATTCAAGTCAGCAACTACCAAAATTATGACCGAGTTAACAAGTTGTTTTCTGGCATGAGGGGGTATTCTTGATTTTCCTTACTGAGAAATCGTTTTTCTGATTATGCCGACGTCACTTGAACATAACATTCACTGCCGGTCATTCAAGACACAGAGGGAGCGAGGCACTGCCGTGTTGACAGAAATATATATGTTATCGGGGCTATTCGTCGGAGTCTATTGGAGTTATCGGGATGACGTCATAATTTCCTGTTATCGGCCCGATAGTTATCGTGCATCCCTAATAATAAACAAAGTAATTAACATTATTTACCAAATGATCACATTAATAGTGAGCTTTTTTATTTTTTACAAGTTATCAAAACTCATGTATTGTGTATAAATTTTAGCTCTTCTTTTTTATTTAAGTAGCTTTCAGATCCTGAAATTTCTTACTTTTACTTTAATAAAGAAGTTGAATCTGTGCTTTTATCATTTTTTTCTCACATAAGCACCTGTATTTCTAATTTGGTCCATAATATGAGTACTTTTGCCACCTCTGCAAGTTACTAATGCTACTATAATTAGCATTAATTGTCTGGGTGAGCATCAGCAGAAATGTTAGCAGACATTATTTTTACTGTAAGGTAATGTGCCATATTAATGGAATAAACATCATTAACACCTCAACATACACAACCTTCTCTGCTCTTTCTAAACTGCTAACTGCTCCTCAACCCTGCACCTCTGCCTGTGCTCCTCCCTCCCCACAAATACATGCAAAAAAAAAAAAAAAAAAAAAAAAAAAAGAGTTTAAGAGCTGTCAAGACAGCGGAAGAAGGGAGGCGAAGGGAGATGGGGAGGAGCTGATGAATAACGCACTCTTTAGTGGGTGAGTGCAAAATTAATTAGGCTAACTAAGTCCACGTCCTCGCTAGTTCGTGCTTGTTAATTTTAAAAACTAAAGCAATCTGCAACTCAGCATCTGAGCTCAGGGTCAGAAAGGCTCTCCAGCATTACACCACTGTGATCACAGATAATCCCATGATCGCTGCACATGCACGCGGATGGAAACAAGCTGGAACTGGAAATAACCTCCACCGCAGACTGTAACTCTAATGAGTTATTTCTGTATGAAGAAATATGTCTGCAAATGTATTCATTTTATTCACTATTTTATGAATTTTGTTAATTGATATGGTCACAGCCGCTGTATTGCATATTTCATATTGAAGCATTGGGTTTTCTGTAGATTCCATCTTCCCTCTCTTCAAAAGATTTTTAGGTTATTCTTGCTTTCATTAATTGTCGCCTGGATTATTCCAAGTACCACAGAACCTGAAGCAGAAGGTGGCAGCACTCCCACTCATGTGGGCCTTTGACTTTTTCTGTGCCTTTTTAGTCTTTTCCTTGTGCTTCGTTGCTCCCTGAAATAACAGGACCAGAGCCTGGAGTTTCTTGTGAGGTTCAGGATCCTTCAGCCGAATCAGTGCCTTTTATCTGTGCAGAGATTCTTCAGGCCCTTTACATCACGTCAGCCACTGAGGGATAGATGTGTAGCTTCTTTGCTTTGGAGCTATGTGATGAAAACTCAGCAGCGTATTTTATGTGATTCTGTACCTTCAAACAGCCGTGGTGTTAAAACACCATGACAGGCAAAGTGACTACTGAGCTACTTGTTTTGGCCTGGTTGCTTTCTATACCGTAAGTGGTCGTGACTGCAAAAATCGCCAAGATGTGACACATCACAGCTGGTACTGCCACCTTTTTTTTCTTTTCCTTTTCCCTTCAGGGGTTGCCACAACGAATCATCCGCCTCCATCTAACCCCGTCCTCTGCATCCTCTTCTCTCACACCAATCTCCTATTAGCTCTTCCTCTAGGCCTCCTAGAGGAAGACTTCCTAGTAGGGCTGTAGTGATACACTAATCTCGCAATACGATACGATACACAATACTCAGCTCACGATATGATATATATCAATACTCATCTTAAGATACATTTATATCATTTTCTGAAAGATTTTAAAGGGACAAGGTGATTTTGGTGACATCTTGTGAGAGTTGCAATGTTTGTTTGAATTAATTGAACTGAAAGGTAGGTGACCGCAGACAGCGCCGCAGAGAGGAGAGAAAGGAGGCCTCTGATTGGTCAATTCAACATCCGCGTAGAAAAGTAAATAGTACTTAATAACTCAACATAACGACATAACTCAATAGTTATGTCGTTTCCCGAACGATGCCTGGCATGGAGGCTACTCGCTGCTGCTCCGGGACTTATCCCTGTGACGCTGGACGCTGGACGCTCCAGTTTGTGCCCGGTTTGTGGTGATCTGCGGTCGGATGTCTACATACTGTCTGCAGGGGGCGAATCGGTCCTCTTGCGGCTGGTGGAGACCTGCCGCCGCGGACATGGACGGTGTCGCTGGAGGCCGGTTCGGGAAAGCTAAGCTAAGTAGCCCTGAACTGCTACCCGCGGCAACCACTGCCACTGGATCGGGCTGCAGCATCACTGAGCCGGGACGGGAGCCCCCGACGTGGCGGCGGCATGCTGCCCCCGTCCAGCAGTCTACACGCCGGATGGGTCAGCTGACCTGGCAGGGGCCGTCTGGTGACCTGGTGGGGCCCAGCACCGCCGGGGGAGACGACAACGGCCTGGTCCGGTCCGCATGATGAACCGGGCTCTGGGACGGTCGGCTCCATCACTCGCCGGACTGAAGGAGCTCAGTCTTCCCAGAGGAGACGGTCTGGTTCATCGGTGTTTCCTCCTCTGACCTGGAGATATCTCACTTGTCATCATTATGGAGATATACTGGTTCTAACGGCTGTTAACTGTTTTAACGGCTGTTAACGGCTGTTAACTGGAGCTAGCATTCGGACCACGGAACCTGGCATGAAAAGGAGCGCTGGACGCCGGCAGCTCCCCTAGTACACCAGAAGGTGTACTGAAACCTGAATTTATTCCTTGAGGGATGAATAAAGTTTTTTTGAATTTGAATTTGAATTGAATTGAAAAGAGCGCGTCATTGAAGAAATGAGGAAGTACCCACATCTGTACGCTTCTTGTTCTCCTCACTACAAAGACAGCACATACAGCCGAGACGGTGAGGAAGTGGAAAAACGCAAGAGATACGTTTAGTAAGTTTAGCTAGTTCGTGATTGTCCCTCTTGCATTGTGGCGTTGAATAACATAGCACAGACGCGCTTCAAAATTGTGCATAAATCAAAAGTAACTACGGCATACCGGCGACAAGATAACTGCGACACATTGCCGCGAGAGTAAACACAGCCCTTAAAGCCAGCGTTTTCCACCACTGAATACGGAGTCAAATCCTGACAAATAAAGTTTGGCTCGCTCTCAGTTAGCATTACCTTGTCCGGGTGGTGACGTTTCAGGTGGGCTCGCAAGTTGGTGGTATTTCCAGAGGACTTCACGTTTGTGTGACACAGCTTGCAAACCGCCATACTTCTGTCTAAATCTTCACTTTTCCTTTTTCTTTTTCAACCCAAACTGCTCCCACACATCTGCTTTTAAGCACGCAGGCGCTGCGTTTATACTCGCCGCCATCCTCCTGACTGGCTCAGCTCTAGCTGGAAGAGTAAGAAGCTTCTGGATAACCTGTTAGAAATGCTCTACAGCGACACTAGCGGCTGAACGGAGCTTAGAATATCGATACCCACAGCTGAAAAATCGATACTCTCTGGGGAAATAAAATATCGATATATATGGCAGAATCGATAAAATCGCCCATCCCTACTTCCTAGGCAGTTCTAGGCTCATCATCCTTCTTCAGATATATTCACTATCCCTCCTCTGTTCATGTCTAAACCATCTCAGTCTGGCCTCTGACTTTCTCTCCAGAACATCTAACATGTGCTGTCCCTCTGATGTATCATTCCTGATCCTGTCCATCCTCGTCACCAAAGAGAACCTCAACATTTTAATCTCAGCTACCTCCAACTCTGCCTCCTGTCTTTTCCTCGGTGCCTCAGATTTAGACATTACAGGTCTTCGACACCTTTCCTTTCATTCGTGCTGAAACTCTTTTATCACACATCACACCTGACATTTTTCTCCACCCATTCCAACCTGCTTGCACGTGCTTCTTCAGCTCCTTTCCACGCTCTCTGTTGCTCTGAACTGTTGATCCTAAGTACTTAAACTCCTCTACCTTCCTTACCTCTGATCCCTGTAGCTTCACCGTTCCACTTGGGTTCTTCTCTTTCACACACGTATACTGTCTTGCTGCAGCTAACCTTCATTCCTCTGCTTTCCAGGGAATACCTCCATCCAATAGCGGAATGTGTCACTGCCAGGCCAGGGGCGGGGCACATGACCGGGCCCTTTAAACCCAATAAAGCTTGAGATTACATCGTTTTACAACATATGTATGCCCGCAACAGCGGGGCTTACAATCATTACTACATTTTTGACACATAGCTTAAAGCATTTGAGGAAGAGTTCAACACCACGAAGAGCTTCCATGTCAATTTTTAAATCAATCAAACCGTCATGAAGTCTAACAAACCAAGAGAACAACAAAAACATTAGGCTACCTGGCCCCTAATAATATAACAACTCAAAGTCAAAGCAGTTCAGCACCACGGGTAGCTACATCATCATTCTGACACCCACTTTAACAAGCAACTTCAACTAATAGGAGCACAGTCACTGTATCAATAGTGGGAACATTTTGTAAAATTGGCACAGCGGCCCACACGTTCATGTACAAACATAGATTCAAGATAAAATGGCAAAAGTACTCACCACTATTGAAAGGGTACACGACGAGCTCATCATCTTGTGCTTGCTGACGTAACCCAACAAAACCGACATTAACTCTAACAAACCATGAGAACAAAAACATTAGGCTACCTGGCCCCTAATAATAACGTTAGGCTACCTGACCCCTAATAATAACGTTAGGCTACCTGGCCCCTAATAATAACGTTAGGCTACCTGGCCCCTAATAATAACGTTAGGCTACCTGACCCCTAATAATAACATTAGGCTACCTGGCCCCTAATAATAACGTTAGGCTACCTGGCCACTAATAATAACGTTAGGTTACCTGGCCCCTAATAATAGCGTTAGGCTACCTGACCCCTAATAATAACGTTAGGCTACCTGGCTCCTAATAATAACGTTAGGCTACCTGGCCCCTAATAATAACGTTAGGCTACCTGGCCCCTAATATTAACGTTAGGCTAACTGGCCCCCTAATAATAACGTGAGGCTACCTGGCCCCTAATAATAACGTTAGGCTACCTGGCCCCCTAATAATAACGTTAGGCTACCTGGCCCCTTAATAATAACGCTAGGTGGCCAGGCTACTCCGATAACAACCACATCAACAGTTTACAACTAACTCACATATTGATTTCAGTGTCAGTGATTGTGAGAAATTGTACCTGTAAATCTGGCATGAACGGTCCATTTTGTCCAGACACCTCATTTGCAGGAATATTTCCATACGTCCTCAGCCACACTTTGAAGCATCAAATCCTTCTCATTGTAATGACTCTGTCTCGCCAATTTTTTCTGATTAGCAAAACAAAGAGATTATAGTCTCTCCTTTCCTGGAGCTCAACCCCTTCATACCCCCTGATTATAAGCCTCCCATTTAGCTTTTTCCAACTCACTCTTTACCTTTACACCACATCTCTTTGTACTTCTCCCTTTCTTCATCGCTCTTGCATTCTCACCTCTTCTTTGTTAATCTTATTTTCTCTTCATTCCAGCACCAAGTCTCCTTTTTGATTTTTTTCTACTGTTTTTCTGCAGTTACATAACTTATATACAGTGCATTATCTTATCCTTGTGTTCATCATGAATACCACCCATTCTATGCTTAGACTTCACACAAAATACCTTGTCTTATTTTAATTTATTAGCTATTATTTATTTGCAAATGTCAGTTTTCTTATAACAGAGATGCTCACCTGTTAGAAAGGTGAGCTGTGAGACTCATTCTACCCCTTTTTTTAATCAAAGTACTTGAAGAGGTTATGTTGCCTTATGCAAAACAGGAAATGCTTGTTTCAACCACGACACCAAACATGGCAGTAACTGAGCATCATCTTGGTTCCAGACCAACAGGATTATGTTATGGATCCCAATCCCCGGTTTTAATCCAGGAGAATACTTGGGGGGGTGGCATCAAAAATGTGGCTTCTGAGGCCAAGCGGGACTCTTGACAGCAACTGTGCATGCATACGCTGCAACCGGCAGTGAGAGAAGTGGTGACTGAGTTTTGATGCAAATTTTACATATTTAAAGGGCATGAATTTTAAGCGCTTTTATGGATTTTAAGTAGGGGTGCACGATAATCGGGCCGATAACAGGAAATAATGACGTCATCCCGATAACATAACAGATATATTTCTGTCAACATGGCAGTGCCACGCTCCCTCTGAGTCTTGAATGACCGGCAGTGAATGTTATGTTCAAGGGACGTCGGCATAATCAGAAAAACGATTTCTCAGTAAGGAAAATCAAGAATACCCCCTCATGCCAGAAAACAACTCGTTAACTCGGTCATAATTTTAGTAGTTGCTGACTTGAATTGATATTCACAAGTATTCTCACATGTTACACATAAAAAAAGAAAAAAATAGAAAAGGCTGAAAGAACGACTAGCAAACAAGGGAACGTGGGAATTTACGTTACACCTTGAATGCAGCCTGCAGCACAGCGCTGATCACAACAAACATGGCGGCGTGGAACTTCGTTAAAGTTTCAGAAGAAGATAGTTTGGTGGTTATTTGTGACAAATCCTCCGAGTGAATTCTACGAGGAGGGAAGCACAAGCTTTAATGGGTTAAACCCGATCAGCCACCTACAACATAACAATCACTTCCATGGAGTTTTAAATTCGCGCTAATGTGAGCTAACAGAAGCTAATGCTAACGTGCGCAAGCCAGCAGCAGTCTCCCTCCCTCTCCTCTCCCTCATTCCTCTCATCTAAAGCTTCCATGAGATTAAAAAATAAAAAACAAAAACTACTGAACCTCATTTACTTTAATTAAAGGTATTAATTTAAATGGAACCACAAGCCAAAATCCTTTAAATGTTAATCTTTTCAGTTAGTAATTCTGATGCATGTATTTCCATCAGTTCAAGGAGCCTTTATTTTTTATATCAGTCAGTAATGAACCTTATTTAAGTTAATGTGAGATATCAAATAGGATTGTTTGATAGCTTTATGAAAATGTTTGAGAGGCTTGCTAATAGTTTTTCTTTGAAAAAGAAAGAGTCAAAACTATTTTTGATTTTGTTCATAGTATTGATGTAATGATCTTAGGTACATGTGTGTGTTATCGGAGTTATCGGTTATCGGTATCGGCCTTTAGGAGCTGAAAGTTATTGGTTATCGGTATCGGTTTTTAAAATCGTGCATCTCTAATTTTAAGTGCTGGTCTTACATGAGTGCTTCTGCTGCTGGATTTTATATAATCTAATCTGTTGTGAACTTTGGTTTGTTTGCTGCTAGCATGACCACGCTGGGATGCCAGGAGTTACTGCTAACGAACTTTTTTATCCCAGTCGAGGTTGCAGAAGTTCAACATCATATAAACAACTTTTTTTTTTCTTTTGAGACTTTTTATTGAATCCCAGGACAATAATTTGTTTAATTTACAGACAAATGTGCTGTGTTGTAGTCTGGTCTAATGAAGATGTTTGAAAGCAGTAGTCACCTCTACAGTTTGCATGGATGCCACAAAGGGAAGCTGAGGATGTCACAGTTACTTTATTGATCTTAGTTCTTGATCATCTGAATGGGAACAGATTCCATGTCATGTTTTTATTTGTGGATTTTACCTGTTTTTAACACCATTCAGCCCCATATTTCAGCTCTTAGGATCTCAGGATCATCAGCTCTCTGCTGTCAGCGTGGATACTAATGAGTGTCAGAGGCAGTGTGAGAATAGATTTATCTTAAAATATTTAGGAACAATCATCGACTCTGGTCTGAGATTTGAAGCTAACTGTGAAGACTGTATGCCTTTCTTCTGGTTCTGTAAAACTGATTTACCTACGGGTCCAAATAAAGTATTGGATAATGGGTGGCCTGACCACCCATTATCCAATACCCAAAATCTGCGAGATACCAGTACCGCAAGATACCAAGATTGTGGAAAGCGCAACTGGCATGTCGGCGCGTAAAAGAGCGCGTCCAAATCCTGTCATTGCGCGTCCACCCAGTCACATGTGGACTGCACAACCGGCTCTACCTCTAGATTATGCATCACTGTATTACTTGTATACGCTCACTGGTAGAAGGTAGATGTCATCATACGTGTTCCTCTGGCTCAATGCTCATCCAATGATCCGTTCTGCAATATTTTAAAAAGCACCGCTTCCAGCGGGACTATGCGTCTTGGAACAGCCTGTGCGTCTTTGCGCAGGGGATATGTTCAAGATAACTCAAAAAGTTATGGATGGAGTTTGATGACATTTTCAGGAGTTGTCAGAAATGTGAAAAGGAAGAACTGATTTTATTTTGGGTGTGATCCGGAAGAAATCCTGGATTCTGGATCACTTTCAAATTTTCGATAACATTGCGTTGTTTAGTTGTTTCTTGAACCCTAAAGCAACCACAATGGAGACAGGAAGGGAGTTCTGGAATTTTAAGAGTTTAATTCTCTCAGAAGTAAAAAAGGAGGATTCGAGGGTTGGCAGCCAAACCAACAATCCAGGGGACGACGAAGGCAAGGAGGTGGCACTGCGAATGGCTGGATCAGGCGTTTCTGTGGGAAGATCTGGAGACGAGTCTGGTTGAATGATGACTGAATAGGTACAGGTGTGCAGTGCCACACCTGGGCTGCTCGTCGGATGGGAAGGTGAAACATAGGTGGATCTGAGTGTCTATGTAGAGGATTAAAGGTGGCGCAGTGGGTTGTGCTCAGGAGTCCCAGAGGTGGAAGGTTGCAGGTTAACAACCCGGCTTGAGACTGTAACACGCGCTCAATGGGGCCGGAAATTTTGTTTCTCAACATCTCCGTTAATTATTGCCCACAACTCATTAAATTTCACTCAGGTATTGACACTAAAAACCTCTATAAAATTTCAGAGGCTGATCCGGATCTGATCCAGAAGGCGGATTTTATTGCAATCTGTAAATCGCTGTATGGGAGAACTGTTGTGCTTGGTGGAGGTCTGCGCTCTCTGAGTGCTTTTCTAGTTAAGAAATGCTTTCCTGGAAGCTCACTGGCTCTATTTTTTTCTGAGCAGTTTGTTGGAACTTGGAGTACAAAAGAAATGATTAAATCATTTGCTCCACATTAGTTAGAGCTAGTTATGTATATATCAGTGCAGAGGAGGAGGAGGAAAAAAGAGGAGGAAGCTCTACAACAGAGTCCCAGACCAGCTGTCCATTAGAGCTGCTCCGATCTGGGTGAAAAGACGCTCCATAGCAGTTTGCAGGTACCGCAACCTGCTCTTAAAGGCAATGGCTACTGACGCACTGATTGGTTTAACAGGTGGAACGCCCTAACCACTCCCATGCATAATGTGTGCATAATATAGTGGTTTTTGCAGGTAAGATCGTGGGTTTAGGGAGGTGGAAGATTGCGTTCTTTGTGGGGGAACGCCCCTCCCAATACCTGCTATCCCTTAATAGCAGGTTTAGGAGGTTTGGCGCAAGATAGGGCCCTAGACTTCCAACATAACACGAGACAACTTTTACTGATGTATTCAAAGGGAAACAAAGCTCATCTTATACTTGGGTTAATGCAGTAATGTTAGAGGATTCATCTCTGATTTCTGAGTCTTAATGCAGTTAATGCTCGAGTTCAGTTCCAAGGGTGAATTCCAATTCCTCCATTAACCCTCAACCTTAACCCTCAATCTCAAAAATGCGTGCTTTCGCAAAGTTTAAGTTCTGTACCGATTCTTAGAAAGTCAAGTTGAGGGACAAATTTAAGGGCTGTATCCCCCTCAATATTGAGATTCTCCGGCACCACCATTGGAAGTAAGGGCTACCCAGAAGGCATTGCGTATTTTCGAAAAGGCATCTTCGAAAAGGACTGCGCTGAAAAAAGCGAGTGTATATGTACAGTAGGGGTGCAACGGTACAGGTGGCTCACAGTACGGTCCGTACCGCGGTTTTACAGTTTCAGACCACCCGCTACCTTAAACCCACGATCGCAAGATACCGAGTTTGCGGAAAGCGCAACTCGCATGTCGGCGCGTAAAAGAGCGCGTCCAAATGGCATAAATGTGCGTCCACCTGGTCACATGTGGACGTGCACAAACGGCTCTACCTCTCGATTACGCATCGCCGTATTACTGTCAGACGTTTTTATTCTCTTGAGGTCAGAGGATGTCTGGTCAGCAGTTGTGGTGGATGTGGGAATAGTCACGGCCAGACACGTCAGTCTGTACAGCTGTGGCAGGATCTCATTCAGATGTCTGCTGTGGAGGAAACCAAGGAGATCTTTGTCTCTGGTGTCAAGCTGGAAAAGGTTGGATGCAGGAATTTATTTCTGATATGTCTGAAACTGTTGGTGGTCGAGGAGGGACAGGAACATTAATTGTTCCTGATCTTTAAATGCGCATCCAACGATTCCTTCTGCAGTATTTTAAAAAGCACATCAGCTGCACCAAGACGCACAACTGGTAACAACTGGATCTGACGCAGGTAAGATCCGGGTTTAGGGAGGTGGAAGATTGTTAACTGTTAACTGTTTTCACTCCCTCGCCGGTGTATTCAACAGCAAAACCAAAATGCTTCCACACCGGTGATTAAAAAATGTTTTCCCCAATTTCTCCGCTATCACTGGCCATGCCTGCTAGTTTTGTTTTTTTCTGCATCTATGACCTGCAGCCAACCAGCCAAAGTGTGATCAGCTGGTCAGTGTGAGTGAGCGGAGGTGAGTGGACATTAACATGCAGTGGCGGCCTGTAGCCTAAAAGGAACGCACGCTCACGTGCAAGTACAATGCAAAGTTATTGAATATAAATACCGCGGGACATAAAAGTGTATTGTCCCATGCAGGTTGTACCGAACCGTACTGTATTTTACAGAGTACTGTTGCATATATATATATGTATATGTATATGTATATGTATATATATATATATATATATATATATATATATATATATATATATATATATATATATATATATATATCTATATATATATATATATATATATTTTCCCATGTTGGTAGAACATAATCTGCACACGAACCAGAAGGAGAATGAGCTGTAACATAAACCTACACGCTCAGACCAATGAACTATTGTGCACTCAGAGGTCTTTTTTGACTCACCCACCCACCGGAACAAACTGCACATTATCACAACGTTCCACTCTCTCCCATGAAAACTAAAAAGAGCCATCAAACATCAAGAAAGAGCAATAAATCGTTCAATGCCCACCTTTGACAAGTCAGAAAAGAAATCTATGTAAATAATTAAAAATATCAAACATAGTAAAGAGGAATTGATGAAAAACTATCATTATTTCATGTGCAGGGAATCTTCTCAAAACACAAAATCCAGGCAACATCAACATCAAACAGCAAACTGGTTCAAAGGAAGAAGGAAAGAAAGAAAATGTACACTTTAACTCCCTCAAACTCCTCCAACATCAAGAGGTATGCATATTCAACCTTTAGTCAAGTCTCAACCATATATATCTAATTTAGCTGCAGCAAAGAAAGAAAGTGTCATGAAGAGTGCACAGGAGAATATGAGACAGAGAAATAAACTAAATGAACAGAGCTCAGCTCCTCAGCTCAGTTCAGCTACGTCTCAGAGGTAAGAGACACACCTGAGGACACGGCTGGACATTAAACCCTGGAGGGGGGATCAGACACCATCTAGCCAACCAATCACATGAAAGGAACTATATAGATTAACTAAAGTTACATTAAATTTGAAATAATTTTATAGCATATTTAGTAGGGATGCACGATAACTGTTTTTTAAAACCGATAACTTTCAGCTCCTAACGGCCGATACTGATAACCGATAACACACATATACCTAAGATCATTACATCAATACTATGAACAAAATCAAAAATAGTTTTGACTTTTTAAATGAACAGATATTTATTTTTTCCAATGAAAAACTATTGACAAGCTTCTCAAACATTTTCTTAAAGCTATCAAACAAACCTATTTGATATCTCACATGAACTTAAATAAGGTTCATTACTGACTGATATAAAAAATAAAGGCTCCTTGAACTGATGGAAATACATGCATCACAATTACTAACTGAAAAAGATTAACATTTAAAGAATTTTGGCTTGTGGTTCCATTTAAATAATATCTTTAATTAAAGTAAATGAGGTTTTGTTTTTTAATCTCATGGAAGCTTTAGATGAGAGGAATAAGGGAGAGGAGAGACTGCTGCTGGCTTGTGCACGTTAGCATTAGCTTCCGTCAGCTCACGTTAGCGCGATTTCAAAACTCCATGGAAGTGATTGTTATGTTGTAGGTGGCTGATCAGGTTTTACGTATTAAAGCTTGTGCTTCCCTCCTCGTAGAATTCACTCGGAGGATTCGTCACAAATAACCACCAAACTATCTTCTTCTGAAACTTTAACGAAGTTCCACGCCGCCATGTTTGTTGTGATCAGTACGCTGTGCTGCAGGCTGCATTCAAGGTGTAACGTAAATTCTGACGTTCCTTCGTTTGCTAGTCGTTCTTTCAGCCTTTTCTATTTTTCTTCTTTTTTTATGTGTAACATGGAAAAAAATACTGCAAATATCAATTCAAGTCAGCAACTACCAAAATTATGACC
Organism: Hirundichthys speculiger; assembly: GCA_018398805.1. Taxonomy (NCBI): domain Eukaryota; kingdom Metazoa; phylum Chordata; class Actinopteri; order Beloniformes; family Exocoetidae; genus Hirundichthys; species Hirundichthys speculiger. The sequence continues at coordinate 532,431 of JAGFBZ010000542.1, forward strand.
GAGTTATCGAGTTGTTTTCTGGCATGAGGGGGTGTTCTTGATTTTCCTTATTGAGTATTCGTTTTTCTGATTATGTCGGCTTTACTTGAACATAACATTCACTGCCGGTCATTCAAGGCTCAGAGGGAGCGAGGCACTGCCATGTTGACAGAAATATATATGTTATCGGGGCTATTCGTCATGATATCGGACTTATCGGGATGACGTCATAATTTCTTGTCATCGGCCCGATAGTTATCGTGCACCCCTAATATTTAGTTTGATTGCAAAACAACAAGCTACCTGGAGATCATGTGGAAATGGTTCTCACAGCCAAGATACTGTTCTCAAACTAAGTAAAACATCATGTTCTTTTCTGAATTGATAAAGAACTACAATGTTACATCAGGACCTATAAACTCTCACAAGTAACAGACCCATGAGAACATGTACAGTCATATTTTCAGTTGCTCACTAAATATTCATCCTTATTTTAATAATGAAGTTAACACAATGGGAATTCGACAACATTTTTATTTTATGGCATGAAATACACAAGAGTGTGTTAGACATGCTGGTCAGAGATGTTTCTTTTTCTTCATTATTTCATATTTTGGGAAACAATATCATAAAAAACTTGCAAGTCATGAAATGATTTTTCATGTACAGTATTTCATGTAATACTGATGGCAGTAGGATATGAAAAAAGAACAAACTCACACTTAATGGCACATGTAAATAAAAGTCATTTTATATTCACTCATACATGTCCAGCAGGCTGCTTGTAGAAAACCAGTAAGTGTAACTCTGCTACAACAATACAACTACGACATAAAAATAACACTTGTTCATGGAAAAAAGGGTGGTCTCTCTCCGTTTATTCTGATAAGTGGTTAGCTGTCAAAGAATATTCAGAAATAATAGAGAACGTTAACACGGGCCAGCCATTCCATAATAAATGACTTTGCAGAGCTTTAATTCATCTGCATAACATGATTACTTTCCTGTGATCCATGTTACATATCCAGGCAAAGACAAGTTAATGAGAAATTCAAACATGAGTAATAAGTGCAGAAATGGAAACTGAGCTGTATCCAGACTAGGACTAATTACATTAGAATGATAAGCATTATACTTTCCACAGAAAAGTGTCTATATATGGTTAAAAAAAAACATAACAGGGTTATGCTACTTCCACTGATACCTGGCATCTTTTAACTTGGATAAAAGGTGCCTGAACCTCCAGAATGTTGCTTTACGAATATGTATTCACCACCGGCCTCCTCATCTTTACAAGATAACACAGCAACAGGATCTACTTTCAACCCAGGAACAGGAATAATGCTGTTAAAATCAAGCCTGGACCACCACCACTGTGATGAAGTTACTTCAGGTGCTACTGCGTTAATCAAAGCAGCTGCTCAGATCCCTCCTGTTTTTTTTCTCATGTCAAATGGAGAGAGGATAATAATACTGATGATGAGACTTCATCACATGTCACCATAATCACAGTAATAATATGACCTCTGGTAGGGTACAGAGAGTAACAGTTTGTTCTGCTGGCAAAATGAGCGTCCTGCTATTCACATGGTTTTTACTTTTACACCTGCAGACCAGTCACAGTCCTCTCACCTTCCAGTAGTACCCCCCCCCCCCAGCAGGACAAAAGGAATATAACAAGGTGTGCTGATGCGTTCATCCAGCCTCCAAACCCCAACAGACAATATGACAATTATGATGTGATGTGATGGGAAGCAAACTTAATCCAGGGGCTCCAACGTATAAGTAACAGATATAACAATAAAAAAAATTCTAAAAATCACAGGTTATTTTTGTCTCATGATTATTAGAACAAATAATTCAAAATCTTAAATGAAAATATTTTTTAGTATTTGATTCTTCTTGTTTTAACTTTATGGAACTGTTGCCTTGATTCCAGTCATTTTAATACATAACCTATTTAATATCTTTAATCATGTTAATGATAAAATAGAGAGACAATATCAAACCTGCCGCACAACTTTAATAGGTCAAAGAAGTACAGCTGAGAGATTTTCAGCGACTGTGTTTATCTTTGTTAGATCCCAGGTATTTCCTCTCAGTTAGGTGTCACTGGAAGGTTTTACCATAGAAACTGTACTGTGTGTCGCTACAAACGCAAATGAGTGTAACAAGCAGGACTGACTAGCCACCCAGAACACGCCCGGTTCAGTTACAGCAGTCCTTCTCAAATAGAGGGGCGCGACCCCCTGGAGGGGCGCTGTGCAATGCCAGAGGGGGGCGCGTTTGACCTCGGAACATGCTTTTCTCTTATTTTTCCATACTGGAATAAAGTGTAATTGCACATATACTACAGTAGGGGGCAGTGGCGCTCTCATTGTCACAGCAGGGAGTAGAGATGTCCCGATCCAGCATTTTGAACTTCCGATCCGATACCGATATTTATTTGTACTTCCGATCCGATACCGATATCTGCCGATACCGATACCGGCCTATCTGAGCATGTATTAAAGTTTTAAGTCATTTAACCAACTTACTTTGTTGTCAGACTCATGCTGAATAGGGTTTTACTCCTGATAATAACTAGCCAGCTGAATTAGGTGCATTTGAATAATACACATTGGTTGGTAACGAGAAACGGACCTATTTATTTAACAAATCAACACAAAATAGCCAAAATGATAAATAACAAACAGAAATGGCATCAGTAAACCACGGCTTTACAAGCCATAAGTGCAGATAATATTGTTAATTGTATTAAGCAAACACAACCTGAGTTTAACCGTCTATTAACAGCATTAGTACCTGTGCTTTGACACTGTTCAGTGGCAGTTTGTCACGATTCCCAAACGTCCCAAACGGGGGGTGGGGGGTGGAGAGGAGCTCGAGTTGTCTCGCGCGGGGGGCGGGGTGTTTGTGGCTGTGCACTGTGCCCGACAGAGAGAGAGCAGTGTTGCCAATTTAGCGACTTTGTCGCTATATCTAGCGACTTTCCAGACCCCCCTAGCGACTCAATTTGTAAAAAGCGACTAGCGACAAATCTAGCGACTTTTTCTGGTGATTTAGCGACTCACTGGCACTCAAACCGCTAGGTTTGAAGCCATCACTTGGCCGCTGATGGCTGCTGTCTGCCTCGCGAGCTGCGCTTCTCTCTCTTTCTCTCTCTCTGTCGGGCACAGTGCACAGTGCCACAGCCACAAACCAAACACCCGCCCCCCCGCGCGAGACAACTCGAGCTCCTCTCCACCCCCCACCCCCATCTGACAGTCCGTCCGTCCGTCTGTGTCCGTCCATCGCATCTAGCGACTTCTAGCGACTTCCGGGACAGCCTCTAGCGACTTTTCTCATTGGAGAGTTGGCAACAGCTCGTGTGCTGAAGGTGTGCTGGAAAATGCGGACCGGATATTAGGGAAACACAGAGCAAGACCTGGAATGGGTTATCTGAGTAATGCGCTGCGCGGTGCGCTGGAAAACCCGGAACGGACTTTGGAAAAAAAACTGGATCGGGAGTCTGGATCGGCATTTTTAGGGCTTGCCGATCCGATACCGATCCGCATTTTTTGCTCATATCGGCGGCCGATCCGATACGAATATCGGATCGGGACACCTCTAGCAGGGAGTATTAGCTATATTGTGTCGTCTTTTTTTTTTTTGCACGGAAATGCGCGCACACAGCACAGAGCAGGAGATATGAAGTGAACAAACCCTCAAGTGACGCCACGGAAAAATAATTGTATTGTATTGTAATTGTAAAAGCAGAAAATAATTGAGAAGCACTGAGTTACAGTCAGCAATTTTAGCTTGGCTGGCTTCAATTATGTTAATCAGTGATGCTAATTAATGTCACTTACTCCTCATTTCAAGTGTCGCTACTGAAACAGCGTGCGAGCCAACCCACGCTGGAGGCCTTGCCGACGGACAGGGCCTCCCATTTCAAATGTCTTTTCAGTGGTGGCGTGAGAAATGACTGCTGCGTTTAGCTGATGATCGGTTAGCGCGATCTGTCTGCTGTTTAGCTAAGCTTCGTCCCTCTGCCCTTCCAGACCAACTCACAGCCAGTAACAGTAATCTTTTCTTACGATTAACAGCACAATAAAACGGATTCTCTTTAAAATATGAACAGTTATACGTCGTTAGGTTTTTATTCACAGCTCACAAGCAATGATCGTAAGTCAATATGATGCTAAGTGTTAAGTAGCTTCAGTGATGACATGTCACCATATGGCTTTACAGTATTCCCTTATTTTTCGCGGTTAATAGGGACCGGTGCCCCCCCCCCCGCAAAAATCAAAATCTGCCAGAGCCCCCCGAGCTTAAATAAAGTGTTTAAAATATGTTTAAAAACTGCAAAAAAGTAGTGCAGCACTGCAGCGAAACAAGACAAAGGCTCAACTGTGGTCTTTCTGTTACCTTCACAGTCTCTGGTCTCTGAACCGTAGTAAACAAACCGCTGGTATTGTGTTATTTTTGGCTCGTAATTAGCGGCTAATGTGCTAACAACAACAAAAGAAAAGTCCGGTTTTCTCTGCATGAAACGAGCACTATTCTGGCACTGCAGGAACTTGTAACATCACACAGGTTGTATTGTTGGGCTCCTGTCGGTTAACAGAGAATGTAAATCTATACATGCTGGGCTGCTGTTGATGCTCACTACACTTTTCATCTAACCCCGTTTTCTTCTGCCGTCCTACGACACACACACTACATTACCCATAAGGCCACACCATTACCCATAAGGCCACCTTCTTAAAGGGGCCAGGCTGGCTCACAGCATTTCTTTGCTGTGAGAGAACGCGCACAACATCCTGTGATGTTTCCGCAATTTTTTATTATATTATATATTTCTGAAAAATCTGCAAACAACTAAAACCGCAGAACTTAAAGCGCGAATTGCCAAGGGATCACTGTATATCATTCTACCTAACAGGCTACAAAAAAAAAATCATGGATGTAATATGTAACTAGAGTAATAAGAACAGTTTTTCATAAATGGCTGCATAAATGTTCATTTCTACTGTAAAGTTGGGCATCGTATCATGGAAGTCAGTGGAGATTTGCTCTGCTTTTTAACCAGCCCCTAGTGGTCAGTAGAGCAACTGCAATACAACCTGCTTCTGGTAAGCCTCAACCTCGAAGTGGAGATGTTGGTACTTGGGTTTTACAGATGCAAAGCCATGCGACAAAAAGTGAAATATGGTGACAATTTTGTTGCACAAACACCAACTCAACTTTAATCTTCAGCCGTGGCTTAGTGGCCAGAGTTGGCTGTTCCTCCATAGAAAGGTAGACTCAAATGTCAACATCTCTGAGTGTACAAATTAATGAATGAATAAAAAAAATTCTGACAAATAATATTTCACCAGATCACCTTAAACTGTGATTAAAGCAAGCATTTATCATAGAATAATTAGTAATAATAATCAGTAATAGAGGAGACAGACTACTTGTGGCGGATCTGAAAACTGTCTACATATTTACCCCTATAATGTCTTATTGAACAGCTGCGGGGTTGTGAATATAAAGCTGATAGACAGCGGAAGGGAGGAATCTCACATGCTGAATGGTCAGTTTATATCATTTTGACCAGTGTTTCTCATATTCCAAACTCTTTTCAGCTGTTGAGGTTTCTTGCCATGATAGAAGAAGGAGGAAAAACATTTTAATAATGAAGAACTGGGGGGTGGGGTGGTGTTAAAGGGGGGATAAAGTCTGTTAAATACAACATCTATTAAGACATTTTAACAACTGAGGACCTAAATATTCATCTTTCCTGTTCGTTTTTGCTGTCATTCATTATTCACTCATTTTTATTACCCATTCATATTTTTTTCTGTTCTACCCAGGGGGGCTGCCTGTGCGCATTTGCACAAATCTTGACATCTCCCACACACACGCACAAATGTATATATGGTGATGAGAATTAATCTTTCAGATGATCAAACCTGCTGAACCAAGTGTGCAATCATCTTATTCATGTATTTAGTTTGTTTTAGATCTTTACATCTATCAAAGGAACATGAATAAAATGTGCATCATGTGTGTAGTTAGGGTGATCAATGCAGTTACATTTACTTGACGCACCTTTAATCCAAAGTCAGTCCAAAACAATGTCAATGTCAGTAGTTTTTTTAAAGTAGTTATCATTCATGGCTACTTTTTAACACCCTCGTTGTTTAATTCGACACCAGCTGCGTTATTATTTTAAAGATCATAGTAATTTAACTCACCGCTGAAGTTCCAGAGAGGCTGGAAGCCTCCAGGTCCGTGACTGTCATTACGCATGTTTCCAGGCGCTGCGCGACAACAGGGAGCTGAAGTTTCTCCACCGACTGGAGCTCCTTCTTCAGCAGCTCTGGGGTTTATCTCCACTCTATGGGCTGATAATTTCGCTTTATGCTGGGAGATCCTCTTTCTTCAATTCTGGTTTCTCTTTCCGATGTGATGTGAATCAATTTGGATGTTGTAGTTTGTTTCCCTGGCACGAGATTCTGCATCGGTCATATTAATCTAATTCATCTAACAGTTGTGTTGGTGACAACAGCCAGCCTCTTGTGTTTTTTGTTGTCATCGATTCTTCTGAAAAAAAAAAATCAAATTGGAAGCGAACAGCTTGTAGCGTAAAGGTTCTCACGCGGCTCCGTCTCTGTGAAAGAGCGAGCACCAGAGGGAGCGCGAGAGAAATGGAGACGCATGAAAGAGAGAGAGAGACATGATGTAATTTTATTCAGCCAATCCTCAGTGACTTCATGTTTTGAATGTTCAACATTTACAAAGCATGATCTGAATTTTAGGTTGTTTTAGGTGGGTTATTTATAAAGAGGACTCACGTGGATTAATACCTCAGTTGTGCACAGTGGCGGCTGGTCAGAAGAGGGCGCTAGGGCGCCGCCCCGCCTCTCCCCACACCCAAGGACTTGAGTGAAGAAGACTTAATTACGTTGAAATATATACTGTATAGTTTTAAAATGAGTATGGTAATTAATTATCATAGAGTTAGTGAGTAATATGTGTAATCTACAATAAAATATAGATTAAAATATGTTTTATGATGTCTAAAGTCACGGATAGGTCACATGTTTCCGGCTGGGGCGCAGTTTTTTTCGTCTATTCACTCTCGCTATAAGTTGTACATGCGCAGTTCGATCCTCTCAATACAAGAGATAGGAGCTTGGTGGGGCGCAGGCGCACATAACCTGCGCCCTCAGCTTTCATTTGAATGGTGCGGCAGTACACTCTGTCGGCCACAGGGTAGCAGCAGAGAGCAGCCGGATCTGTCAAAGTGCGCCAGAAGGAGTCCGCGGGAAGAGAGTGTATTTTCGCTAGCAAGAATGGAAAGAGAAAACTCTGTTCAATCATTAAAAGCAACGCCTTTTGAGAGGAGAACATTGCAGGAGAAGTTTTATTCTAGTTTGTTATGTTATATTTTATTATAACATGTTATTCAGCTCAGCAAAAACAAAACCAGGCATTTTTTAAATATACATATATTGATATTAATGTACGTATATCAATATCATACTACATTTGCTTCTTGGTTTTTGGTGTCTTTTAAATTAATGTTGGTGTGTTTTTATGTTTTTATGTCTGCTTTTTGGACCACAAGTCTGTAATAAAGTTTATCTATCTAATAAAATTATTCTGGAGCCGCAAAACCTTTTTGACCCTTAAAATGATAACACAGTGTATGAAGTTTTATATATAGTTATTCTGTATTCAGAGGGATTTGAATCTATCCAAAAGCTTATTCCTACTATGTTTGGCAGTTTTTAAAGTTTTTAATGCAAAAGGAGGTCATACCAGATATGAGTTAAACTTTCATTTATATATTTTTTAGTCATCCACAGTAAAAGAACTATAGTTTGTTGCATTTATGAAATTATAGAAGAACAATCAGAAAACTGTTAACATTTTATTGCTGTTTTTACCTGTTATAACAGGAAAATCTCAAGCTCTTATAGACTGTATATTGGCTGCTGTTGTACTGTAGATGTTTGAGAGCAGAACCAAGACAGATTCTGATCAACTTGTTAACATGACAGTCAATATTATATTATATTATTATTATTATATTGAATCTTGAATATTTTGAAAGAGGAGAAAAAAAAAACACACTGACATGTGTTGCCCAACTTTGGAATAAAACAAAGAACAGGTCTATTTGAGTCATTCACTGATTTGTAAAACATTAATCAAATAAAAAGTAGCCCACTTTGAAATAAATAAAATGTATAGCTGCAGCTTAATAACTTTAATAAGAGTAAACATAAAAAAAAAAAGGCCAGTTTGTACTTAATTATGACTTAAGTCCATTTCAGTGTGTTGTCATCCTCTTGTTTTCTCCTCAGCCACGTACAACAATCAGCCATCAGCTTGAACATAAAACACAACTACATTCACTCAGCCACAGGTTCTAAAATAAATGTTTTTGAAAAAAAAATCTATTAAATCAGCCATTCCCAAACTTCAGAATATCAAGGCCCAATTTGAAATGTAAAAATCTCTGCAGCCCATGCAGACCTTTAAACACCACTTTGATCAACATACAAGACTAAAAGCTACATTCCAACATTAATGTAAGAGTTAATTTAACAAATAAGGTGACACTTGTCATGTTAAGTTAAGATGACAGGAGAATAACACTGTTTTATAAGTTTTAAATCATTTTAAATCATGTTATAAATATTTTACAGTTATGAAAAACATTTTTTTAAATCAAGGATTTAAAACATTTGTTTATTTTTAATGACCTCTCACGGCCCACCTGCAGTACCACGACAGTTCCACCAAGGGGCCGCGGCCCACACTTTGGGAATCACTGTAACAGTGTTCTCACCTGCATAACGTGATTTGTTGCTTTTTGATTCACGCCTCCCACTGGAACACAAACAGCAGAACTTTACACCACCATCCTGAGAAAACTCCCACTAAGACTAAAGAGAAATACAAAAAGTAATACAAGCACATGAAGACAGCGCCTCCCACCTGCAGTTACCCAAGACGGACCTCTGTCAAGAAAAAAATACTACAGCACCAAACAGAGTAAAAAAAGAAAAAGAGGCACAAAAATGCTGTCGTTCCTATGTGGCAGGGTTGTCTGAGAAACTCAGAACAATCCTCTTCAAACACAACACACCAGTTCACTGCAAAACTGGTGCCACCCTCAGACTGGTTCAACCAAAGGACAAGACACCTAAACAGAAACTGAGTAGCGTCATATATGCAGAGACAGTAGTGGAACATGTCACTGCCGGGCCGGGGGCGGGGCACATGACCAGGCCCTTTAAACTCAATAAAGCTTGTGATTACATTGTTTTACAACATACGTATGCCCACAACAGCGGGGCTTACAAGCATTACTACATTTTTTACACATTGCTTACGTTAAAATTGGCACAGCGGCCCACACGTTCACGTACAAACATAGATTCAATATAAAATAGCAGAAGTACTCACCACTATTGAAAGGTTATACGACGAGCTCATCATCTTGTGCTTGCTGACGTAACCCGACAAAACCGACATTAAGTCTAACAAACCATGAGAACAAAAATATTAGGCTACCTGGCCCCTAATAATAACATGAGGCTACCTGGCCCCTAATAATAACGTTAGGCTACCTGGCCCCTAATAATAACGTTAGGCTACCTGGCCCCTAATAATAACGTTAGGCTACCTGGCCCCTAATAAGAACATTAGGCTACCTGGCCCCTAATAATAACGTTAGGCTACCTGGCCCCTAATAATAACGTTAGGCTACCTGGCCCCTAATAATAACGTTAGGCTACCTGGCCCCTAATAATAACGTTAGGCTACCTGGCCCTAATAATAACGTTAGGCTACCTGGCCCCTAATAATAACGTTAGGCTACCTGGCCCCTAATAATAACTTAGGCTACCTGGCCCCTAATAATAACGTTAGGCTACCTGGCCCCTATAATAACGTTAGGCTACCTGGCCCCTAATAATAGGCACTATGGCTACCTAATAATAACGTTAGGCTACCTGGCCCCTAATAATAACGTTAGGCTACCTGGCCCTAATAACGTTAGGCTACCTGGCCCCTAATAATAACATTAGGCTACCTGGCCCCTAATAATAACATTAGGCTACCTGGCCCCTAATAATAACGTTAGGCTACCTGGCCCCTAATAATAACGTTTAGGCTACCTGGCCCCTAATATAACATTAGGCTACCTAATAATAACGTTAGGCTACCTGGCCCCTAATAATACGTTAGGCTACCTGGCCCCTAATAACGTTAGGCTACCTGGCCCCTAATAATAACTTAGGCTACCTGGCCCCTAATAATAACGTTAGGCTACCTGGCCCCTAATAATAACGTTAGGCTACCTGGCCCCTAATAATAACGTTTAGGCTACCTGGCCCTAATAATAACGTTAGGCTACCTGGCCCCTAATAATAACATTAGGCTACCTGGCCCCTAATAATAACGTTAGGCTACCTGGCCCCTAATAATAACGTTAGGCTACCTGGCCCCTAATAACGTTAGGCTACCTGGCCCTAATAATAACATTAGGCTACCTGGCCCCTAATAATAACGTTAGGCTACCTGGCCCCTAATAATAACGTTAGGCTACCTGGCCCCTAATAATAACATTAGGCTACCTGGCCCCTAATAATAACGTTAGGCTACCTGGCCCCTAATAATAACGTTAGGCTACCTGGCCCCTAATAATAACGTTAGGCTACCTGACCCCTAATAATAACGTTAGGCTACCTGGCCCTAATAATAACGTTAGGCTACCTGGCCCCTAATAATAGCATTAGGCTACTAATAATAACGTTAGGCTACCTGGCCACTAATAATAACGTTAGGCTACCTGACCCCTAATAACGTTAGGCTACCTGGCCCCTAATAATAACATTAGGCTACCTGGCCCCTAATAATAACGTTAGGCTACCTGGCCCCTAATAATAACATTAGGCTACCTGGCCCCTAATAATAGCATTAGGCTACTAATAATAACGTTAGGCTACCTGGCCACTAATAATAACATTAGGCTACCTGGCCCCTAATAATAGCATTAGGCTACTAATAATAACGTTAGGCTACCTGGCCACTAATAATAACGTTAGGCTACCTGACCCCTAATAACGTTAGGCTACCTGGCCCCTAATAATAACATTAGGCTACCTGGCCCCTAATAATAACGGGCTAACCTGGCCCCTAATAATAACATTAGGCTACCTGGCCCCTAATAATAACGTTAGGCTACCTGGCCCCTAATAATAACATTAGGCTACCTGGCCCCTAATAATAACGTTAGGCTACCTGGCCCCTAATAATAACGTTAGGCTACCTGGCCCCTAATAATAACATTAGGCTACCTGGCCCCTAATAATAACATTAGGCTACCTGGCCCCTAATAATAACGTTAGGCTACCTGGCCCCTAATAATAACATTAGGTGGCCGAGCTACTCCAATGACAACCACATTAGCAGTTTACAACAAACTCACATATTGTTTTCAGTGTCAGTAATTGTGAGAAATTGTACCTGTGAATCTGGCTCCCTGACCGCGCTGAACAACAATGTCAGGTTCATCTCCAGGATTAGGACGAACAAAATACGTGTCCAACTTTTTAAGTTTCGTTTTCTCCTGCGTTCTTTTTTCCTTTTCTTTGCGTTTTGTCGCTCCACTTTTATGTTTATATGAACTGCCACTCATAATTACATTAGTCTTTGATCCACCAGCCTCCACCACGTTGACTCTGTTGACTAGTGACTGATGATGATGCTGATGGATGGCTATTGATGACGATTTTACCCAAAATACATTTGGAGATCTTGTAAATGTGCACATTGTAAAGTTAACAGTGAGAGTGAACATGAAGCCAGCAATGCAGCACATTTAATTCACTGTGTTGAATAAACTTTCATGACCAGAGTCAGTTTTCAATTTTTTGACCAACCATGATTCATTCTGGCTGAGGAAACTTATATATTACCTCAGACGAAACGAGACACATTTCGCGCAGAAATTGTTGAATCCATGAATGTGCAAAGTGTAACCTACACTTAGGGAAGGGCCTGTTTCTTCGTCTGCCGGGGGAGTACCGCCCCCCCAGTCCCCCCTGACACTCCGCCGCTGTGCAGAGAGCAGCTCATCAGGTCCAGATTCATGGACCAACACAGCAGCTCATCAGGTCCAGATTCATGGACCAACACAGCAGCTCATCAGGTCCAGATTCATGGACCAACACAGGAGCTCATCAGGTCCAGATTCATGGACCAACACAGGAGAGCAGCTCATCAGGTCCAGATTCATGGACCAACACAGCAGCTCATCAGGTCCAGATTCATGGACCAACACAGGAGCTCATCAGGTCCAGATTCATGGACCAACACAGAGAGCAGCTCATCAGGTCCAGATTCATGGACCAACACAGCAGCTCATCAGGTCCAGATTCATGACCAACACAGCAGCTCATCAGGTCCAGATTCATGGACCAACACAGCAGCTCATCAGGTCCAGATTCATGGACCAACACAGCAGCTCATCAGGTCCAGATTCATGGACCAACACAGCAGCTCATCAGGTCCAGATTCATGGACCAACACAGAGAGCAGCTCATCAGGTCCAGATTCATGGACCAACACAGCAGCTCATCAGGTCCAGATTCATGGACCAACACAGGAGCTCATCAGGTCCAGATTCATGGACCAACAGAGAGCAGCTCATCAGGTCCAGATTCATGGACCAACACAGCAGCTCATCAGGTCCAGATTCATTGACCAACACAGCAGCTCATCAGGTCCAGATTCAGGTCCAGATTCATGGACCAACACAGCAGCTCATCAGGTCCAGATTCATGGACCAACACAGCAGCTCATCAGGTCCAGATTCAGGTCCAGATTCATGGACCAACACAGCAGCTCATCAGGTCCAGATTCATGGACCAACACAGCAGCTCATCAGGTCCAGATTCAGGTCCAGATTCATGGACCAACACAGCAGCTCATCAGGTCCAGATTCATGGACCAACACAGGAGCTCATCAGGTCCAGATTCATGGACCAACACAGCAGCTCATCAGGTCCAGATTCATGGACCAACACAAGATCTCATCAGGTCCAGATTCATGGACCAACACAGGAGCTCATCAGGTCCAGATTCAAATCCACCTGCATCTTCAGAATAAGAGACACTCTTTTTAGGACATTTTTGGACAGAGGACTAATGCTTTCAAAGAGGAGTAAAGAAGACATGAGACATGAGGAAAGTATCTAATGTTTAATTTACAATGTAAACTAAACATGTTTTTCATTTACAAGTTTTTTTGCATTTGAATCTCAGTTCGCTACCATTAAAGCCAGGGGAAAAAGATGAGGAAAAGAAATATTGTTGTGCTGTTATGGACAGCCAGTGCCCGTCTGATGACGTAGAGAAAGTGGTCAAAGCCAGCTTTAGAGGCTGTGCACGTCCACACAGATGTCAGTTTCATTGTTGGCAGACGGTTATAGATGGTTTGAAAGAGCAGCCATAGCAGCATGTGAATATTTCACCTGGCTGCTTTCTGACTGCCTGACTGCATCTCAGTGTGTGATGGTGTTGTTCTGCTAAAATTTAAAGATGTGAGGAACACATGTTAATACTTTGAGAGGCTAATAATGACAATTTCCATGCCAAATAATTAGGGCTGTGGCAAGTTAACATGTTATTATCACATTAACTTATTAATTTATTAACTCCGACATTTATTGTATCGCGCATTAACGCATGTCGCTCACATGCTTTTATTTTGAAAAGTCTGTTTCTGGCTGCTGCGCAGCCGGAAGAGAATTGATGGGAAAAACATGCAGAAAAGCTAAACCGGACATGGAGACAGGTAAAGTTACAGAACTTTAACATGGACATTTTCATTTTAAAGTTCTCCCAGACGGAGGATTCAACAGAAACAAGGTTATTTGTAGCAACTACCAAGTTGAACCCCCCGTTAAAAGTTTCTGCTGTTACCTCAGAAATTACCTGTTTTAATGTTCTGATTGTGGCCTCTAGATTGTTAGGATTTTGTTAGTAGACTTTTTTATTTTTCATAAAAAACTGGGTGACATTAATTCCCTGGCAGTAGGCAATAAGCTTTATTTTATTTGACATTTTTTAAGATGAGATTTACACTAAATATGTGTTACTGACAAGTGCTGATGTTAAAAGTGTTTGAACAACAAATGTTATGACACTTTAGTTCATATGGCAGCAGAACATTTAAATAAAAGTTCATTTTACACTACTTTTGAATTCATTAGATTTTTCGTATACAATGTGATTAATCGTGATTAATCAGGGAAATAATGCGATTAACCGCGATTAAAAATTTTAATCGTTGCCCAGCCCTAGTTTTATTTGTTTAAAAGTTCGATGGTTTGTGGATTAAACAAGAACATTGATCTACTCTCAGTAAAAAGTGGGGGGGCAGTAACAATGAGCAGATAAAAGCTGAGGAGATGCCTCTGGTGTCATCATGTCTGTATAGATGTGTTCCAGGCTGGTCAGAGTGACACCAGTAGTTTACTGGTCAGCGTCACTGGTTTCCTGCCATTCTTCTCCTGCATGTAGGTAATATTCTCATCCCAGCAAACAGACAAAAGCTGGATACGCTTTTACAGGACTGTCAATGTGAAGGCAGACTCTGAACACTTATGTGGTTTGATGACGCATGAGTAGCATTTTGCATGTTTTGATTTGTTGTGTAACTTTGGATTTCTTGTCCTACAATCCAGATTTTTTTTTATGTTTTGTTGTTTTTTTTTGAACAGTAAATTCTATTTCTACTCCAACTCATTCCTGTATGTTTGTCTGCTCTCCAGTGGAGTCACTTCTGATAGAATTATCTATTTTTTTTTGCCCTCAAGAGCTCATCAATGATTTACAGGCCAAAGTATTGGCTAATGGACTAAACAGGGATGTACTGTGAGGTTCTTTGCCTTGCTGTTCTAGATTGGAAGGCTTTGTTGCTGTTAGTTTCTCATATTTGAACAGCACAACACAGGTTTTTATTGGAAGGATGGAAAATGAAGTCTCTTTCTCACACGCGCAACACAAACAAAAAAGGGTTGCCCTGGATATAAATATATCAGTCTCTTCCTACCAGAGGAGACCAAATGTCACCTTGAAAAAAAAAATTTTACAAACAATATGGCGATCATCAAACCTAGCAGGATATCTGAAAAGCTCGCTGAATAGCCTCCAACTGATCCAGAACGCAGCAGCGAGGGTGCTGACAGGAATCCATAAGCGAGATCACGTCTCTCCCGTGTTAGCCTCCCTGTACTGGCTTCCAGTGAAATTTAGAATTGAGTTTAAAATTCTGCTCCTCGTTATCTACCAGACCTGATAGCACGTTATGCTCCTAATAGAGCTCTCCGCTCTCAGAGTGCAGGATTACTCGTCGTTCCTAGAATATCTAAAAGTAGGTTTGGAGGACGGGCCTTCTGCTACCAGGCAACTTTATCATAGAACCAGCTACCAGTTTGGGTTAAGGAGGCTGATACTATCTCCATTTTTAAAACTAAATTGAAAACATTTCTGTTCAGTAAAGCCTACAGTTAGTCTAAATTATAGTGTGTAGGGGCTAATAGTTATAGCCATAGCTGTAGGAGCTCAGACTAGAGTAACTCGTCTTAATCACAGCTTCATCATAGCTATGCTGCTATAGGCCTACGCTGCAGGGGGACACCAACATGATCTGCTGAGTGGTGTCTCCACTGCTCTTCTCCCTTCCTTCCCTTTCCTCCTCCCTTTCCTCCTCCTCCAGCTCATTCCATAGTTAATCAGGATCACCTTGTTACTGTAACTGTGCTCCATTTTCTTTCCTGTAGTTTGTTGTGCTGTTTTCCTTCCTTTTTTCTCTTTTCTTTCTGTAAATTTGCAGGCCAGAGTTTCCTGAGTTTCATGCTGACTTGCAGTTCCATCCTCTGTCCATCCCAGCTTTTACCTCCACCTGTGTGTGCAGATGTGTTCAGGGTGATAACCGGTGATCTAGTCCTCTGACCATCTCACCTCAGTGCTGCTACCTGCATCTGTTTATGTAGTTATTTCATTCAGTGATGTGTGTGCTCTCCTCTCTCTGTCCTCCATCCTCTCTCTGCCCTGTCTCTCCCCTCTTTTTCTTTCTCTACCCAGCTGGTCTTCATCAGGAAGGTCCCCCCATATGATCCAGGTCCTGATCAAGGTTTCTTCCTCTTTAAGTGGAGTTTTTTCTTGCCACTGTTTGGCTTAAAGGTTTTTTTTTCTCCCTCTGTGGGAGTTTTTTACCTGCCATTATCCTTGTTTAGGATTCAATATTATAATTTTAGTTAATGATATTTGCTCAGGGGGTCATACTCTGGGTCTCTGTAAAGCGCCTAGAGACAGTTGACATTGTAACAGACGCTATACAAATAAAATTGAATTGAACTGAATTGAATTACACACGGATATTGGAGTGTTTGAAGCTGTATAGCACAGGTGTCAAACCGATCAATCAAAGGGCCGAGTACCTGCAGGTTTTTGTTCCAACCGTGCAGCTGCAAGCCTGACTCCTTTGATTCAATCAACTGAATATTTTACTAAAGGTCTTACCCAGTTCAGTTCTGAATGGTTGAAAGAAAAGCCTGCAGCCACATGGCCCTTTCAGGGATCAGTTTGTCACCCCTGCTGAATAGGATCACCAGGATGCTGAATGTCTTCATCCAGAACTCAATGAGGCCACTGAAGACAACTCTGGAGCATCTAGGAAAACATCAACAAAATGGCCCCCACTGATGACCTGCTGAGTGAATGACTCAGGCAACTGAAATCCATGATGGAGGAGGAACTTGAGGGGTTATCATAGACAGATAAGCCCCTACATGGCATGAACTACTGCCAAATTGAAGAGGTGGCTGACATCAGAAAAACATATAAATGGCTGGAAAAAGCTGGACTGAAAGACAGGAACAGGCCCTAAACATAAGAGGTTGGGGTCTACCATACCAGACAGGACCCCAGATGGAGGCTGTGAAGACGCCCCTGAAACAGCGCAGCACATCACAGCCTGGTGGAAGATGCTGGTAGGCAAAGCAGACATGGAGCACCACAGCCAGGTAGCAGGAACTAATACACAGAACATCTGTGCCGAGTATGAACTGGAGGTCCAGGGTCAAGATGGAGGACACCTGCAAAGATAAATGAGAACCAGCAGGTTAAGATCCTGTGGGACTTCCAGATCCAAACTGACAAACTGGTGGTGGCTAATCAGCCTGATGTAGTGGTGGATAAACATCAGAGGACAGCAGTGGTGGTGGATGTGGACATCCCAAGAGACAGAAACATCAGGAAGAAGGAACATGAAAAGCTCTAGAAATACCAAGAACTGAAGGTAGAGCTGGAAAAGATGTATGAAGGCAGCAGAGGGGGCAGTAGTGATGGGGGCACTGGGAGCTGTAACCCCCAAACTGGATTGGTGGATCCAGCAGATACCAGGAACAACTTCTGACATCTCTGTCCAGAAGAACTTGCCAAGGCAACTTCTCCAACTTCTGATTAACCCAAAAAAAAAGGAAAATGGGCAGAATGGATGAGCATGATGTTGTTTGGAACATGCACCATGCAGACAATCTATTGAGATTAAATGTTAATTCAATTTTTTTTTTAGGCGTATATTTGGTGTGAATAATTACGGTCAAACAAAGTTAGCTCTGTGGAGGACATAAACATATCGTTGCTGCTGGGGCATCTCCGCTGCATGGCGGGGGTTTGCCCCTGCTGGGAGGGGTTGGGTGGGTGCCCCCAACCTGCCCAAGCAGGGGGGGGGCTTCCTCTGTGGGGTGAGGGGGTCTTAGGTTCTGGCGGAGGGGGGTGGGTGGTGCCTGGGCAGGCTCATGGGTGTTGCTGTCGGGGGTTAGGGTGCTTGTGTTGATGTGGTGTCTTATTTGGGCCAACCGGGTCGGGGACCCTATTGGTTCTGCTCTTGCGCAATCATTATGGGGAGCTGGTGGGGGGGACTGGGCTCAGGTGGGTTTGGTGTCAGAGTGCAGCATGGTGGGATGGGGGGTATCTGGGTGCTGCATCACCTTCACACCAACTACCAAGGAGGATTGTTTTATTAGTGCTGCTGTCAGGTCCAGACACATCAGAGCCAGGAGGTTTGTCAACAGCATCCTTCCTCTGAATGGTGAGATTACTGAGCACTGTGACATAAGACTTGACAGTCCAGATCTGTTTTTGAAAGATGGAGTTCATTTCAGTCCCAGAGAAAATAATACATATTTAACAGGTTTGGCTTCTAGCCTTGAAGTTCCATTCAGAGCAGAGCTGACAGCAATGTCACTGCTTTGAAATCTGGCCTTTAGGAGCATTTTTTTTTTGAGGTCCAAAAGTAGACCTGGCTGTTTTCATCATATCTTCATTTAACAGTTTTCTTTATGAAAATGAAAGTAACTTGCACTATATCCAATATGTTTTATATTAACATTTCATTCATTGAAAAGACAAGAATAAAGATCTATGGATTAGAATAAGTTTTAATTCTTGATGTAATGTGATATAATGGCTTTCATCAATCTCTTCACAGTTGAGTTCACATCCCAGACGCATCCTCAAGCATCCTGTTGAGATGAAAGTCACAACTGTCCTCTTTTGGTCCAGGTCCAAGGTCCAGGTCAGGAGTGGGAACATTTAAGATGACATAAACATGTAAGGAACTAAAAAGCACACAACAATGTTACATAACCATCGAACCTGTAGACAATTATGAAAAGCTGCAATGTTAAAGCAATGTTTTTACATATCATAGCTTATATTTTAAAATCAAAGATATGTTAACATTTGGGCTGGGCAAGTTAATGCGTTATTATCGCGTTAACTCATTAATTTATTAACGCCAACATTTATATTATCGCGCGTTAACGCATGTTGCTCACATGCTTTTATTTTGAAAAGTCTGTTACTGACTGCTGTGAAACCGGAAGACAATTGTCAGATAAAGACAAACATAAGGAAAAGCTAAAACAGACATGGGGAACGGTATAAATCTGTGTACTTTACAGTTCAGGTAGCAACTCAGGTAGCAATATTAACAATTCTGTCTGAAAAAAAAAAATCTGGACAGCAACAAAACTTTTGCGTCATTCCTCCATGTTCCATCAGATCTGCTCCATGTGTTCACTGTCCTGCTGTTCTCTAGCTGGTTACTGCGGTGCGGCTCCATCTAGTGGCACAGATGTGTAATGACAACAGAAAGTCCAGTCCTCGATTGTAAAACAAATTCTGTTCTGTGGCCCATTTTTAATTTCGTATTTTTGATCCAAGACAAACATTGAAATATAAAAAGAAAACAGCCATTTTTTTTGTGTTAGATTAAAAAACGAAAAACGTAATAAAATGTCACTTTTTAATTTTTTTAATTTTTGATTGACAATTGAAAATGGAAAGAATGAATGATACATGGATTGATAAAGTTACTGAACTTCAACATCCCGGGCAGGAGCTGAGGGGCTGCTGAGCTCACCAGGTGCTGACAGACATCTTTAACACCTCCTCCCACCTGCTTCAGAGCACCACAATCATCCCCATCTTAAAACGTCCGGTAGCCCTCACCCCGATAGAATATAATGATACAGTATGTAATACACAGCGACAGTGACCACGAAAAGACTTATGATGCTGACTGTTTAAAAATGAAAAAAAACAGCTGAGGGCAGGAATATTTTCCCTTCAGTTGAGCCATTACTCACTGGAAAGACTTTAAGTTAAAAGGTTCAGTTTAAATCCAGCGTCAGCTGGTTCAGATGGATGTTGCAGCACATCAGACTGCCTTTGTGGTTCAGGAAAAATCTCACCAGTGGATATTTAAGGTAAGGGGCCATCACAGGACCCCATATCTCACAGGGCGGACAAGTATCTGTCCAACATCCTAGCATACTATCTCTAAACCAGTGACTCCTTGTGCATTTTATTTAATTAAAAATAATAATAATTAATTAACAAAGCTTAGAGAGAAACATTTATTTTTACTGTGAAAACACAAAATACTTCTTCACACACAGACTTTGAAGAGAAGCTTGTGTCTTCATCACTAGATCATTAAATGATACATTATACCTGGACCAAAAAAAGTCCACAAATCCTCATGAAGACAAGATTTGGTGTCCATACATTTTTTTTTCCAAAAGACATGCCTTGACAACATTGAGATCAAGAAGGATTAATAACAAAAATGATCTGTATCTCTAAAATGTACTGACATAAAAACACGAAGCTTTGTGACATTATTTTCTCACAGCAGGAGAAAACATTATATATCATTTAAAAGGCTGGCCGAGGGAGAAATCTTCATCATAGAGATGATTAGACCTGGACATGGAAAAAGAACATGTTTTACTAATGGTTAAAATACTCAACAAGACAGGTGAGTAAATGTAGGGAGCTGGTATACAGAACCCAGCAACTGGAAGGCCAGATGTTTTCCACGGCTGGATACTCTGGTCATGACAGTAACACCTGGCTCTGTGAACTGAAGAGGAGGTAAGAAGAGCTTGGTTTGCCACTTTCTCAACCTTTTTTCAGTCACGACACCTTTCAAAAGTGAATAAAATCTGACGACACCCCAGAGTAAAATATAATCCAAAGCCACACTGCATCGCTCCAACTGTAAATGAATACGTGCCGTTTATTTTGTTTAAATAACCTAAACACAATAACTGCACCAGAGTAGGCCTCAGCAAGAAAGCTTCTTTTCATCCGTGATGTGCTTGCTTCCATCCATCATCCTTGTATTGCCTCTTTTTAGCCTTATCGCTAGCAGCTAGCTTTGGTACCTATGGAGCAGATTCAGAGCTGGTGGATGAAGGCTTGATGAAGAAGTCGGCTCCTCTGTGATGTTCTGTTCCTGTGGGGCTTTTCTTTTTTTCGCTGCTAAAAAGTTCTCTTTGCTATCTGGGAAATAAAATTCCAGCGGTTAAATGATATAACGACGTAAGCTAACTGGGCAGTCACGTTGACCCCATACTGACGTTACTAACATTGGGAAATGGGCATGTGAGACATATTTCTATTATTCATTTCATGTCCAATTATGTATCTTATTTATTTATTTATCTATTTAATTTATTCATTCGTAGGCAAAAAGTATGTATTTATGTATGCATTCATATATTTATATATGAAATGTCAGAATAGGTCATTTTTTTGACGACGCCCCAGTTGAGAAAGGCTGGTTTAAGGTCACGCATCCTTTTATGAAAGATATGATAGATAGAAAACAAACACTAATGGCTAACAATTAGCTAATCCTACTCCCAGTACTAATAAGACTCATAATATCCTTTAAGAGCTAACATGTATGTATGTCACCTAGATAAACAAAAAAGGAGACAGAGGATAACCTAAAGACGTGTCATCCTCCTTCAGTCTTTAACCCAACTAGAGCTTAGAACAGCAGAACCAGCTTGTCTTGTTCGTACAAATGATTTGGACATCATCTCTGAGCACCTGATGGTGAACCACAGTAGTCTAACCCTAACCCTAACCCTAACTCTAAAAGGCTCCAGTGGCCAGGGACCCTGGCCCAGGGTCACTGGTTACCTGATGCTGCTAACCCAGCCAGCAGCGTCTGAACTGAGGAGGGTCCGTGGGCTGCCCAACTGGGTCAAGTGAGGACATGATGCTCTGCCTAAATGGACCATCTCCTGAAAGATTGTTCATCCCAGGCCAGGACGGCCCTCATGGTTCTGGCCAGAGAAGCAGAGCGTGAGCGTCCCAGACCAGAAGACCCTAACCCTCCTCATGTCTCTATACCAGAAAGTATTGGAAATATGGATCTGCATGACTTCAAAGTTTCTTTGGAAGGAACAAAGGTTCAAATTTGTAAAGACTTTTACAGAAGACGCATACTTACATACTGATATTGCATATTGATTTGACCACAACTACAATAATTTCCCTTGCGGTACCAATAAATGACATCTCTATCTATCTCTACCTTCTTGTCTTTAGAACAATAGTGGTTCAAATTGATCCTGGTGTGCAATGTAATTTAGTATGTGTCCATATCATTATGATTGACTGATTGGCCCCGGGCCCTGTGATGAACTGGTGGACCCCTGCCCTTGGCCCACAGAGAGCTGGAATAGGCTCCAGTAGATCCCCATGACCCTAAACAGGGTTACACGGGTATGGATAACAGATAACGGATGGAGGGATGGATGCGGCCCCAGAGGGGTAACTGATGAGAATGAAACTGCAGTACACAAACTCGCCACTAGAGAGCAATCTTTTGCCTGGGATCAAATTTCAAACCAAGAGGGTCAAAAACTGCAACTGTGATGACGTGTTCTGTAATAGATGCCATTAAAACTTCTCTTTAGAGTTACAAAAATGGCATAGAGCACATTGTTTTTATAAGCTGTGATAGATGGTGAAAAAAATACATTGTGGTCCTTGAATGAGCCTCCCTGGTGGCTCAGTGCTGTTACCGTGTGAGAGGTCCTGGGTTAAAAAAAAAAAAAAAAAAAAGAACCGCTCAGTTACCAATGTCTTGTTTCACTGATTAATTTATTCATAGGAAAGGTTAACAGTGTAATCCAAATGTATGGGAGTTTATTCCACTAGCAGAGGTTCTGGGGTAAAACTAGGACGCTGAAATTTTAAGAGGGCAGACCTCCTCAGTTCTTTCAGCCGTCACGTCTCCACTTACGGCACATGTGTCAAACACAAGGCCCGCGGGCCAAATGTGGCCCGCCACGTCATTTTATGTGGCCCTCGAGAGCTTGTGCATTATTGGCTTGAATTTTAAACCCATATTTTAAGACTTAAAATAAGCTTAGACTGCTTTAAAGCGCATATTGACAATAAACTACATTTCCCATAATGCATTTCGTCATTACCCACAATGATAACAGTATACTGTATAACCATGATGATGATTTTCAGAATTTATGAACTTAAGAAAAAACCTCTACAAATTAACCTCAACATGTCCAAGAAAAGAAAAATTGATGCAGAAAGAAGGCAGTTTCATGAATGATGGGAAAACGAATACAAGTTTGTACCTCAAGGTGAAAAAAACAGTGTGTCTATTGTGTTATGAGGCAGTGTTGTTGTGAAAGAGTATAATCTACGTTGGCGTTTTGATAGCAAACACTGAGCTAAGTATGCTAAATTTAACCCTGAGTTTAATATAATAATGACTTAAATATTTGACACTGGAATACATAATAAATACAGAAACCGTCATTCAACAAGGTGTAGTTTAATTTATTTTGATTTATATTGCATTTTGTTACATTCATGCTGTCAATCTGGCCCTTAGATGGCAACCATGATGCTGATGTGGCCCTCAGTGGAAATGAGTCTGACACCCCTGACTACGGTCACGGCTCCGGTTGCATGAACAGCATGCAGCTTCATACCTTAAAATCAGTGGAAGCTAGAACAAAAATTCCTTTTGTATACTATTCCTTTCTTAACTCTTTTTTTTTTGCCATTTAAAAAGTCTTTTTTATATTTTGGGAGGGTGGGGGGAAAGATAGTGAAATACTGGTACAGCTGTGTCTCTTTTTAGACATGTGGAGGTATTTTATATAATATTGAAAATGAATTTCAGAAATTTGTCAAATGTCAAACAAATCTAGCATTAATTTCATCACTTTTATTCACATTTTTTTTAATCTATAATTTACAATTCTGTGATGTTCAGATATTAGTCCTAAATCCTACAGAGAAAATAAAGACTGAATTGTTTTTTTCTGGTCTGAAATAAAAATAAATAAACTCTAGGGCAGAATTCTAGAGAAGACTTGATATAAAATATATCTGACATTGTTTGGGGAAAAAAAAAATCAATCAATAGATAAAAGGTGACAAGTGAACCAGCGCCTTCAAAGAAATGTTATGTTAGATTTTTTAGTGATCATTTCTGATGAAAACTCGTATCCTCAAGTACTTTTGCCTCCATCCAGTTCCTCCAGTTCCTCCCACTGTTTCCTAAAAAGAATTAGCTGCTATACCTCTGGTGCATACTGGACGTCAAAACTGTAATCCGAGACTGCAGCATCAAAACAAGTTATACTCTAACATTCAGTTCCGTCACTGATAAACTTATGACATCATCAACGACAAATACGGTGTATATCAGCAATTTAAGCATCAGTGATCATGTGCATCACAGCACTCTTCACTATCTAAATAACAGCTTAATAAAACAATTTCAAATAAAATTACACCATTAGTATATTAATTAGGGATGCACGATAACTGTTTTTTAAAACCGATAACGAAAACTTTCAGCTCCTAAAGGCCGATACTGATAACACACACATATACCTAAGATCATTACATCAATACTATGAACAAAACCAAAAATAGTTTTGACTCTTTAAATGAACAAATATTTATTTTTTCTAAAGAAAAACTATTGGCAAGCCTCTCAAACATTTTTGTAAAGCTATCAAACAAACATATTTGATATCTCACAACTTAAATAAGGTTCATTACTGACTGATATAAAAAATAAAGGCTCCTTGAACTGATGGAAATACATGCATCAGAATTACTAACTGGAAAATATTAACATTTAAAGGATTTAAATTTAAATTAATACATTTACTTAAAGTAAATGAGGTTCAGTAGTTTTTATTTTTTAAATCTTATGGAAGCTCTAGATGAGAGGAATGAGGGAGAAGTGCACGTTAGCATTAGCTTCTGTTAGCTCACATTAGCACGATTTCAAAACTCCATGGAAGCGATTGTTATGTTGTAAGTGGCCGATCAGGTTTTACGTATTAAAGCTTGTGCTTCCCTCCTCATATAATTCGCTCGGAGGATTCGTCACAAATAACCTCCAAACTATCTTCTTCTGAAACTTTAATGAAGTTCCACGCCGCCATGTTTGTTGTGATCAGTACCTGTGCTGCAGGCTGCATTCAAGGTGTAACGTAATTTCCCATTTTCCCTCGTTTGCTAGTCGTTCTTTCAACTTTTTCTATTTTTTTCTTTTTTTATGTGTAACATGTGGGAAAAAACTGCAAATATCAATTAAAGTCAGCAACTACCAAAATTATGACCGAGTTAAGTTGTTTTCCGGCATGAGGGGGTATTCTTGATTTTCCTTATTGAGTAATTGTTTTTGATTATGCCAATGTCACTTGAACATAACATTCACTGCCTGTGATTCAAGGCTCAGAGGGACCGAGGCACTGCCGTGTTGACAAAAATATATGTTATCGGGGCTATTCGTTTTTTTTTTTTTATCGGGGCTATTCGTCGTGATATCGGACTTATCGGGATGACGTCATAATTTCCTGTCATCGTGCACCCCTAATATTAATGTAAATAATATTCCCAATCTTAGTTGAGCAGATTAACACAATAAAATGTTTTTGCACCTTAAAACAATGTACGACTGAGGCCATAGAGACTCATTAGATATGAAAGTATTTTCTCTTAAAATCACTGATGTGGGACCAACGTGACAGGAAAAGTCTGGAGAAACATTCAAACCCCCCCCCCACTGGAGAAAAGAAAGCTAATGCAGCTCACTGTGCTGTAGTGCATAAATATAATCTTTATTCCATTTGCATATTTTAGAAGGCTATACTTGTAATTTCAACACACTTGTAATGAGAAATATTTTGTTAGAAGTCAAGTCACAAGTGAACTATCAAGAATAAGAGAGAAGTGAGTCAAAATAAACACAATCATTTACAAATATAGCTCTGCGTCAACAGATCAGCTTGGCTTTGCTCGGGTCTGACCAACAACGAATACATTGAAAAAGAAATGTGTCTATGTGGATTAAGACTAAAACATTTTCCTAAAAAATAATGGATACATTTTTAATACATGTTGCTGCATTACACAGACTATATATACATAACTTTAATAACCTTTTTAAAAAAATTATAACCATCATGTTGAACCAATATGTTGGCTTAATATTGGTAATAAATAGTGCGAGGAGACACGTGGAGTAGTCCGATATTCTCCTTCCCCTTAAAAAAAAAAAAAAAAATACAGAATTTACAACGGCTCAGTTCTGGTGTAACAGAATGGATTATGTGCTTTGCTGATTTTGAATTAAAAAACTGTCAGTCCTGGTGTTTATTATGTAG
The DNA here is from genome assembly GCA_018398805.1 of Hirundichthys speculiger. Classification (NCBI taxonomy): domain Eukaryota; kingdom Metazoa; phylum Chordata; class Actinopteri; order Beloniformes; family Exocoetidae; genus Hirundichthys; species Hirundichthys speculiger. Next base: position 558,500 of record JAGFBZ010000542.1, read on the forward strand.
AGAAAAGTGGGCCAGTGGAAGCAGCAGTGAAGACGGGCCCAGTGTAGAGTCCAGGTCCATCAACAGGAACCTTTGAACAAGACAAGGAAACGTACTGTTAAAAACCACGACAGGCATGAAATCATGATTCAAAAACCATGGAAAGCATCGAATAATGACTCAGCAGACATAGCAGACATGAATAACTGTGACTTGAAGCACCTATTCAGAGGAAAAACAGAACAAATTCTCGGTCATAATTCCATAAAAATGCAAACCAGCAAAAAAAAAAAAAAAAAAAAAAAAAAAAACAGCTGCTAGGTATGTTTAGGACAGGAGAGGCTAACTCCAGTCCTCAAGAGCCGCAAACCTGCATGTCTTAGATGTTTCTCTGCTAAAGCACATCTGATTCACATGAATGCATCACCATCAGCTTGTCATCCAGGTCTGCACAAGTTTGTTAACGAGCCATTCATGTGAATCAGGTGTGCTGAAGCAGGGAAACATCTAAGACAGGGGTGTCAGAGTCATTTTCACTGAGGGCCACATCAGCATTACGGTTGCCCTCGAAGGGCCAGATGCTGTCAATGTAAATTAAAATAAATAAAACTACACTTTATTATATTAAACTCAGGGTTTGTGGATGTAAACACAGGTGCACAGGTGATGTTTAAAGGGTCCGTTGACATGGTAACAGACTGAGTATCCATTACCTTGGTTTCAGAAGCTGATGCAATTCTTTGTTTTTTTGTGGGCTAAATTTAGCGTACTTAGCTCCTGTTTGCTGTCAAAATGCCGACTGACACCGTCTCATAACACAAAAGACAGACTGTTTTTTCACCTTGAGATACAAACTTGTATTCATTTTCCCATCGTTCATGAAACTTACTTGTGCATCAATTTTACTTTTCTAGGACATGTTGGGGTTAGTTTGTAGAGGTTTATCTTAAGTCCATCAATTCTGAAAATCGTCTTGATGTCTCATTAATGGTGAGATACCATTATCGTTGTGGGTAACGACGAAATGCTTATATTAAGCTTATATTAAGTCTTATAATATTTGTTTAATATGTAAGCCAATAATGTACAAGCTCTCGAGGGCCACATAAAATGATGTGGTGGGCCACATTTGGCCCACGGGCCTTGTGTTTTACACATGTGATCTAAGACAGTGGTTCTCAAACTTTTAATCCTGCGTACCACCTGAGAAACTGTTCAGCTCTCTGAGTACCACCATGATGACCGACTTTAAAATATAGCCATGTATGCCCTCTCAATTAGCTTTAAACACACAGAGATGTTCATTCCTTATTGTAGTTATTTATTGTTGCCTGAATTGTTACTTTACTGAATCAGACATTTACATCTCTGTAGAATGCATTTACAACTCATACTCTCATACAGGGCAAAATAAACACACTCAAAAGTACATCTGCACTGCAACTGAATATGCTACATATATTTTTTTTATAAGACAATCTCAAGCTACACATTTCATTTGAAACATATTTATAATATATTGTATGTTTCCGATTTTTTTAAAAGTGAAAATGTGGAAAAAATGTGGAAAGTCACGATGTTCCCCCACGTAACACCACTTGTGTACCACTGATGGTATGCGTACCACAGTTTGCGCACCACTGATCTAACACATGCAGGTTTGCAGCTCTCGAGGACTGGAGTTGGCCACCCCTGGTTTACAATATCCAATTTACCTTTCAAAATAAAACAATGCAAAACAGAAACTCGTCCCTAATTCATTTTTCATTTTAAAATTGCAAAATGAAGAAAACGAAAATGACTTTTATCCAATTTTTCTTCTTAAAATCAAAAAACCTAAAACCAAGAAGCGACTCTTTAACTGACTTCAGGTGCTGCGTGCATGGATGGAAATGTGGAAATGAGAGCGCCTCACCAAAGCCTCACCATCACCCTACCGCCTCACCAAAGCCTCACCACTGCCCTCCACCACCTCACCACCACCGCCTCACCATCGCCCTACCACCTCACCAAAGCCTCACCATCGCCCTACCGCCTCACCAAATCCTCAACACCACCCTACCGCCTCACCATCGCCTACCAAACCTCACCACCCTACCGCCTCACCACCACCACCGCTCACCGCCTCACCACCTCACCTCACCAACCTCACCAACCCTCACCAAATCCTCAACCAAACCACCGCCTCACCACCTCCTCACCACCCCCTACCGCTCACCAAAGCCTCACCACCACCCTACCCCACCACCGCCTACCTCCTCACCAAAACCTCACCACCACCCTACCACCTCCTCACCAAAGCCTCACCACCCCCCTCACCACCACCACCCATCACCACCTCACCAAACCTCACCAACCACCCTACCACCCTCACCCCCAAAGCCTCACCCTCACCCCTCACCAAATCCCTCACCACCACCCTACCGCCTCACCAAGCCTCACCAACCCTCCCCACCACCACCTCACCGCCACCAAAACCTCACCATCCTCACCAAAGCCTCACCACCACCCTACCCCACGCCTACCGCCTCACCAAAGCCTCACCATCTCCCTACCGCCCACCACCCAACCACCCCCTCCCTCACCAAATCCTCACCACCCCACCCTACCTACCGCCTCACCACAAAAACCTCACCACCCCAATACCACCGCCTCACCAAAGCCTCACCATCCACCCTACCGCCTCACCAAAGCCTCACCACCACCCTACCGCCTCACCAAAGCCTCACCACCACCACCTCACCAAAGCCTCACCACCACCCTACCACCTCACCAAAGCCTCACCATCGCCCTACCACCTCACCAAAAGCCTCACCATCGCCCTACCACCTCACGAAAGCCTCACCATCGCCCTACCGCCCCACCAAAGCCTCACCACCACCCTACCGCCTCACCAAATCCTCACAACCACCACCCTACCACCTCACCAAAGCCTCACCACCGCCCTACCGCCTACCACCAAACCTCCACCACCAAAGCCTCACCACCACCCTACCGCCTCACCAAAGCCTCACCACCACCCTACCACCTCACCAAAGCCTCACCACCACCCTACCGCCTCACCAAAGCCTCACCACCACCCTACCGTCTCACAAAAGCCTCACCATGACCCTACCGCCTCACCAAAGCCTCACAACACCCTAACGCCTCACCACCACCCTACCGCCTCACCAAAGCCTCACCACCACCCTACCGTCTCACAAAAGCCTCACCACCACCCTACCACCGTGTCACCATCCCCTCACATTCCTCTCTGAAAAACCTTGTACACCCTTAAGTGGTCTGTCAGTGTTGCAGCTATATCACCACAGACCATCCCACTTAACATCTTGTCTTTAATAAAAGCTTCATACTTATGATACGATATCTTCTTTCTCTTCTTAGTCTTTGGAAGAAAACAGCTTCTGGGTCATTTAAAAAAAGAAAAAGACCCACAGCACAGTTGGGGAAGAAAAAGGGGGACTGCTGGCTCAATTCCAGATTTCCATTCATGCACACAGAACCCGAAGTCAGTTAAAAAATAGTTTCCTGTTTTTGGTTTTTCGATTTTAAGAAAAATACAAGTCGTTTTTCATTTACCATTCTTTAAAACAAAACTGGTCATTTTCTGCTTTTCTTTTTTTTTTTATTTCAAAACAGAAATTAGATGGCCGTGACATACATGAACCCAGCTGCTTCTCATCTCTAATAACAGAGGTAAAAAGTGTGACCGTGCCCAACCCAATTTACATGCAGGTTGCTGAAAGCTGCAGTAGTTTTCTTATTTTGATAAGAGAATGTGTTTGCATCAGTCCTCATTTAATAATAACATTAAATCAACACTAATTACTGCATGGATATCAGTATATCCAGTATCATGTGGAGCATTATGTTGTTAACAGAATCCTTTACCTGTAAGTGGTTCTAAAGTTTGTGACTGAACATTGTTGTTAAAATAGCAAAGCAGGAGAAAGCAGCACAAACTTCACCTTAACTGAAATAAACAAGTGAACACAGATGACTGACTCCACCAGCACAGAAACACTAATGGGTGACCGTCTCTACTGGATTACGGCAGCTCCAGAGCAGAAATACTCAGAAATACTCATACTTGTGTCAGTGAGGTGTTTTTCAGTGAGATAGTCCAACCATGAACACACATACACACTCAAACACACACACTGGGTGGCATCCTTGTCCAGCTCTAGTGTTTTAAAGTTGCCCTTCATATTTTGCAGACTTTTTTTAGTGAGCTCAGTAGCTGTGTAGAACACTAGTAGTGTTTTTAGAATCAGAGATGATTAATTGTTGTTGCTGAGCTTTAATAAATACTATTATAGAAACCTAAACCTTTTATAGAAGCCTAAATCGGACTCATCTCTGGTGGGGATGAGTCCGCCTACAGACGGGAGACTGACCACCTGATGACCTGGTGCAGCCAGAACAACCTGGAGCTCAACGCTCTAAAGACAGTGGAGATGATTGTGGACTACAGGAGGAACGCAGCCCCACCTGCACCCATCATCCTGTGCGACACCCCTGTTGTCACAGTGGAGTCCTCCCGCTTCCTGGGGACCATCATCACTCAGGACCTCAAGTGGGAGCTGAACATCAGCTCCCTCACCAAAAAAGCCCAGCAGAGGATGTACTTCCTGCGGCAGCTGAAGAAATTCAACCTGCCAAAGACAATGATGGTGCACTTCTACAGCTCCATCATTGAGTCCATCCTCACCTCCTCCATCACCATCTGGTACGCTGCTGCCACTGCCAAGGACAAGGGCAGGCTGCAGCGTATCATTCACTGTGCAGAAGAAGGTGATCGGCTGCAACCTGCCATCCCTGCAGGACCTGCACGCCTCTAGGACCATGAAGCGTGCAGGGAAGATTGTGGCCGACTCCTCCCATCCCGGTCACAAACTGTTTCAGTCTCTCCCTTCTGGCAGGAGGCTGCGGTCCATCAGGACCAAAACCTCACCCCACAGGAACAGTTTCTTCCCGACTGCAGTGGGCCTCATCAACAAGGCCCAGGACCCCCACTGACTCTGACTGCCCCCCCCCCTCCCTAACACATACACGTTATATTAACGTAAAGTCCCTCTGCGTTACATTAACGCACAACTGTGGACTACAGGCCATTACAAAATAAAAATTAAAAAAAATAAATAATAAATTATATATATATATATATATATTATATATATATATATATATATATATATATATATATATATATATATATATTTCCCATATTGTCCATGCCTCTAACTTTAATTTATAATATTTATATGTCATTCTATTGTGCATTTATTCCATTTTAGTACCTGTTCTATATTTTTCTTTATTTCCTATATTTCTATATTTTTCTTATATCTTATATGTTTATATGTTCTGCACCAGACATCAAGCTAAATTCCTTGTATGTGGAAACGTACCTGGCAATAAAACTGTTTCTGATTCTGATTCTGATTCTGATTCTAAATCACTGTTGCAAACTTGGACAAGGTTGCAGGAAGAACAGTAGAAAATGACAGCTGACACACTTCATTGCTTTGTATCCTCAGTAAAGGAGGGTTTTTAAGTGTTGTGAGAAGGAATTTGGATTTTATAAAATGGCAGAAGCTTTTTTGTAATGTGTTGTCAGCATTAAAATGCTAAATAAATGGATAGTAACAAATAAAATGAAATTGCTGAGAAAAATGCATGAAATATACTCACACTGTCCTCAAAGAAATACAAATCAATCTCAATGTGTTCTTCGGTTTTCCTTATTGTCTCTATTTTTCTGATTTGGAGCCGAACTATTTCAAGGTGAAGCATCTGTGATCAGTGTACGTGTCGTCTGACAAAGGTCAGTGCTCAAATACGACTTTTCCCTTTCTGAGCGCCACATCTGTCTCACATCAAAACTTTTAGTTTAGATTCTTATATTTAGATATTTGATTCGTCAAGCTGCAAAATCTGGTTTTTGGTTTTGAAGTTTATGTGATAAAAAAAAGCTGTAGTTCATTGAATGACCACCAGGGGGCACTGAAAGCAAGTCAATCTCTGCTGATAATAAAATTTAATTGAATTGATAAATTCATCATAAATTTATCAACTGATAAACTGATCAACTGATTAATGTATCATGGATAGGGATAGGGAGGTGGATTCATCCATTACTGGAGCTGAGGTCACTAAGGTAGTTAAGAAGCTGCTCGGTGCCAGGACTCTGGAAGGAGACCAGATCTGCCCTGAGTTCCTGAAGACTCTGGATGTTGTAGGACTGTCTTGGTTGACATGTCTCTGCAAAATCATGTGTGAATTGGGGGCAGTACCTCTGGATTGGCAGACCGGGGTGGTGGTTCCCCTTTTTAAGAAGGACTGGAGGGTGTGAATCACACTCCTCAGCCTCCCTGGTAAGGTCTATGCAGGGGTGCTGGAGAAGAGAGTCTGATCGATTGTCGAATCCCGGATTCAGGAGGAACAATTCGGGTTCCGTGCTAGTCGTGGAACACTGGACCAGCTCTATACCCTCACTAGGGTCCTTGAGGGAACATGGGAATTTGCCCAACCAGTCCACATGTGTTTTGTGGATTTGGAGAAGGCATTTGACCGGGTCCCTCGAGGGGTCCTGTCGGGGGGTACTCCAGGAGTATGGGGTACTGGAGTTTGGTTTGCATTTCCAGTTGTAAGTCAGACTCGTTTTCAGTGTGAGCTGAATCCATCAGGGCTGATCTTTGTCACCGATTCTGTTCAGAACTTTTATGGACAGAATTTCTAGGAGCAGTCAAGGAGCGGAGGGGTTCCAGTTCGGTGGTGTCCAAATCTGAGATCATGGTCCTCAGTCGGAAAAGGGTAGAATGCCTCCTCCGGGTCGGGAGTGAGGTTCGGGCTCAAGTGGAGGAGTTTAGGTATCTCAGGGTCTTGTTCAGGAGTGATGGGAGAAAGGAATCGGAGATCGACCGACGGATTGGTGCCGTGTCTGCTGTGGTGCGGACTCTGTACCGGTCCATTGTGGTGAAGAGAGAGCTGAGCCAAAAGGCAAGGCTCTCTGTTTACCGGTCGATCTTTGTTCCAACCCTCACCTATGGTCATGAACTGTGGGTAGTGACCGAAAGAATGAGATCGCGGATACAAGCAGCTGAAATGGGTTTCCTCTGACTCTCCCTTAGAGATAGGAGGAGAAGTTCAGTCATTCAGGAGAGACTCAGAGTAGAGTGCTGTTCCTTCACTTAGAGAGGAGCCAGTTGAGTTGGTTTGGGCATCTGGCTAGGATGCACCCTGGATGATCCCTGGAGAGGTGTTTCGGGCATGTCCAACTGGGAGAAGACCATGGGCAGACCCAAGTTACACTGGAGAGATTATGTCTCTCAGCTGGCCTGGGAATGCCTCGATGTTTTCTCAGAGGAGCTGGTGGAAGCAGCCGGGAAGAGGGAGGTCTGGGCCTCTTTGCGTAGGCTGCTTCCCCCGCGACCCGACTCCGGATTAAGCGGAAGATGATGGATGGATGGATAACTGATGGTGAGGGTAAATTTTTATATATGTTATCAAATAAAACTGTATAAAGCCATACATTTATGCATAATTAGATTGTGCGACTGATTTTGGTTGAACTGGAAGAGTTAGCAAAGCAGCCTGAAACAGCTGTCTTCTCTCCAGTTTGAGGTTGCTAGCCAGAGCTAACTGGACACTAGCTGGACCACCTCTAGTTAACTGGTTTCAGCCTCTCCCTGCCACTGGTCCTTCCAATCAAGTGAGTTTTGCCTCAGATAATTTCAGAACTATTCCAATCTGACTGAATCACTCACAAACAGGGACGTGATCGCACTCAGCTACGTGCTCTGCTCGTCCTCATTTCAGCTCTAGTAGTACTTGTTTCAGATGTAGCGACCAAATTAAATGAAATGAAATATGACACAGGACAGGTTTAATTAGAACAAGCATCAGGAAGCATTCGTATCGGGAAAAGAATTTGCATTACAGGTTAGCAAAAGTTGAGCCACCTGAGCTAAAACAGTTAACTAGTGGTAATTCAGACAGTGGCTTCCAGACCTGTTCGATCTGTCCATTTGAGCCATTTTTGGATGAACTACGGTTGGGTACCATCAGTAAGACAAGGAGGAGGCTTCAAAAGCATGCCTCAGAAAACATACGGATGATGTCATTTGAGGTTTGTCCAGGTCTATGGGCAGTTCCCTGAATAATGATTTTCATTCGAATTTTTATGGCATATTAAAAACCCACCTTGCATTGATAAGTCAATCATCAGATCTAAACCTGAGCAAACACTAATTCATTTGCTGAATACAAAAGTAAATGCAGGAAGACCCAAACAACAACTAAAAACAGTCTTAAGTCCCTTTTTTTCTATGTAATCGTAACCAGACTTTTGCTTTCTTTGCTTAGATATAATGCATACAAAATATTAAAAACTATATCTTATTTATGGTCTTAAATGTTTCTATAATTATATTTGATCCCCTGACAGAAAGTTATATACCCGTCATCTAATTTAGCTGAAAAATAGCATGAAGATCAAAAGTAATAAATCGAACCTGAATATGTTTTGGTGAACAAAAATATGTATGTACATGTATAAAACATGTACATCAACTATGATCTAATTTAATTTAGGAGAGTAATTTTAGGAATAATTCAGTCAAATAAATAAATCTAATAAATGTGTGTGACAGTGAGAGTCTTGTTAAAGTGCGTTGAGTGGTTCCTGGATTAGAAAGACTATATAAACTCATTGTTCTTGTTAAGATATCTCTGGGAACAATAAGATCTTATTCAGGAAAGCTAGAATACGTTTAAAAGCCCGGTGTTACCTCTCCGAGAGCCTGCAGGGCCACTGTGGCTGCCATGGCTTTGGCATGTTTCTTGTTGGGACTAGCCGTCTGGGGCTGGTAGTCCACGCCGTTCACCGTGACCTGAGGAAAACAGCATCGGCATGTGATTAGCAACAATCTCTTAATATAATTCCTTCTGTTTTTATGGTGTTTTAAAAATAACAGTCATAATTAGGTTAGTTGAAAGGATTTAGGGGTGACATGAGTGAGCTCTCTAGAGCTTGGGAGACTTCTAGGACTCTGGAGTCCGCGAGATGGTGGCAGGCCGAGGAAGTTGCCAAGAGACAATTTACATTGTAGCAGACGCTAAACAAATAAAATTGAATTGACTTGAATATGCTGCTTAGTTCGCCTGTATTTTCTGCTGCACCTTTTACTCCACTGTAACTGACCTACATTCTTCCTTCAGATCTTTGTTTTCTCTGTTATTCATGTTTTTATCTAGTATTGCTTTTGATCTACTTTTCTTTTGTCTTCATCCTGCTTTTATTGTTTGTAATGTTCAGTTGCATTACTTTGCCTTTTTAATGCAAATTACTTCAGTTTGAAAGAGAACTTGGGAAGACACGTGATCAATCTGCAGCAGGTTATTTGCAGTGGAGTTTTCACTCGTGGACACACATCCAGTGATGATGGGAGATCTGAGATCTTTTCAGACAGAGTTGAGACAGTAAGATGCAGGTGAGTTTTTCTTTTTAAACTGACGTTGTAATCAGTGTGGATGAGCATGGTGGTAGACTTCACCTCATTAGTTTTGCACTCTGTAATCGACGTGCTGCCTCCTTCCTTCTACTCCAGCTGCTGTCTCGATGGTTCAGATTCAGAGATCAGTGTCCAGTTTACAAACTTAGTAGGTTATAAGGGCGCCCATTTCTCTCTTAGAGTCCAAAAAATATAAATTCAAGAATATAATTGAAGTGATTTACAAAATATAGATAAAATAGAATGTCCGTGGCCCTTCTTTTTTTTCTTTTGAGTTCCCACCACTCCATCTTAAATGGGGAACTGCCATGTCAACAGTGCCAAAAATTGCTACTGATAACAACTAAACAATTATATGAACTGCAGCGCCCAGCAGAAAAAAGCCCTCCCCCTCCAAAAAAAAAAATCGAGGCCTGTGATTGGCTGCTACAACGTGCATTACTGTGGCATCGGTGGTCTGTACGCTGATTGGCTGACACGCGTCCCTGCATCTCCCATCTCTTGCTCTCGTGAGACAAAGCTGAGTTTAACGCTGATACACTTGGTGTTTCCATTCGTCAATTCTGAATATCACTTTCTTATTTCAGTGATTTAGTGCCATATTATAGTTAACTCATTCACTGCCATTGATGTCTATAGACATCAATTGGGTCTAATATGTGTCACTGGGGTTGCTAGGCAGAGCGTCAAAATAAATATCAGTTTTGAACACTGTAGTTAGTGTCTGATCCTCCAGATGGCAGCATCGCCACTCTATAAAGCTGCTGTTCCCCCGAGGAGGAATTACGAGTGAGAAAAAAGATGGCGTTCGCATTCTACTGCTGATTACGGAGGAACGGAAAAGGTAGAATCAAACTTCTTTTTTCGTGCTGTCTTTAACCTTTTTATAACAAGATCCAGCTAAAAGAAGTAAGAAAATATAGATCTATCTCCAAAAACCTTGTCAGCAGTGATCAGATATTCATTGGAGACTGATGTCCCTCATAGATGACAAAAATGGGAGACAAGGTCTTACAATAATACCTAAATTTTTTGTGTATAGACATGAGAATGACCCACCTTAAAAAGGAAATTTTTGCGGTGGTCTGGACCGCTGTGGTGGACCAAGACAAAGTCTGGCTGCATTATTCGTTTCTTGTTACATAATTCAATGAGAGCAGAAACGGGGTGCTTCCCTGTTACACAATAAAAAGAGCATGGTTAGATTTATGGGGAAGCTAAATTAATACACATTTATAGCAAAATGCTGATCTACACTCGCAACTAAAATACAAATAAAAAGGTGGACAAGTTTTACTTGATTTATTATTTTTAATACAGTTTCCATATTGTACCAATTTTTTGTGATATGAGAGTTTTTATAAGATAGCAACAAGATTTATTCTAGAATAGAAAAAAACATTCAACTGCTTGTAAGAATAAAGCTGGTGATCAAGAAAAATGATACACAAATAAAAGTATTTGTTACCCATTAGGTCCTTGGTTACAACCAGTCCTCCTGTTTGCTTCTGTGGCTTTTCTCCTTCAGCAACTAAACCTGAAACAGAAAAATCAGCATTACATGTATGTCTGCCATGAGCACTACTGCCATAAAACTGTATCAGTGGAACTGTGCTGTTTGTAAGAACGTAGATATTAGGGGTGTGAAAAAAAAAATCGATTTGGCAATATATCGCGATTTCCGGCTGCCCAATATAATATGGATTTTACAGCTACTAATATAGTTTTTTTTTTAGGAAAATTCATGTATTCATGTATTAGACGCATTGTGAATACTTAAATGTGCAAAAACACTAATAATAAACAATAAATAGGTTATTTTGAAGCAAATAGTTTTGAATCAATTTGTCCTCTGAATGATCAATATCATCTGATGAACATAACCAGCAACTTGATTTTGCATCTCTACTTTTAATTTTGATATTAACTGGGTAGAATATTGCAATAATATTGTATCACGAACCAAGTATCATGATACATATCGTATTGCGAGGTCCTTGCCAATACTCACCCCTAGTAGATATGTTAGTGAATTATGATTGATCGCAGGTTGATTGATTTTATGCTCCTGCAGCTCATTAATTAGTATAAACCGGACCCAGGGCTGACACATTGGAAGGTGTAAAGGTGATTGTCATGTCATTCTCACGCAATTTCGAAATCTTAAGGTAAACTCGTGATCTCACAAATCCAGACGAGAAGGCAGAGCTAGCAAGTGCTCTCTTTTTAAAACCTGAGGTTGGAGCAAAGCTGCTGCTGAACTGGACAATGGAGTTTCAGTTCCCAGTGTGACGAGGACTTAACACATGTTTTCTGTCCAACGAACCATTCAAGAGGATTAACTCTTTGCTGTAAGTAACTGTGTCGTCTCTATTATCTGTGAAAACTCGTTCAGGAATCCATCAGCGCTTCATGACACTACGGTTGAGCTCTATAATGGCCTGAGTCGCTGCGTGGTGTCTGTCAGCAGATCAAGTTCATTAAATCAACATCCTGGCACCTTTAGACACAGTCTGAAGCTTAAATAGGTGAAATACCCATTAATTAAGATAATCATGTTCAACACTACTGTTGTAAAGTCAGAGAATGACTCCTCTTTCACACCAGCTCTACACCTGGTTGGAGGCAGGACCACGAAACATTCACAACTACTTACATTCATGAATGCCAAAACATGCAGAAATTTTGTTCTGCTCACAATTTATACACAAATCGATTCTGCTCATGTTTCATGAATGAGGCCCAATGTGTGCAGCCTCGAGAAGCACAGCCATGTTGACTAATCAGCCCGTGACGAACAGCCTCCTGTCTAAGAGATTTCACTGATATTGAAATTTCTACCGTCTCTTTCAGTCATAGAAAAGCAGCTTTAAAGACCAGAAAAAGTTCCATCACAGACACTGCTAAACAGGACTGGCCATACTAGCACTCCTGGAGCCATTAAGTGATTTTTATGGCATGTGATAATTTGGAAAGAACAACAGGTGTAGTAATGCGGTGAATCTATCTAGGCTAGCACTAAAAAGATAAGAGCTTTTATATTAAACAGAGCTTTCCTACTTTTAAAAGAGCTAAATTAAAATTAGAATATATCTGTTTGTTTTCAAGTATGAAAGCCTGGTGTGTGTATATGCAGTAATTTGAAGGTACAAGACAAAAATATATTTAACGCTAAATTTTAAAGCTATGAACTTGATTACTGAAACTTCTCATCCAGGCTTTAAACTTCTATTTCACAGCACATGAAACGGGTATTTTCTTTCTACTGTTCATTATTTTATCTTCAACTCCTCTTTCCCAAAATGAGATAAGGAGGCCACATGGCAACATTTAGATAACAGACATCAGGATCAATAAAAGGATTACAGTACAGCTTTAAGTCATGACAATGTGCAATAACTCTGTTCCCGAGCCTGAGATGAGCCAGTGACCTTCTTACGAATCCTATTTAGTCCAGACATGTTCACATTTGTTTGTGGGTGAGCATTCTGTGGCCTCAGACCTTTCCGGTCAACCTTGAAGTCGATGATGATCGGTTCCACTGTGCCCTCGCGGTTCCTTCCTAAGCCCTCTCCTGTTTTCCAGCCCATCTTTCTCATCAGGAACTCCCCGACGCCCCCCGACACCGGAGCCGCTCTCAGGAACTGGTCCTGACAAAGACACGGGAGGAAAAAGGAAAATAAACAAGGAGAAAGATCAAGCTTTTTTTTTTATATATCACTAAGAATCAATATGCATTTTTTATTTATTTTCTAACATTTGAAAGATGGAAAAACACATGCAAGTGGAATGAAATTATTTGAAATGAACTTAAATACAATTTATTGATCCTTCACCATATTGGCCCGAATATAGGATGATATTTTATTCTAGAAACCATATTCTCAAAAACGGGGGTCGTCTTATAATCGAGGTAGAGACTTTTCTATTGTAATTACACATCTCCGCCACTAGATGGAACCACACTGAAGTAACCAATAAGAATGGAGCATCGCAGTGAAGCATGGAGCAGATCTGATGAAAAATGGAAAAAAGGATCACGCAACCGACTCGAGTAAAGGGGTTTGAAAGTTTTGTTACAGTCCAAAGTTTGTTTTTTACAGACCTGAATTATTAATGTTGTTCTTGAAACAAATATAACTCGACTTTGATGACTCTGCAGTTATTGACATCATTATGCTGATTCACTGAGCCATAGTCTCAGATTTTATGAGAATAAAGTTTATTAAATAGTACTATACCTTGATCTTAAAAACATAGAAACCTGACATGTGCCTTACCTTAAGTATGGTACCATACTTCCTGAAAATGATGAAGTCATTAAAATATTTAACAATACAGCAGAATGTTATCTCTGTGTGAATTTTTTTCTATAGTTATTGTACAATAAAAAGTTGTTTTATGAATAACCTTATTGTCTTCAACATATTTTTATTTTCCTTTCCTTTTTATTTTATTTTCATACTCGTCTTGTAATCAGAGTCGTCCTATATCCAGGCCAATACGGTAATAAGGAGAAAAACATGAAAATAAAAAAGTCATTGCAGAGATCATCCATCCATCCATCCATCCATTAACTCCCGCTTGGTCCGGAATCGGATCACGGGGGCAGCAGCTTCAGCTGAGAGGCCCAGACCTCCCTCCCCTCGGCTGCTTCCACCAGCTCCTCTGGGAGAATCCCGAGGTGCTCCCAGGCCAGCTGAGAGATATAATCTCTCCAGCGGGTCCTGGGTCTTCCCCGTGGTCTCCTCCCAGTTGGACATGCCTGAAATACCTCTCCAGGGAGGCGTCCAGGGGACATCCTAACCAGATGCCCGAACCACCTCAACTGGCTCCTCTCGATGTGAAGGAGCAGCGGCTCTACTCTGAGTCTCTCCCGAATGACTGAACTTCTCCTCCTATCTCTAAGGGAGAGTCCAGCCACCCTGCGGAGAAAATCATTTCCGCTGCTTGTATCCGCGATCTCATTCTTTCGGTCACTACCCACAGTTCATGACCATAGGTGAGGGTTGGAACAAAGATCGACCGGTAAATATTGCAGAGACCAATTATTATAAAATGATATCTGTTGGCAGGAATGACCTGTACAAGTCCTTGTTGCAGTGAATGGTGAAAGGACTGTATTTATATAACGCTTTTCTAGTGTTTTCTAGCACTGAAGGTGCCTCACACTCTGAACCATTCACCCATTCTCACACATTCTATTGAAGGTTTTCTCTTAGTGTACCTACACAGATATCTTTCTACGTAGTCTATCCAGTGCTTTTTCAGTCACCCAAAGGAATTCATGCATCAGAGGCAACATGGTGTTCAGTGTTTTGCCAAAGGACACTTGACATGTGGACTGCATGGCCAGGAACTGAACCACTGACTGAAATATGGCAGTTAGATATTTTCCTCAAGTTACTGAGCCCTATTGACCATCTGCTGAGATACATTCCCTCAGTGGTATGAACTACAGTTTATATGAGTCGGGAACTATCTGTTTTGTTAATGTGGTAATCAATAATCAAGGCAGCTGTGGAGGCAAGTACTTTTATTTTCCAGAGCTTCTCACAGACAATTCAGGTTTCACTGAATTGTATATATCTTATATGTTTATATGTTCTGCACCAGACATCAAGCTAAATTCCTTGTATGTGAAAACGTACCTGGCAATAAAACTGTTTCTGATTCTGATTCTGATTCTGCATACACCATTAACAGTAACAAGTAACAAATACCCCTCCCTGAATCGCCACCTTAACGTGGTGGAGGGGTTTGTGTGCCCGAATGATCCCAGGAGCTATGTTGTCGGGGGCATTTGCCCCTGGTAGGGTCACCCAAGGCAAACTGGTCCTGAGGGACGGGCCAGACCAAAGCGCGATTCATACGACTCATATGGACAACAAAATATCAAGAGCTCGATGTCCCTCGCCTGGATTAGGGTCACCAGGGCCCCACCCTGGAGCCAGGCCTGGGGGAGGGGCTCGTTCGGGAGCGCCTGGTGGCCGGGCCTTCACCCATGGGGCCCGGCCGGGCTCAGCTCGAATAATTTACATGGGTTCGCCTCCCCGTGGGCCCACCACCCGCAGAGAGGGCCATAGGAGTCGGGTGCAGTGTGGTATGGGTGGCAGCCGAAAGCGGGCCTTGGCGTGCCGACCCTCGGCTGACGAAACTGGTTACTGGGACATGGAACGTTACCTCTCTGGCGGGGAAGGAACCTGAGCTTATGCATGAGGTTGAGAGGTACCGACTAGATATAGTCGGCCTCACCTCGATGCACAGCCTGGGCTCCGGAACCAACCTTCTCGAGAGAGGCTGGACCTTATTCTACTCTGGAGTTGCCCAGGGTGAGAGGCGATGGGCTGGTATGGGCTTGCTTATAGCCCCCCAGCTTGGAGCCTGTACGTTGGGGTTTTCCCCGGTGGATGAGAGGGTAGCTTCCCTTCGCCTTCGGGTCGGGGAACGGGCTCTGACTGTCATTTGCGCTTATGCGCCAAATGACAGTTCAGAGTACCCAGCTTTCTTGGGGTCTTTGGCGGGTGTGCTGGAAAGCGCCCCTAATGGGGACTCCTTTATTCTGCTGGGAGACTTCAACGCTCACGTTGGCAATGACAGTGGTACCTGGAGGGGCGTGATTGGGAGGAACGGCCTCTCTGATCTGAACCAGAGTGGTGTTTTGTTGTTTGTCCATAACGAACACCATGTTCAAGCATAAGAGTGTTCATAAATGCACGTGGCATCAGGACACTCTTGGCCGGAGATCGATGATCGACTTTATAGTCGTATCATCTGATCTTCGGCTGTATGTTTTGGACACTCAGGTAAAGAGAGGAGCTGAGCTGTCAACTGATCACTACCTGGTGGTGGGTTGGATCAGATGGCAGGGGAGAATGCCGGTCAGACCTGGTGGGCCCAGCTCAGCTCCAGTAATGGAGCTGAGGTCGCTGAAGTAGTTAAGAAGCTGCACGGTGGCCGGGCTCCGGGGGTGGACGAGATCCGCCCTGATTTCCTGAAGGCTCTGG
>JAGFBZ010000542.1:580000-718198 GCA_018398805.1 Hirundichthys speculiger
CAATCTGTGACAAACTGTGCCAAAAAAATCATGGGACAATTTCAGCAAAAATGTTCCATAACATAAAATTGCAGATTTTGAAGATAACACCATTTGAAATGTCTCCAGCATGTCCTGGGTTTGTACCAGGGCCTCCAGTTGGACATTCCCAGAATACCTCTTAGGGGTGGCATCCAGACAAACCACCCCTCAGTGTGAAGGAGCAACAACTCTACTCCAAGTCTCTCCCAGATGACTGAACTTTTCACAATATCTCTAAGGGAGAGTCCAGCCATCCTGCTGAGAAAGCTCATTTCATTGCATCTGTGGCCTCCCACAGTTCATGACCACAGATGAGAAATGAAAGAAAATCAGAATTCAAATCGACTGGTAAAAAGTCTTATTGCCATTGTATTTTTATTAGGGCTGGGCATAGCATAATAACGCGTTATTATCGCATTAACTCATCAATTTATTAACGCCGACATTTATTTTATCGCGCGTTACCGCATGTTGCTCACATGCTTTTGTTTTGAAAAGTCTGTTACTGGCTGCTACAGAACCGGATGACAATCGGCAGGTAAACGTGAAAAGCTAAAACAGAAATGGAGAAAGGTAAAAATCTGTGTAATTTACAATTCGGGTAGCAACTCAGGTAGAAATATTAACAATTCTATCTGAAAAAAAAAATTCTGGACTGCAACAAAACTTTCACGTCATTCCTCCATGTTTCATCAGATCTGCTCCATGTGTTCACTGTCCTGCTGTTCTCTAGCTGGTTACTGCAGTGCAGCTCCATCTAGTGGCACAGATGTGTAATGACAACAGAAAGCCCAGTCCTCCATTATAAAACAAATTCAGTTCTGTGGCCCGTTTTTTAATTTATCTAGATTAAAAAACACAATAAAATGTCACTTTTTAATTTTTTTTATTTTTGATTGACAATTGAAAATGGAAAGAATGATTGATACATGGATTGGTAAAGTTACTGAACTTTAACATGGACATTTTCATTTTAAAGTTCTCCCAGACGGAGGATTCAACAGAAACAAGGTTATTTGTAACAACTGACAAGTTGAACTCCCCGTTAAAAGTTTCTGCTGTTACCTCAGAAATTACCTGTTTTAATGTTCTGATTGTGCTGAGACACAATCATTTTGTTGGATCTTGTTTGTACTTTTTTTTTTTAATTTTCATAAAAACAGGATGACATTAATGCCCTGGCAGTGGCAATAAGCTTTATTTTATTTGACATTTTTTAAGATGAGATTTACATTAAATATGTGTTACTGACAAGTGCTGATGTTAAACGTGTTTGAACAACAAATGTTATGACACTTTAGTTCATATGGCAGCAGAACATTTCAATAAAAGTGCATTTTACACTAGTTTTGAATTCATTATTTGATTTTGCGTATACAATGCGATTAATCGTGATTAATCAGGGAAATAATGCAATTAATTGCGATTAAATATTTTAATCGTTGCTCAGCCCCCAATTTTTAGACAATATATGGATTTTTCTAACCATAGTGAGATAATCTATCTGGCTGAGCAGAGAGAGTGTGTATGAAGGAAATGAAGAGTAGGGTGTTTATGTGGCTCTTTGCAGTTGTGCTGAACCTTTTGGGAAAATACTTGATTGCTATATTTCTCATAGATACTGCGAGTCCCATTTGCTTTGCGATATAATGTTTGAGAGTCAAGCTTTGGTTCATAATTCATTAGATCATCGTTATTACTTCTGTAGGGATTCACACATTGTTCTGTTGCTGAAGGTGCTTTTACAGATGTTGGCATGTGTTCAGTGTTTTGCCTCAGGTTGTAGTCAAATTTGATCAGTTAACGCTTAGGAAATGCAGGATGTCATGGCATGAAATTGGTGACATGTTGCCAGAGGCTGTTGCTATAGCAACACAGCAAATTTTGTTGTTGTTTTTTTTTCACAGTGAACGACATAACACCTAAAACACATAAAATAAAATAGTTTTACATTAAAAGTCAGCCCTTTTAGGGCTGCGCCGGTAGTGCAGTGGTTAGGGCAGGAAGCTGATGGACAGGAGGCTACAGTCATCCTGCAGTGGTTGCAGGTTCAACTCCCGGCCCACCATCTTTTGCTGCATGTCTTCCCTGTATACTCTCTGTCCTCACTTCCTGTCTCTCTCTCTGTTGAATAAAGGACACTACAGTGATCCCTTAGTTATCGCGGTTAATGGGGACCCCCCCCCCCCCGCAATAATCAAAATCCACGAAATGGAGCCGGAGCCCCCCGAGCCTAAATAATGTGTTTAAAATATGTTTAAACACCGCAA
Source organism: Hirundichthys speculiger (assembly GCA_018398805.1). Lineage (NCBI taxonomy): Eukaryota > Metazoa > Chordata > Actinopteri > Beloniformes > Exocoetidae > Hirundichthys > Hirundichthys speculiger. The sequence continues at coordinate 582,292 of JAGFBZ010000542.1, forward strand.
AAAAGTAGCGAGACACTGCAGTGACACAAGACAAAGGCTAAACTGTGGTCTTTCTGTTTCCCTCACAGCCTCTGGTCTCCAAACTGTCAATCAATCAATAACTTTTTTTTTTTTTTTTTTTTTTTCATAATAAAGACCTTAGCTATAGTCAGGAGGGAGGGCTTTTCACCCGCTATCTTCTCCTCCCGGTATTTAAAGAACAACAGCAGAGGGGAACAAAAGGGTGTTTTTTATCTGTTTGTCTTTGCAAAAGGGAGTCTAATCAGTGAACCTGATGGTAGAAACTTAAATTGGAACAAAGTCTCTCTCTTACTAAAACAGTTTTACACCAACGTTCATTTATGTAAACACATACTCCACCTCCGCATGATTCCCCAGTTGTTGCAGACCCTCTGTCGGTGCGGAGCGGTGATCTAGACGGGGACGGAGGTCCGCTCTGCTCCGCACCGATAGAGGGGAGGAGCGAAGGGAACGGACCTCCGAACCCGTCTAGATCACCGTCAACGTCCCTTTCCCCGAGCCAGGTCTCAGAGAAGACCAGGATGCAGGCTTCTTTAAATACATGCTGGTGGCGAACAAGAGCCTGTAGTTCCTCAGTTTTATTGTGGAGAGAGCAGACGTTGGACAGGATCATTGAAGGGAGGGGGATGATGCGCAACAGGTGTTGCCGTCTGCGCTCCTGTACGCCGCCTCTCTTGCCTCGCCTCCTCGGTTTCCGTCATGGAGGTACAAAGTTGTTGCCTTCCCCGTGCTCGGTCAGGAAAGACTAGGTCTGCTGGTGGGCCGCTGATCACGGGATTAGAGAATTTTAACAGATAGTCTCTGGAATATTGAATGGAGCTGTCAGCAACCCCAGGTGACATGAGGACGCAGCACCGCCAAGAAAAAGATCAGAGTCAGATCCACGTCACTGAATCATGACACTCTTAATCACACAAAAGTGAGGTTGATCAATTCAAAGTGCACAGCGAGTTTAAAAGTTTAAGTAAAAAATAACAAACTTAAAACTGACATGCTTCCCACTGCTGCCGGTCGCTGCGTCGTGCATGCGCCCAGTAAATGCGTAAATGTAGTAAATGCGTCTCGGCCAAACAGCGCCCAGATTCTAGAGTTCTGTCTGTGTTTCTTTGTTGCTTACAGGAGGCTGTGAGTCATTGTTTGATGTTTCGCTGGCAGCTGCAGCCTCTCGTCTGCTGTGAGGTGGATTTTTGCAGAATTTCAGCGATTATTTCTTGATTTTTTTATTATAATATATTTCTGAAAAAAATCCGCGATGGACTAAAACCGCGTTAGTCAAACCGCGATGTGGCAAGGGATCACTGTAGTGCCAGAAAAAAAAAAGTCTGTACTTTATTTTTTGACTTTTTAATAAAACTTTTGCAGCCCAATATAATTTTAACCAAGCATGCTACTCTACTTAGGTTTACCACAGAGCTCTTACAAAAGTGTGAATCCATAAAAGAGATGATGAGTGCAAATCCATTAAAAACTCAGATATAAGCCAAACATTTTTAAATCTTAAAAAAAAACACAGACAAAATGAGAGAAAGAAATGCTAAATTCTTATGCCAACAACAATATTTTTTACTTTGTCATTTGAAAGCTGTAGATGGTGTCACACCAGTGATCAGCACGGCTGTTATTTTACTAAAGGGGGAACAAATTACAGTTTTTGCAACAGCATGTGACATTTTCGGGGTGTGGGATTACAGTAGAGGGCAAAGCCTTCTCATCCAAGCACGGTGAAGCTTTTAAAAACCTGGCAGACGTGACCCCAGATTAACACTTCGGATGACTTTAGCGATACCTGTCAAGACCTTCGACTGACTGTGATTGCAAAGACAGAAACATGATCAGTTTGCTGCAAGATTATCGTGACCTTCTCAAATGTCTGTGAGCTTATGGCTGCTACAGGACCCACACATGATTGTGGTTATCTGGATCGAGCGACTCATCCAGCTAGATGGAGAAGAGCATAATTATGTTCCAATTTTGAAAAGACACGCCCTGATATGAAGGAAATTCCTCTTCAGAAGTCCTGAATGTTGTCTTGGTTTATGTAGGTCTTAAACAGCTCCTGATGCTAATTTTTAATCATCTCCCTCTCATTCACATCTAAACCTGACCTCATTTCAGCATACTTAGGATTTTTATGTGATAGGCCACCATCCATGAGCAAAAAAATCACTGGAGCCTTGCAGTCTGGGAGCGTTGTAATTTAATTTCACTATTTAACCATGCATGCGATTCTGCTTCATCTCATTTACATACACTGGTTGAGAATGGCCCTGTCCACAGCATCCAGTCTAATGACTGGGTGATGACTGAGGATCTTAAAGACCAAGAACTTGTAAGTGAAAGAGTTGGAATAGTTCATTCCAGATCCGCCTGGGGCCGTATCGAGGATATGGGGAGGGTTGATTGAGGTTTTGTTTTTCTCCACAGTTTTTTACTCCTTATGTTTGTCTTTTTCTCTGAAGGTTTTATATTTTGAGTGTAACGCCGGGGGATCTAGTCAGATTGGTCACATGTACCTGAGATTATGTCTAATAACTAGGGCTGGGCAAGTTATCGCGTTAACGCATTAATTTATTAACGCCGACATTTATTTTATCGCACGTTAACGCATGTTCCTTAGGTGCTTTTGTTTTGAAAAGTCTGTTTCTGGCTGCTGCAGCACCGGAAAATAATTGGCAGGTAAACATGCAGAAAAGCTAAAACAGACATGGAGAACGGTAAAAATCTGTGAACTTTACAGTTCGGGTAGCAACTCAGGTAGCAATATTAACAATTCTGTCTTTTAAATCCCTTTGTTCAAGACGATCGCGTCATTCCTCCATGTTCCATCAGATCTGTTCCATGTGTTCACTGTCCTGCTGTTCTCTAGCTGGTTACTGCAGTGCGGCTCCATCTAGTGGCACAGATGTGTAACGACAACAGAAAGTCTGTTCCTTGATTATAAAACAAAGCCATTTCTAGGTCACGTAAACCAGACAATAAGATATTAAAAACAAATTCAGTCCCGTGGCCTGTTTGCTAAAATTGAAATAAAAAAAAAAAAAAAAAAACAGGCTTTTTTTTTTTTGTTAGATTAAAAAAACGGGGAAAAAAAGTCGTTTTTTAATTTTTTTAATTTTTGATTGACAATTGAAAATGGAAAAAAAACAAGTGATACACAGATAATTATGGATTGGTAAAGTTACTGAACTTTAACGTGGACATTTTCATTTTAAAGTTCTCCCAGACGGAGGATTCAACAGAAACAAGGTTATTTGTAACAACTGACAAGTTGAACTCCCCGTTAAAAATGTCTGCTGTTACCTAAGAAATTACCTGTTTTAATGTTCTGATTGTGGCCTCTAGATTTATAAGGATTTTGTTGGTAGACTTGTTTTATTTTTCATAAAAAAACAGGATGACATTAATGTCCTGGCAGTGGCAATAAGCTTTATTTTATTTTACATTTTTTCAAGATGAGATTTACACTAAATATGTGTTACTGACAAGTGCTGATGATAAAAGTGTTTGAACAACAAATGTTATGGCACTTTAGTTCATATGGCAGCAGAACATTTAAATAAAAGTGACCATTACACTAGTTTTGAATTCATTATTTGATTTTGCGTATACAATGCGATTAATCATGATTAATCAGGTAAATAATGCTATTAATCGCGATTAAAAATTTTAATCGTTGCCCAGCCCTGGTAATAACGCAACAGTTAAACTGTCTACCTGGAATGTCCATGGGATTTAGGACCATATTATATGTAAGAAAATATTAAATTATTTAAAAGATGACAGTGAGCACATGGAATTAAAGAGGGAATGGGTGGGCCAGGTTTACTCCTCCTTTTCTACCCCTAGGAGTTGAGGAGTAGCAGCTATCCTAGTTTATAAATCCTTACCCCTCACAGAGGTGGAGGTTATACTGGGCAAATATGTTATGATTAAAGGGGCACTATATGGGGAAGCTGTTGCCGACAGGCAGTTTACACTTTACTCCAGGGTTCATAAATCATCCTCTAGAACTGATTATTTATTTTACTCCTAAATCTGCACCTTCTAGGATGCTTTCCTGCTTGATTGATTATCATTAATGATCACTCACCAGTGTTTTTGGTCATGACTAGTAAAGCACAACGCTCCAGAGGGATGAGGCTGTTTTCAAACCATCTTCTCAAAAACCAGAATTTCAGATGACACCTTGAACAATTCAAACTTTTTCTTATTGGAAAAGACACCCCAGGTGTGTCTCCTTGTTTGCTCTGGGAGACCACCAAAGCTGTTATCCGTGGTTCTACAATATAATTTTCAGCAAATCTACAGTAAAAGCAGAGGGCTGAACAACAACAGCTTGAACAGCAATTATGTAAACTGCAAGGAGAGTTTAACTTTATTCCATCAGATTGATACCACTACTGCAGCTCTGGACACTCAGAAATCTATCCTTCTGACCAGACAAAGGATGTATGAATTTAGGAATAAAGCAAGCAAATATTTATCATATTTAGTGAAGGCACAGGCTGGCTCTCAAGTCATCCCAGTTATGAAAGATAGATCTGGTAAAGAGTTTATGATAATAAGCACATTAATGCCCGACTCCATCAATTTTATGAGCGCTTGTGTAATTCTGAGTCTATGGATAATTCGGAGACTCTAATTTATTTTTTCACATATTAATCTTCCTCAAGCATCTGCAACGCAGAAAGAGCTTCTAAATAGGCCTATTACCCGTCAGGAGGTCATACAAGCTATTAACGCTCTACAAAATAATAAAGGCCCCTGGGAAAGACTGTTTGACAACTGAATTTTAGAAAGTTTTCCTAAATTTGCTTGTTGATCTACTGCTTAATATGCTGTCTGATTCTTTTGACACTGGAGGGCTCCCAAATACTATGATGGATACAAACATTTCACTGATTAAAAAAGAAAAGGCAAGCTGTCAGATGAATGTGCCTCTTACAGACATTGCTGGACGTGGACCGAAAATGACTTGCTGAAATATTGGCCAGCAGGCTTGAAGCTGTCCTCCCAGACATTGTTTCAGTTGATCAAACGGGTTTCATTTTGGGTCGTAACTCATGCAATAATGCAAGACTCCTAAACCTTATACAGTATGGTGCAACTGAGCCGAAGGCCCGCTATCTTGTGGTCTCACCCGACACAGAGAAGGCCTTTGATGGGATTGAGAGGCTTTTTCTGTTGCATGTCCTCTCCAAATTTAACTTGGGTGACAACTTTATTAGATGGGTATCCCTTCTGTATGCTGCCCCTTGTGCCTCAGTCACTACAAATGGCATTTACAGTGAAGCGTGGCACCAGGCAGCCTAACCACTTCCTGATGTAGGAGCTAACTAATCTTTCTCTCCATGGTGGATATTGGAATTTGGTAAACTGAAAACAGCCACATCAGCTTAAGAAAAAACTTCCTATCACTTACCTTCCCCCTACATATTGAGATGCTTCTGGATTTACTAGGCTTAGCCTTCATAGTAGCCCACCTGTGGTTCATATTTATTCTTCTAAGTAGCCTCTTTGTACATGGGACTATTGTAGTCACCAATGTCAAGTCATCCATGTGAGCCCTAAATGGTGGGAGCTGTATCCCATTCTGCCATCGCTCTTCACCTACCACCTACTTGAAAGCTCTGATGATTATTATTTCCTGCCATTATACCTACTTATAACCTCTGCCAGCCTGTTGGGAAACCTGTTGTATTTACTCACAGCCTAATATACTGAAAATATGCCTTCACCAAGTTAACAACCACCTCAGGTACTCTAGAATAATCAAACACACTCCAAATAAGGCTATGTGGTACTGGACCAAATGCATTTGCAAGATCTAAAATTTAGGGCTGGGCAACGATTAAAATTTTTAATCGCGATTAATCGCGTGATTTCCCTGATTAATCACGATTAATCGCATTGTATACGTTGAAATCAAATAATGAATTTAAAAGTAGTGTAAAGGTCACTTTTATTTAAATGTTCTGCTGCCATATGAACTAAAGTGCCATAACATTTGTTGTTCAAAAACTTTTAACATCAGCACTTGTCAGTAACACATAGTTAGTGTAAATCTCATCTTAAAAAATGTCAAATAAAGTAAAGCTTATTGCCACTGCCAGGGCATTAATCTCATCCTGTTTTTTTTCTGAAAAATAAAAGTCTACCAACAAAATCCTAACAATCTAGAAGGACACAATCAGAACATTAAAACAGGTAATTTCTGAGGTAACACCAGAAACTTTTAACGGGGGGGTTCAACTTGGCAGTTCTCCCCTGGGAGAACTATAAAATGAAAATGTCCATGTTAAAGTTCTGTAACTTTATCAATCCGTAATTATCTGTGTATCATTAGTTTTTTTCCATTTTAAATTGTGAATCAAAAATTAAAAAAAAAATTAAAAAGTGCCTTTTTTTTTTCCATTTTTTTAATCCAACACAATATCTCGATTTTAGCAAACAGGCCACGGGACTGAATTTGTTTTTAATATTTTATTGTCTGGTTTACGTGACCTAGAAATGGCTTTGTTTTATAATTGAGGAACAGACCTTTCTGTTGTCATTACACATCTGTGCCACTAGATGGAGCCGCACTGAAGTAACCAGCTAGAGAACAGCAGGACAGTGAACACATGGAGCAGATCTGATGGAACTGGAGGAATGACGCGATCGTCTTGAACAAAGGGGTTTGAGGGGTTTTTTTTTTTCAGACAGAATTGTTAATATTGCTACCTGAGTTGCTACCAGAACTGTAAAGTTCACAGATTTTTACCGCTCTCCATGTCCGCATGTTTACTTGCCAATTATCTTCTGGTTCCGCAGCAGCCAGTAACAGACTTTTGAAAACAAAAGCATGTGAGCGACATGCGTTAACTCGCGATAAAATAAATGTCAGCATTAATAAATTAATGCGTTAACGCTATAATAACGCATTAACTTGCCCAGCCCTACTAAAATTATTACGTGTAAATTCCTTCTTCTCAATCTTGGCTGCCTAAATCTGGTCCCAGATCATACTAGTATGCTCCAAGCACACTGCAAAACCTGGTACCCCTGCCTTCTGCACTGTAGTAGCATCTATTGAGTTATTCCTTTCTAAGTAGCTAGTTAATATCTGTGCAACTAGACTGAAGAAAATCTTCTATTCTACTTTTAACAAAGACATAATCTGAAACTGGCTGAGGTCCAAAGGCTCCTTCTCCGTTGGGATGAGGGGATTATCACTAATATATTCTACTGATATTATTATACACTAGTCTTTTACTCAACAAAACCATTTCTCATTACAAGTTTTAGCCAAATACTGTGAAAACAATGAGACTTCAAACTTGAGATTGTGTTAGGAAGTAATCAGGAGAAGTAATCAAATAAAGAGATAATATTGCACTTTCATTGTGAGTGTGAGAGATAGCTGACACTTAAATTAGGTAAAATTATTGCATGAACATTACCTGCTCCTGTGCCCGGCTGAGCATGCAAATGGCGCTGACATCGTTGGGGTTCTCAGCCAGTCGCTTCTGAGCTTTGATTCTCTCAGTTACAGCTTGAGTGATATCTACTGGCTGAGGAGAGACAGAGAGAGACGGAGGTTAAAGAGAAGCCTCGGGTTGAACAAGGAATAGGAGGCTTTTGTGTCTTAGAGGTGGAGTCTGACCCAAAACTGTAGCTCAACTCCACTCCACTAGCAACTTTGACCACCTATAAAGCCACAGGTCTTTTTTTGACATGCAGTCCTTCACATGAAAGAACCACTGACAATTTTCTTGTCAGTGGTGGAAAGTGCCAGGACCTGAAGGTCATCTCCAGCTGTATATATTGGACAGGCTAGGAATGGGCCTGTCAGAACTTAAGTTTGAGAAGAGATGTTTGTCTGCTGCACATTTCACCTCCACCACACGTGAACTCACATGCCTGAATATTTGGATTTGGACAACTGGACTGACACAGGTGAACAGGGTGTGGTGCAGCCTGTGATGAGATTGTGAAAGCGTGCATTGTGGGAACTGAACAAAGAAAGGTTTGGTGAACCTCAACAGAACTGTGTAAGGTAAATAAAAACGATTCTAGTTGGAATGAACTTGAAAAAAGACAAAAAAAAACCACAAGGGAAAATGGATGCATTTGTGACTGAGATGAAAGACATGAGCCTTGGTGCCACGGATTAAAAGAATTGTGAACAATTACCAAAAAGGAGTGATGGCCAGTGATGATGCTGTCACCCACTAGGGATCAAAGAAATGGATCGCAGCCATCTAACTAAATAATATTTGTTATAATCATTCCACAATTTATGGGTTTTAGTATAAGAGCGTTAAAAAAGTCTTTTTATCCCCTCCCCTATATTTTTTCTACATTCGGCAGTTTTTGATTCTTCTTCTCCTTGAATCTTCCAATACGTTGTAAGACTGTTCACAGACATTGCAGTCCCGTTACTGTGCTCAAGGTGATTGGATATTTATTTACTTTCATGTATAGATTTGCTTTATTTATTGGGAGGGATGCTGCAAGGAGGATAACGGTTGAAAGCCCATGATAAACCATTTGAACTCATGAACTATACTTGTCATTTTTGAATATTTAAAATGGGTCATATTTTATTTTAAGTTAATTTATAGGACTTTGGGGATTAAAAGTGATTTCCTGCAGCATCTGATTTTATTTTAATTTTCTTTTACTTTTCTTTTTATAACTTGATAGCAAGGGCTGTGAAAGAATGGAAGGTTTGCATAAATTATGTACAGGACTTAATGCTGGGAGGTGTTATGTAAAAGAAGGGAATGTATTAACATTGTATGAGAATGAATCATAGGTTTGGAATTTATTTGCCAGACGTGTCTGGATATAACTTGCAGGGTTCTGGATAGACTATGAGCCACCTTATATCAGTAGGTTATGTCAAAGTAAGATATGGGGAAGGACTATTGTTAGTTCTCCAATAAAAACATATATGCAGGGATGAAGCCAAAATAGGAAAAATAAATAAATAAATAAATAAATAAATAAATAAATAAATAACAAAATTGAGAAAAATTAATGTTAAAAGAAAGGAGGGGTTCAGGGAGAGCGTCCAGCGGAGACGGGACTTTGAGCTTCGCGGACGCATTACTCCATCATTTTGTTTAGGAGTTAAGGTTATGGCAAACCATCTTGTTCGGAAGTGGTTGCCAGTTGAGTGTTTTCTTATATGTGTATGTTTTTATTTGTTTTTTGTGTATATGTTTAGCACAGGGAAGCAGATAATTAAGAATGTGGCTTACAATGACATGTTTATACAGTTTGGAATAATGTTTAGGCTGGTGGTCAGGGACACAGATCAAATAACAGAAAAAGCCAATTATGACAGAAACACTTAAGGTGCTCTCTTTGAATATTAAAGGGGCAAATTTAGCTATTAAGAGGAAAAAACTTCTTCTATACCTGAAACAAAAAAAAGGTAGATCTCTGTTTCTTACAGGAAACTCATTTAAATAATGAGGAATCCACAAAACTCCAGAGAGACTGGGTTGGTAAAATATTTTTCAGTGCCTACCCCTCCAAACAGAGGGGAGTGTGCATCCTAATCCGTAGGAACCTAAACATTGTTATCCATAAGCAACTTTCTGGTGGGGATGGCAGATGGGTGGCATTAGACACAAGTTTTGGTGGTATTAGTTGTTCACTTATTAATATATATGCCCCAAATAATGACTCTACTGATTTTTTTGTTGAGATTTGCAATATTGTGAAAAAGATTGGGAATACCTATGTGATACTTGGGGGGGATTTTAACCAGGTGAGAAACCCTGTACTTGATAAATCAAACGTGCCTAACACAAGATCAACACAGAAAGCCCAACTAGCGATCGATGTTTTGGAAGAAGAATTAGGGTTGGTTTACATCTGGAGGCTCTTACATCCTCAAGAAAGGGAGTATTCTTTCTATTCAAATCCACACTCTTCCTATTCTAGAATAGACTACTTCTTGGTATCTAAACAGCTGGTAGATATGATTGTGGGCGCATCAATTGGTAACATTGTTATGTCAGACCATGCTCCACTGGAAATGTTGATTTGATTTAATTCAGGATCTAAAAATTTTGTAAGCAATTGGAGATTTAATACTTCCCTAATCCATGACGAGAAATCATACGATTTCATCAAAAAAGAAATTTTGGAATACTGGGAATTTAATGAAGGATCAACTACTAACCCTGGTCTGGAGTGGGACGCGTTTAAAGCCTGTTTAAGGGGCCGATTAATCCAACACACCTCGTACCTTAAAAAACAATCTACTATCCGCTTACTCAATTTAGAGAAGGAAATTAAGGAGCTTGAAAAGTCACATGCATCTCAACTTAATCCGGGAGTTCTGTCTCACTTAAATAAACTAAAATACAAATTAAATTCCATCTTGCAGAAGAAAGCAGAATATGCGTTGTTCAGGTGTAGACAGAGGTTCTATGAACAAGGGGAAACAGCTGGCAGGTTTTTGGCCCAGCGAGCAAAACAACAATACAACCAAACACTAATAACATCTGTGTTGAAAGATGACGGGGTCTTAACCACAGATAATGGGGAGATAAATGAGGCATTTAGGACATTTTACCAATCACTGTATACATCACAGCTCACCAAAACAGAGGACGATATAGACAATTTCTTGTCAGCGATATATTTGCCATCCCTACCAGAACAAATACAGAAAGACATTGGAGGAGATATTACATTAGAAGAAATCTTCCAAGCTATAAAAACTCTAAATTCTGGAAAGTCTCCAGGGGGGGATCGATTCCCAACTGATTTTTATAAAGCATTCTCTGACATCTTGGCACCAAAGTTACGCACTGTTTTTCAGGAGGCCATATGCCAGAGAGTATGCAATCTGCTATAATCACACTTATACACAAGAAAGGCAAGAACCCTCAGCAATGTGGAAGCTATCGACCGGTTTCACTTATTAATGTAGATGCCAAAATATTGGCTAAAGTTCTGGCCATAAGACTGGAGAAATACTTGCCCAATCTTGTTCACCCGGGCCAGGTGGGTTTTATTAGGGGGAGGTCTTCTGCAGACAATGTTCGAAGGTTATTACATTTACTTTGGCACACAAGGAATAACATTGAACCTACTGTTGCTTTCTCGCTTGACGCTGAGAAAGCATTTGATAGGGTGGAGTGGAGGTATTTATTCAGGACATTACATAGGTTTGGGTTAGGATCTTCATTTATAAATTGGGTAAGACTGCTGTACAGCAATCCTAAAGGCTCAGTACTGACAAACAGAAAGAAGTCGGAAAACTTTGACCTCCATAGAGGCACGAGGCAGGGGTGCCCCCTTAGCCCACTGATTTTTGCATTAGCACTGGAGCCTTTAGCCGCTGCCATTAGAGGTAACACGAATATTAGGGGAATTTATGCTGGAAAAGCAGAACATAAACTGCTATTATATGCAGATGATGTGTTGTTGTTATCCTCAAATCCAGAAATAGCTGTTCCTCATATATTGTCGTGATTGACTCCTTTTCTCTGATCTCAGGCTATAAGTTAAATTGCGGGACATCAGAGGCAACGCCTTTGTCAAAGATTTGCCCACCAGCGATTAGAAAAAACTGGCAGTTTAACTGGCTTCCTTCAGGCCTGGTTTATCTAGGCATTAAGATTACCCCAGCTCTGAATAACATAATGATGGACAATCTCTTTCCTCTTATTCAGAAAATTGAGAGTACCTTACAAAATTGGGCAAAGCTGGGACTATCTTTATTAGGCAAAATAAACATCTTAAAGATGATGATAGTTCCACAAATCAACTATGTAACATGCCTCTTACCTTTAAGATTCTCTCCTCCACTACTATCAAGATTCAATAGGGCAGTAAATTCATTTTTATGGGCAGGCAGAAGACCTCTTTTTAATAGAATTAAACTATGCGCAGCTAATGTAGATGGGGGTCTCAGTCTACCAAAAGTGGATTGGTATCAATATGCTTTTTCCTTGAATCAGATGTCCAAACTGTATTTGGCAGAGGACCAAGTTCCAAGATGGGTTTTAATTGAAAAGGAACTTACAGGACCCCTCCCAGTACAGGCTTTTATATCACAAACAAGGGGAGAAATACCATTTAGGAACCCACTGCTTGAGTTTGTGAGGGATACTTGGAAAATATCACATCAAATTATTGGGGAAAACCCTTCCTTCACCAAAAATCGTCTCTTTGGCACAACAAATTCCTGAAAGTGGGCAAGAAGACGCTTTATTGGAAAACTCGGGTCGAGGCAGGTATAATTTTTATTGAAGATGTTTTCGAGGATGACCATTTTACGTCATTTGGACAAATAATGATTAAATATAAAATTCCTAAGAAAGATTTTTGGAAATATCTCCAACTGAGAAGTTGTGTAATGTCCATAAAAAAGAAATTTCCCTTAATACATCAAACCAGTATACAGGAAATGTTACAGGCCAGACAACAGGTGAAGGGTGGGGCTTCGAGATTTTACAGCACTATGAGACAATCTCTCACATCAAGACTTAATGGTCTCAAACGAGCCTGGGAAGAGGATGTAGGGAGAGAAATAACTGATGAGAGGTTCAGAGAAATTGTGGGTTCCTGGTATAAAACATTGAGAGAGATACAGATGAGATTAATCATTTATAGGATTATTCATAGGAGCTACTGGACTCCATGTAAGATGGCAAGACTCAAACTACGGGATTCTGATTTATGTTGTAGGTGTGATAGTGACAAAGGTACATTTAAACATATGTTATATGATTGTCAAATGACCAGAAATTTATGGAATAATATTATATTCTTTCTTAATAAGGTACTGGATACTGAAATGATACAAAACCCAGCACTCTGCATGTTAGGTATGATACCAGAAGGGGTTCGCTTGACGGACCAACAGGTTGTGTGGTGTAGATTAGCCCTTATTACGGGCTGTAGGATAGTGCTTAGGCACTGGAAAACGAGAAATGCCATCCCTTTTAATGAATGGTGTGGAGAAATGACTAAAATAGCAAACTATGAACAAATAATTTTTAAACTAAACAATAAGATGGAGATATTTTGGAAAATATGGGGCCCTTACTTAAACTTGATATTGAACGAATAACTGATTTACAGTAAGACAAAACAGTAAGGCTCTCACCTGCTTCTTTGGTGCCTTATATCCTTCCTGGACGGCCTGGGTGGTATTTTCTAAGTGATTATGTCTGACCATGCAGATCTATGCAATTTATGGATGAGATATGAATAGCAAGGCTTTATGCATTGAAACTTTTAATGTTGTTGTAGGCTGATTTTTGATGATGATTCTGCTTAACCTGTGACCCTTTGTGTTTTTTTTTTTTTTCTGTCTTGGTAGTGTCTGTTTCAGTCCTGTCTTTTGGTAAATTGTCATTTGTATGGTATGTCTTGTATCCTTGTGATTTTGTTTGTAATAAGAAAACTAATAAAAAGAGAAATACAAAAAAAAAAAAAAAAATTCTTTTTATTTGTTATTCTACTTTATTTTTATTCCAATGAGTTTATATCTTCTAACAATGAGGAGATGAGCTTGAGGATGGAGGCAGTGCAGTTTTAGGGAAACGCTTGGCTTGCGCTTGGCTTAAATAAACTTGGTTAAATTTCGAGCTCTTTGCTGTTGCATTTTGATAAGGATCTGTAACTTTAGTTTGTGCAATTGATAAAAATTGCCACATCAGCATTTAATGTACCACATATGTATTTTTTGTATTTGTTTGTACCTGCCTTGTGAAGCCCATTGGGACTCCTGTCTGTGAAAGGTGCTATTATAGGTAAATAAAATGTTGTTGGGGATTTTACTGGAGATCTCATGGGAGGTTTAAATAAGCTCTCCAAGCTGGTTTAGTGGTAGTGCTGTTGCTCACCATGTGGGAGGTCCTGGATGCGAATCCAGGTGGATCAAGGGCATCCGGTGTAAAAACTTATGCCAAACCATTCATGCGGATCACTCCGCTGTAGCAACCCCATTCAGGGAGCAGCCAAAATCTCATTTCTTGGATTTGAGCTCTGATTTTAATGATCTGATGATGATAGTTCAGCAAAGATAAATTGTTTTCATAGGTAGCTGACTTGGGTCGTCCTGTCATCGGGGTTTTCCCATTAGTCACGTGCAGTTATTCGTAGAGGGTCTTTTACTGCCCTCTCATCCACTGTGAGCTCAAAGGTTCAGCTTTTTGGTGACAGCAGAGACAGACTATGCCGTTGATTTTTTTCGTCCTTGGCTTGCAGTTGTGGGTACTTGGTTGTCTGATATACTTGACATGCTCTGGCGGTGTGGTCGAGCTAGTTGTTGATCTCACACGGCTCCCTTATTGGGTTAGGGTTAGGGTTAGGAAATACATTTGGAAATTTTTTATTCTGAATTAATATTTCTGATGAATGTATGTGGGTTTTTTTTTGGTTCCAAACCAAAAAAAGTGTGATGGAAGATGTAGATACCTAATCAATTAAGCCTTATAGCTTGATGCTCTACTAATTCTCTCTTGTAATCCACGTCATCAAAAATAAAGCTCCAGAGGATTCTCTCGATTCGGTTCAACTCTTTACTTCCAGAAAAATAAAAACCACAGTACAAAGGTTATCCACAAGAAAATTAAAAAGAGAAAATTAAAGTGAGTACGAGAGTGAGAGAGGTCAAAAAACTGTGTTGCCCCACTTAAGTAGTAACAAGCTATTGAATATGCAAATTTGCCAGAGAGCCTCAGTAAAGTCACAAAACATTACAAGCAAGCATTTTAATTATCTAAATTATCCACACACATATTTTTTAAATGTCATCAATTAAACCACAGCCTTACCGCACTTAATACATATGAAGTATATTAATTCTAATCTGTAAATAATCCCCTTATCTCAGTAAACATAAATTATTCTTCAAAACATGAATTTAAGTTGTCATCCACATATGAACTAACCAAAAATCAAATTTAGGCTTTTACAGAAAACCTAATTATATGTAGATATGATATTCAAAACTACAAAAGAGAAAGCATAATTACAGTTACAGGCGCACACTCAGGAGAGACGAGATGTCTCAGATAGGTCCAAGACCTTGTCATGCATCAATCGGATATTGTTTTCCTTCGGAAGTTTTCTGGCACCTTCCTTTATCTTTCTGCTCATGCCTAAAATCCACTGTGACATCCCATTTCAGGGCATCCACCATGATCTGCAGCTTGCTGTCTGACCTCTTGCATTGCAATAGAATTAAACGTCATGAAAACTTAAGAGTCTCAAGTCTTTAGTTTCAGTCTTACTAGGAGATGTAGTCACTGAGACTGCAGAGAGAGACTGGATGTCGCTTACATCCTTCAGCAAATTTTAGTTGTCAACTCAACTCTGTTCTGATGGCTTCACATTCAACAGGTTTGGCAGCTGCCTGAGAAAGACGGGAGAGGCTGCAGTCCAAAATATGACAACACTTTGTCTTAAAGTATGAAACAATACCAAATTAAGTAGTGTATGCTTAATTTTATCTCTAAAAGTAACATTACACATTAGTGCTGGGCAATATGACGATACATATCGTGGGGACAATATAAAAGTGTGTATCGTGCCATTTCTTTTCTATCGTTTCTATCATTTCTATCGTTTCTAACCTAATTTTATCAATTATTACAGCAAATATGTAATTAAATAACCTGCAACGATAAATATGATAGAATCATATCTACTTCTACAAAGTAGCCTTTTATGTTTGCACTTTTATTCATGGTTAATGCCTTAAACAGAGTTCTCTTCAACCCTGATGTTTACTTTAGACACTTTATATTGGTTTGCAATCTTTGCACTACAAGGTTACAGATTTCAGAAAGTTGAAAAATAATTTGTGTTTATTTTTTATAGCTGAACTTCAGTGCAAAAATTTGTTTTTCCTCTCAGAAACTGTTGTGCACTTAAAAAAAATGTGAAAGCTACTGTACCTCTGTACCTACCTGTTTTTGCTGCATTAAAATGTATGTTTGTGACAGTTCAGCTTAATGTCCTTTCAAAATAAAGTTGAAAAGTAAGCAATGAAAATTTTTGTCAAACTTTTCAGAGAATAACTGAAAACATACTTCATTATGGTATATCGTGATATATATCGTTATCGTGATATAAAATAGTCCATATCGTGATATATGATATGATATGTGATATATGATTTTTTCCATATCGCCCAGCACTATTACACATTCAGGGCTTTGTACAATATTGTTATGGAAATGTGGCGCCTTACAGTTCCACGGGTCAGTGAGACCTTTTTGTTTCTGAATATGTGTAATAAGTTCCATGCGTCCGTGACACTTGGTCTGGAATGTGAAATATTATCACTTCTGATATTACCGGCCCCATCATCGTACGAGAGTGGGACACGTCCTGACTGTGGAGTTATCTCAAGGCTTTGTTGTTATTCAGACATTGTTAAAAGTCATTGTATGTTAGTTTCTCGCTGTCATTCTGCATCGACTGCTGAGGTGTAAGGTGACCCCTTTTTGCGTGCAAATGGAGAATACAATTTATATATATCGCCAAATCAATTTTTTTTCACACCCCTAGGTGGCACTCCAGGGTTTTCCCAACAAGTTTGTGGGGAATTGAGCCATATGCACTGCTCGGTTAAGCCAAAACACCACAAGTTCCCCCTTCCCTTTGTGAGCTTCCCTGATGAGTTGTGTGACAACTTAAGTGTGTTCAAGGCAATATGTAAGTCAAATACATCAGGGTTTAACAAAGGTCAGGAGGTCGAGCCATCATTTGTCAATTAGAGGCAGTTTCATTGCTGGCCTTTAAAGTCTATATATTCAAGTGTCTTTGTGCCATTTTTCAGAACACCACATTGCTCCTGAAGCTTGTAGCTTGAACGTGCATATGATGTACAAACACACTGCACAGACTGAGGAAAAACTGTGCAGACTAAGAAAGCGCCGAGTGTGAATGTGGCGTGTAAAAGAGCTTTGATCTTTTATCACAAGACTAGAAAAGTTCCATCACATGTTGAAGCAATGTGTGTTTCTGCACACTTATTTGCACGTTCGCTCTAAGAAAACTATTTCCATAGAACTTCAAACTTAAATACCATTGGACCTTAAGATTCAGAAAGCCTCAAACTTACCGTGCTTTTAAACAAACCAATACATTTAAACTGTCTACAGCATAAATCATTTGCGCAATGTCTTACCTGTCGTACTGCGTCAGGAAAAACGCCATCGTTTTCTGACACAAGCAGTGGCTGGTCAACATCTGTTGAACCCGTGACTGCTGCTGCACCGTCAGGTGGTAAAGTAGACTTCACTGTGGAAACATTTGTCTGGGGCTTTTTGGAGGTAGCTGTGGTCTTGTCTGCTGTTCTTTCAACTGGAACCCACTCTCCATAAGCAACTTGTCCTTCTCCCTCCTAGACGGTGAAACATAATACATTATCCTGATTATTATCAGTGTCAATTGTTACATTTCATACTCATATTTCACAGCATTTTTAGTCATGGATCCATCCATCCATTCCTCCATCCCTAACTATAACTAACTAGACTTATTCAAAACCTTTTTACGATGTTGTGATCCTGAAGACACTGGAAACTCCTTGGCCATGTTTGCATCACTGCGCCCTGATGGACGAACTGCTGTATTCTGAAGAAACATAAAAGGATACTATTAGTCTTTATTTCTTTTCTTTAATGAGCAACATGAGTATTTAGTAGCTTTCTAGGGCTTTTTCATACAGACTTAGATATAAAACACTCTCAAAGGTTTGAATCAAGGACTTGAATTCTTTCTCCTTTGAGCGGACAAAGTCTTCTGGATGGAAGGTGAAACATCTTCAAGAACAAAAATATGTTTAAAAGTCTTTACGTTAATGTTAAAATTGATGGCTTTGTGCTCTCGAATGACTGGTCCTTCAAAGGGTTTGCCATCATCTTCTTCATCTGACACGTGAGGCAATGCGACAGGTAGCTCTGCTGTGCTGTCAACAATCATCTTGCATTTCTGAAAACATACACAGAGATGTAATTACCATTTAATAATAATATTTTTGCAGCAATAGTACATTAAAGAATGCTTTTAAACAAAAGGTCTATCTGAACTGGTTATGTTATTGTATTCTCTGTCTCCTGAACTTGTGCCCATTAAGATTTGGATGTTGTCGAGTTACGTTACCTGAATGTGACATTATGTAGTTGTATTGATGATGTACATCACATGTGTCAAACACAAGGCCCGTGGGCCAAATGTGGCCCGCCACGTCATTTTATGCGGCCCTCGAGAGCTTGTGCATTATTGGCTTAAATTTCAAACCAATATTTTAAGACTCAAAATAAGCTTACACCGCTTTAAAGCGTATGTTGACAATAAACTACATCTCCCATAATGCATTTTGTCGTTACCCACAATGATGACCATGATTTTACAAATCTGCCCTGTCCTTCCTCTGGTCATAACATCCCAGGACAACACTCTCTCATTTTCTCTTAACACTTCTACATCCATCATTTGCTGGAATTAAATAGAGGATTATATTCTCTGTGAATCTTTTTGTCTGTCAGTTTATGTCACTTTTAGTTTTATTTGGAACTACAGTTCAAACAAACACATCCAGAGTGCTGAAATTATTCTTTCATAATACACTGGAAATTGTTTTTAAATTACAATTTCAAACTCTGAATTTTAAAAAGAAAGAGAAATGAAAAGCACGTTCCAATATAAAAAACAAATCAAGCAATAAAAAACATAATTACATAATTGTTGAACTCATTTAGAAGCAGTTAGCCTGGAAATAAAGTTTTTCATCCAGGCAATGCATCATAAAATTTAATACTTTGACTTAAAAAAAAAAAAAGTCTAATGGTTTTATGGAACTTTTTTTTACGTTCATGAAAGTGTTGGCAACATCATCCCTCTAAGATAAAAGCAGTTATGCTGCATCGAGTCTGAACTGATGGAGCCACATAACCGTGAACATCAACACTCGTCTGCCTGCTCCAGTTTCTGATGTGCAGTTCTGCCTCAGTAACCGTTTCATGTTCTGTGCTCTTACATCAGTAAACTCCTTAATGCTGATGCTGTTGGCTTGCTTTGCTACTTTTTTCTTCACTTCCTCCAGAACGGCAGCGTTGGGCTGAAGCAGAGGGGATGGCTTGATATTGACGGAGGACAGCGGTAGCAGGGTGGAAATGGTTCCCATGTTAGACAAGGCTGCTGTCACAGTGGCTGCAAGGAAACATGACAACAGTCATTCTGATAACTACTTCATATTTAATATTTTACAGTATCTAAGTTCCACATTTTACACTCTCGGCAATGAGAAATAAAGACTGGATAGAAACACACTGAGGATAATGTAGACCTACCACATGTGATTCAGAGACTTAAGTTACAAAATGACTTGGATTAATCATTATTGAACTCATTAGTTATCAGTGGTGATTAATGGTGATGGATAGTGAAGATGGAAACATCATGTTAGAACTGACATTCTTGAGGCCTGATTTGTTGCTGATGAAGAGACAGTTTATAGAGGAGATGAACACCTGTGGACTATTTCTTTTCTTTTTTCCTCCCAGCAGACAATTTTGATCATTTGATGCAGAATAATTTCAACAAAAGCTACTATGTGACACCTTCTAAGCGCTAAGTATTGCTGTCACCTGCATGATAAGGAATATTAGGGACTAACATTACCCTGTTTTTCCATTAACTCTGTACTTCTTACCTAAATAAAGTTAAAATCCAATGAAGATTAAGCTATCCAGCTTCCGTATTGATTGATACCACACACAGTAAGAAGTTATTTTGTAAATGATCTCTGTAAGTATTACTAGAGGATGCACGATAACTAGTTTTTTAAAATCGATACCGATAACTTTCAGCTCCTAAAGACAGATACCGATAACACACACATATACCTAAGATCCAATACTATGAACAAAACCAAAAATAGTTTTAACTCTTGAATGAACAGATATTTATTGTTTCCAAAGAAAAACTATTGTCAAGCCTCTCAAATATTCTCTTAAAGCTATCAAACAAACCTATTTGATAAAAATAAAGGCTCCTTGAACTGATGGAAATACATGCATCAGAATTACTAACTGAAAAAGATTAACACTTAAAGGATTTTGGCTTGTGGTTCCATTTAAATTAATACCTTTAATTAAAGTAAATGACGTTCAGTGACTTTTTTTTTTTATCTCATGGAAACTTTAGATGAGAGAGATGAGGGGGAGGGGAGGGGAGACTGCTGCTGGCTTGCTCACGTTAGCATTAGCTCGCGTTAGTGCGATTTCAAAACTCCATGGAAGCGATTATGTTGTAGGTGGCTGATCAGGTTTTATGTATTAAAGCTTATGGTTGTGCTTCCCTCCTCGTAGAATTCACTCGGAGGATTCGTCACAAATAACCACCAAACTATCTTCTTCTGAAACTTTAACGAAGTTCCACGCCGCCATGTTTGTTGTGATCAGTAGCGCTGTGCTGCAGGATGCATTCAAGGTGTAACGTAAATTCCCACATTCCCTCGTTTGCTCGTCGTTCTTTCAGCCTTTTCTATTTATTTTTATTTTTTATGTGTAACATGTGGGAGAATACTGCGAATATCAATTCAAGTCAGCAACTACTAAAATTATGACCGAGTTAACAAGTTGTTTTCTGGCATGGGGGAGTACTCTTGATTTTCCTTATTGAGAAATCGTTTTTCTGATTATGCCGACGTTACTTGAACATAACATTCACTGCCGGTCATTCAAGGCTCAGAGGGAGCGAGGCACTGCCGTGTTGACAAAAATATATATGTTATCTGGCTATTCGTCGTGATATCGGACTTATTGGAATGACGTCATAATTTCCTGTAATCGGCTCGAATAGTTATCCTACACCCCTAAGTATTACCGCAAACATTTTTATTATAAGCTGTTGTTCACTTTGTGAAACATAAGCAACATGCATTCCCCTAATTTCTGAATAAGCAAATCTGTGTTCGGCCTGGCGGTCTGCTTAAGAAAGCTGGGAATACGCACGCACCAAGGTTAGTTACACCTGGCTCGACACAGTCCTGCCTTTTTAAATTCTGATTTGCCATCCCTGCAACCAAAGAAGGCAGGATGGATTTACTAGAACATGTCCCTGGGTCTCTTTATTCTACATTTGTGCAACAGGCCTCTGATGTCAAGCTGGCTGCAACACTCTTTTATCCTAAAAATGCAGTAAAACTAATTTTATTTGGTTGCTGGATATCTCGGTAGTTAGAGCAGGTGGCTCATGTGCAGAGGCGATAGTCCTCATGCAACGGTTGCAGCTCCACAAAGCTCACGAAGACTGACTGAACGAAACTGTCATTCATACTGCAGTATCACTATGAACAGGTGGCCCAGTGTACCAAAACCAGGACAAAAATCACATCTTTCTTCTCAGTTCACCCATCAGCTGGACTCCTTTCTCTTCTACTGTGACATGTGGTAATAAACGCTGCAGTCCACTAACAACTGATAAGCAGCAACAAAATATGATGTTATACAGTGCAATACACAGTAATGACGAGCTCAAAAAGATCACATAAAACTCAGTCTAAAAAACAGCCACTCCCGTTAAACTGAGCAGAGGCTGCAAGTATGTGACTGAACACAGAAAGGAAGGACTGGCCATCACTGGAAGCCTTCAGCTACTCAGCTGAAAGCCTTTGAACATCTCCAGAGCTGAATTAACCCTCCATCAGCCTGAGCTGCTGCACATAAATGTTGCAACAGAATGCTACATCTAGATTTTTATCTTATTTTTATTTTTCCAAGAAAGGGGCCATCAAGGGGCCTGAAGCTAATGAACACCATGTTGCTTGAACATGATATTTCTTGTGAACAAATCCTGACTTGCACATAAGCTCAACAGCTAAACTTAAGGGACATCCCTCCTCGTCTTGTACCCTCAAGGTTTTACCGTCATATTCCACATGATCATCACCGTCGACTCACACAGCAGCGTTGCAGCAGCGTTGCAGCAGCGTTGCAGCAACGCGCCAGGGATGGTGCTTCTGACATTCCTTCATCATCAAAAACAGCTAATCAAATTTCTTCCTTCTTCCTACGCAAATAAGCAACGTGCCTTGAAGTAAGTCCCGCCCCCACGTACCATTTCATTGGCAGCCACAACTTGATTGGTTGACGCATGTTATCCAAAACAGGAAAAGATGAAAAATCCCCAACTTTTGATGGCGGCAACGCTATTAATGCAATGCATGGAACTCACAATAAATAAATCCAAGTAATTGACAAGGACAGGCTAGGGAACGATAATTTTCGGGCCGATATGACGTCATTTCGATAAGTCCGATATCATGACAAATAGCCCCAATAACATATATATTTTTGTCAACACGGCAGTGCCTTCGCTCCCACTGAAAACTCGAATAACCTGCAGTGAATGTTATGTTCAAGTTACGTCGGCATAATCAGAAAAACGACTTCTCAATAAGGAAAATCAAGAATACCCCCTCATGCCAGAAAACAACTCGTTAACTCGGTCATAATTTTGGTAGTTGCTAACTTGAATTGATATTCGCAGTAGCTATGACTAGCAAACGAGGGAACATGGGAATTTACGTTACACTCTTGAATGCAGCCTGCAGCACAGCGTGCTGATGAAAACAAACAACATGGCGGCGATTGTATGGAACTTTGTCAAAATTTCCGAAGAAGATAGTTCGCTGGTTATTTGTGACAAATGCTCTAAGCGAATTCCACGAAGAAGGGAAAAATAGCACAAGCTTTAATACGTCAAACCTGATTAGCCATCTGAAACGTAACCATCGCTTTTGAAAGTTTTGAAATCGCGCTAACTTGAGCAAACGCTAATGTGAGCTAACGTGAACAACCCAACAACAAAGAATTTACCAGGACTTACACACATCGACGAGGCTTTTAAAAAATCCAAGAAATTTGCCAAAGATGACCCGGGCAAAGGTGAAATGAGTAGAAGGTAGAAATGTTTGAATCTAACTTGTGTCAGTGCATTAATTTTCTAGGTATATTTATTTTTTGTAAACTTCTGGAATGTTTTTTTTTTTTAGTTAGTAATTCTGATGCATGTATTTCCATCAGTTCAAGGAGCCTTTATTTTTTTATATCAGTCAGTAATGAACCCAATTTAAGTTGATGTGAGATATTAAATAGGTTTGTTTGATAGATTTAAAAAAAAAAAGATAAAAGAGAAATGAAAACTTAATGGGATAATCGAAAGCAGACGACAAATTGGTTTAAAGGTAGAAAATACAACAAATGTCATGAAGGGCAGAGATTTGTCAGAATCTTACCAGCAGTCATGCTGGCCATGGCAGCATTCATGGCCATGTTTGGCAGGGCCAGAGGAAGCACCGTGGACCGAAGGCTGACAGGGATGGGCATACCAGCTTTCATACACATTGCAGCAGCATTAGCCTTGGCAATTTCCAACAACTGGTACTTATCTGAGGAAACAGAGAAAAAAAGAATCTATGACCATTTATTAAAACAACATAAAAGGCATGAACTGACAAGGACACATTCCTTTCTACCAGCTATGTCATAGAGTTGTGAGACAAAAGATAAAAAAAAGAAAAGCTGAAAAGAAAAAAAAGTTTACAAAAACTACAGACAACTGAGATTTAATAGAACATAAAAAGAACAACAGTCTCAAGCCTTCTGCAGTATACAGCTGGTTTGCAGTTCTTGCTGGTATATAATAATTAAACCATTGCACCTGATGGGAGAATCTTCTTCCCACAAGCTTCCATGCTTGGGCTGGTACTTCTCATTTGATATACTGTATTACTTAAAATGATCAGGCAGCATCACATACATTTCCACTGCAGACACTGACCCTGGTAAAAGTTTTAATTGCACAGAGAAAGTTTTAATTGCACTTACTCAGTCATGAGTTTGCATTAAAACTTTCCTCATGTGGACAGTATTTTCATTTGTCTTATTGAGGCAGCTGATGTTTTCATGCCAGTTGACGTCATGTTTACCTCACTCTTACTTTCATCTCTTGATTGCTGCTATTTAGGGCTGAACGATTAATTGCATTTGCGATAATCTCGCGATATCATAAAACGAGATTTTCTAACCGCAAAGGCCGCGATATTACTGTCACGTGATCTGGCGACGTCACGTGACTTGCGAGTGAGCCCAGCCGAGCTGAGCAGAGCAAACAGTGTTGTCAACTTAGCGACTTTCCAGTCCCCTCTAGCGACTTAATTTGTAGAAAGCGACTAGCGACAAATCTAGCGACTTTTTCTGGTGATTTAGAGACTCAAGCGCACTCAAACCGCTGGGTTTAGGCCGCCTCGCGAACCGCGCTTCTCTCTCTCTGTCGGGCACAGTGCACATCCACAACACCCCGCCCGCCGCGCGAGACAACTCGAGCTCCCCCCCTTTCCTTGCAAAAAATCTGTGAGCTCCTGAGATCTATACAGAAGAATCTTTCTGGCTAACAGTGCCATACTCATTTAGCACTTCAGTATGTTGTGTGCTGCTGTTACTGAGTAAATATAATATTTCTATTAGTGTTCAAAAAGTTTTTTTTTTGAAAATGTCCAGTTGGTTAGAGCAGATATTTGTTCTTTATTTTCCTGTGTGATGTTACTGACTGGAGATCAGTAAGCTTTATTTTTTCTATATCTGTATATTTTATTTATTTATTTATACACTGTCCTGTCAATCTCAGACAGTGTTTAAGAAGTCCAGTCCACACGTTTACATAAATGTTACAACGTTTCATGAAACGTGAAAAGTTAGATGTTAAAGAGGTAAAGCCACAGATTTGTTTGCTTTATTGTTGCAATCTGCACTTTAAATAAATCTGATGTTGTTTATTATGACAGTGTTTGAAAAATACATGAGAAGAGGACCTTAAAAATAATCGCATATTAAATCCCAATCGCAATTTTGAGGAAAAAAATCGCAATTAGATTATTTTCCAAAATCGTTCAGCCCTACTGATATTGCATGTGATTTTAGGAAACTAAAACATTTTTTAATGACTTCTAATTGGTGATTAATGATAGGTTTATGCTAGAGTCAGATATGACTCTTGACTCATGTCAGACTTGGCGATGTAGATGCCAACAGTTGACCCCTGGGACATTTTGCCTTTGCTTTGACAATTTTTCCCCCTGTTAGGAGCAGTTTTATAAATATTAAAATGAAGATAAGAGAAGGCAAAAAGCCCACAGAACTGCTGTATAAATGGTCAAAATATGCGGGAACCAGGTGGTATTGGTAAATAAATCCAGCAGGGGGAGGCCACACACTGTGTGCAGGGGCAGTAATAGTCAGAAACCTACTGAGGGGAAGGAGTGAGATTAAAACTGGGTTGTGCAGGGGTCTAAACAGGCAGCCCATGTAAAGAGGTGACCCCTGTGGTGGTTGCAGGTTCCGATCCTGGCCTGTGACCCTTTGCTACATGTCTTCCCCAGTTTCCTGTCTCTGTCACAAAAGACCACTTGAGCCACAAAAAAAAAAAAAAAAAAAAAATCTGGGCTGTGCAGAAATTTGCTGCAAAAAAGTCTCTCTTTACAGAAACAGCTGAAAATTAACTTCTACTGGATCTAAATAATGACAGACAGGGCATGAGTGTGCTATTTGTTTCAGGAATATTCCACGTAGTCTGCCTGGTTTTGGGTCCATGAAAATATTTTTCTAAATGTTGGCACAACAGTTTTTACAAGGGCTGGGCAATGATTTAAATTTTTAATCGCGATTAATCGCATGATTTCTCTAATTAATCACGATTAATCGCATTGTATAATGAATTTAAATGTAGTGTAAAGGTCACTTTTATTTTAATGTTCTGCTGCCATATGAACTATAGTGTAATAACATTGGTTGTTCAAACACTTGTCAGTAACACATATTTAGTATAAATCTCATCTTAAAAAATGTCAAATGAAATAAAGCTTATTGCCACTGCCAGGGCATTAATGTCATCTGCTTTTTATAAAAAAAAAAAAAATTAAAAAAAGTCTACAAACAAAATCCTGAGCCACAATCAGAACATTAAAACAGGTAATTTCTGAGGTAACAGCAGAAACTTTTAACGGGGAGTTCAACTTGTCAGTTGTTACAAATAACCTTGTTTCTGTTGAATCCTCCGTCTGGGAGAACTTTAAAATGAAAATGTCCATGTTAAAGTTCAGTAAATTTACCATCTCCATGTCTGGTTTAGCTTTTCTGCATGTTTTTCCATTAATTCTCTTCCAGTTCCACAGCGGCCAGAAACAGACTTTTCAAAATAAAAGCATGTGAGCAACATGCTTTCATGCGCGATAAAATAAATGTTGCCGTTAATAAATCAATGAGTTAATGCGATAATAACGTGTTATTTTGCCCAGCCCTAGTTTTTACCACAGCAGAGTTTAAGGGGGGGTGTTTGCACATGGATAGAGAGTAAAAACACAAAGTGCATTATCACATTATTGTGGTGTGCTGTGTTTTCATGGCAAAGAAAGCCACTTCAAAATAATGACACAAAATTACAAGTGACAGAAACAAGCAAACAAAAAGCAAATCAATCACTGATATCTGACCTAATTCGCTGATGCGCTGTGGGCTGTTACTCCTGTCTTTCCGTGAGGGGGATCTATTTTTGCGGAGGATGAGAACAGGGGAGCGACTGGGTTCTCGTTTCCAGCGGTCTCTCTGGCTGTAAGCAGCCCTCCGCCGACTACCTGACCATGAGCGTGACCTCCGGGAGCGCTCCTCTGACCTGCAGAGAAAACATCCAGGTAAGATCATTTGTGTTGACATCATTTGTGTGATAAAGCAACACAAAATAAACCTGATTCAACTGTTATATTTACAATTTAAAAAAAAGCTGATCAATCAATATTAAAATCTTATCAACCATAAACAAAAAGAGATCATATAACTCCACCTTGAGCGTAATCTCCTCTTCGATGACGGGCTTCTGGATCTGGAGCTTCTTCTGTACCTCCGATGTGGTGACTTTGATCTCTTCTTTTTCTTTGATGACTTTCTCTCTTTGCTCCTCTTTGGAGTCTTGGACCGTTTTCTTTTCTTCTTCTCTGGTGATTTGACATCAGACGAACAGAACCTGGGGCTGTCTGCTTTAGACTGAAGGGGGCTCGGCTCGGGGGGTCTTTCAGGTTCAGGAGTGATGGAATGTTTAAGCGTGGAGGGGAGACCACCAGAAGAACCAGAGCCTGACGTTTTAGAAATCAAACACCAAAGGAATTAGATGGGGGGGAAAAAACTCAAGCAACCTGTTTTATAAAGTTTGTATGTGAAGCAGAATATAACTTATAGTTTGTCGATTTAAATGTTTACTTTTTTAAAATATAGTGTCCAGTATTTTAGTCTGCAATAATTCCATTTAGGTGCAAATTTGGTTATAAAATAATAAAAATGTCAACTGTACAATTGTTGTATGAATTCCAGGAATTATAATAGTGTCCCAAAAATAATAAATACTTAACAAATCGGTTAAACTATAATAATGTGTGAGTGTGTGTGTGTTAGCTGGTAGCTTGTGCCTAGCCCCCCTCCTCTGTTAGCACTAATCCCCGTCTGTGCTGCTCTCATCTATGAACCATGTGTCTCTTCAGCTTAGCTGTTATGAATCCTGACAAGAACGATCCGGTCTCAGGTTCGCCACTCTAGGTGGGTTCTTGACCTGAGCAGCTTTTTCATCTGTGGTGCTGGGTGTTCATGGAGTGTGGGTCGCTGTTTCAGCCAGTAGGAGTGAAAGCATTCCCTCTGTTAGTTAGCCTTCCTTATGTCTTGTCATTTGAATTTATATTTTCTAGGGCTGGGCAAGTTAACGCGTTATTATTGCGTTAACGCATTCATTTATTAACGCCGACATTTATTTTATCGCGCGTTAACGCATGTTGCTCACATGCTTTTGTTTTGAAAAGTCTGTTACTAGCTGCTGCGGAACTGGGAGAGGATTGGCAGGTAAACATGAAAAAGCTAAAACAGACATGGAGAACGGTAAAAATCCGTAAACTTTACAGTTTGGGTAGCAACAACAATTATAAAACAAATTCAGTTCTGTGGCCCATTTTTTAATTTCGTATTTTTGATCCAAGTCTAAAATTAAAATATAAAAAAAAAACAGGCAATTTTTTTCGTTTTTTTGTGTTAGATTAAAAAATGAAAAATGTAATAAAATGTCACTTTTTTATTTTTTTAATTTTTGATTGACAATTGAAAATGGAAAGAATGAATGACACACGGATTGGTAAAGTTACAGAACTTCAACGTGGACATTCTCATTTTAAAGTTCTCCCAGACGGAGGATTCAACAGAAACAAGGTTATTTGTAACAACTGACAAGTTGAACTCCCCGTTAAAAGTTTCTGCTGTTACCTCAGAAATTACCTGTTTTAATGTTCTGATTGTGCTGAGACACAATCATTTTGTTGGATTTTGTTTGTAAACTTTTTTTAAAATTTTTTTATAAAAATAGGAAGACAATAACAAAGTGGCAATAAGCTTTATTTTATTTTACATTTTTTAAGATGAGATTAACACTAAATATGCGTTACTGACAAGTGCTGATGTTAAAAGTGTTTGAACAACAAATGTTATGACACTTTAGTTCATATGGCAGCAGAACATTTAAATAAAAGTGACCTTTACACTACTTTTGAATTCATTATTTAATTCTGTGTATACAATGTGATT
The DNA here is from genome assembly GCA_018398805.1 of Hirundichthys speculiger. NCBI lineage: Eukaryota > Metazoa > Chordata > Actinopteri > Beloniformes > Exocoetidae > Hirundichthys > Hirundichthys speculiger. The sequence continues at coordinate 610,962 of JAGFBZ010000542.1, forward strand.
AATCATGATTAATCAGGGAAATAATGCGATTAATCACGATTAAAAATGTTTAATCGTTGCCCAGCCCTAATTAAAACTATTTTCTTTAAAGCTCTCTTCTTCTTTTGGGGTGGCTCAGCTCAGTTGGTAGAGCGGGTCGTCCAGTCACTGTAAGGTTGGCGGTTTGATCCCGGCTCCAACTGTCCCCCACTGGTGTATGAATGAGTGAGTGAGTGAATGGGTGAATGAGAGGCCAGTGTAAAGTGCTTTGAGGGGCGTCTAGAAAGCGCAATATAAGTGCAGTCAGTTACCCAGTTCTCTCTGAGCTGGATAGTTACATACATGGATAATTAGTTAACTGAACATATTGATAATCCGTCAGATCTAATAAACCATAAACCATTTGATCTCTAAACATTTACAGTAAACCAGATCCTACCTTGTTTTCCCACATGTCCTGTTTTTCTGTCTGCTGGGACTTCGTTCGTCTCAGGGACCTCCAGGTCTTCTATCCGTGGCAAAGCTTCTGCTTGAATGTAGGTTTGCAGAGGAAGCTGAAGACACGTCGAAGGACACTGGGTAGATGTTCTGGATTCATTCAGATCTCCCTTCTTCTCAGATGAGCTATCAGCAGTCAGACCAACCACAACATAGCAGAATAAAACATAAAAAAATTAGTGCGATATTTGACAACTCATCAGAGCTTTTCCAGTACGGTTCAGTTCAACCTCATTTGTACAGCATCTATTAAATTACAAATTGTCTCTTGGTGCTTTTCAGAGACCCAGAACACAGATGCAACAATAAAAAGGCAAACTTCTACACCACATGTGTCAAACACAAGGCCCGCGGGCCAAATGTGGCCCACCACGTCATTTTATGTGGCCCTCGAGAGCTTGTACATTATTGGCTTAAATTTTAAATCAATATTTTAAGGACTTAAAATAAGTTTACACCGCTTTAAAGCGCATATTGACAAAAACTGCGTTTCGTCCTTACCCACAATGATAACAGTATATCACCGCCAGCAAGACATCAAGACGATTTTCAGATCTGATGAACTTCAGAAAAACCTCTACAAACTAACCACAACATGTCCAGGAAAAGAAAAATTGATGCAAAAGGAAGGCAGTTTCATGGACGATGGGAAAACTAATACAAGTTTGTATCTCAAGGTGAAAAAACAGAATGTCTTTTGTGTTACGAGGCGGTGTCAGTCGTGAAAGAATTTAATATACGTCGGTATTTTGACAGCAAACACAGAGCTAAGTATGCTAAATTTAGCCTGCAAGAAAAACAAAGAAAAATCGCTTCCACTTCTGAAACCAAGGTAATGCATACTCTGAGTGATGTTTACAGAGTCGGTTACCATGGCGACAGACTCTCTAAACATCACCTGTGCGAGAGCAGGTTACAGAAACTTTGTTGCTGTAGCATGAATATTGAATGTCTGTAAGTTTTTGTCCAAATTATCTAAGAGTTCACCGGGGTTTCAGCAGCAGTATACAGTCATGGAAAAAAATTATTAGACCACCATTTTTTCTTCACTTTCTTGTTCATTTTAATACCTGGTACTAGTGCTGGGCGATATGGAAAAAAATCATATATCACGATATGGACTATTTTATATCACGATAACGATATATATCATGATATACCATAATAAAGTATGTTTTTTAGTTATTCTCTGAAAAGTTTGACAAAAATTTAATTGCTTACTTTTCAACTTTATTTTGAAAGGACATTTGGCTGAACTGTCACAAACATACATTTTAGTGCAGCAAAAACAGGTAGGTACAGAGGTACAGTAGCTTTCACATTTTTTTTAAAGTGCACAACAGTTTCTGAGAGGAAAAACACATTTTTGCACTGAAGTTCAGCTATAAAAAATAAACACAAATTCTTTTTCAACTTTCTGAAATCTGTAACCTTGTAGTGCAAAGTTTGCAAACCAATATAAAGTGTCTAAAGTAAACATCAGGGTTGAAGAGAACTCTGTTTAAGGCATTAACCATGAATAAAAGTGCAAACATAAAAGGCTACTTTGTAGAAGTAGATATGATTCTATCAAATTTATCGTTGCAGGTTATTTAATTACATATTTGCTGTAATAATTGACAAAATTAGGTTAGAAACGATAGAAACGATAGAAGAGAAATGGCACGATACACACTTTTCTATCGTCCCCACGATATGTATCGTCATATTGCCCAGCACTACCTGGTACCACTAAACGTCATTATGTGACTAAAACAGACAGAAAAGAAAACACTGAATGCATAAAAGCAGTGTTTTTGGCAGTACAACGCCATAGCTATTGATGTAAAAACTTAAGTGATTTAGGTTATAATCAAGAAAACCATGGAAAATGGTAAGATATCAGCTCTTAAATAAAACTCTTATGAGCAATCTTTGTGGTTATCGTTATGTTTGTCCAAACAAATGTACCTTTAGTTGTACCAGGCATTAAAATGAACAAGAAACTGAAGAAAACAAGGGTGGTCTAATAATTTTTTTCCATGACTGTACATCTCCTTGGGACGACCTGTTCTCAGCAAGACAAATCTTTCTCTGCTCTATCTACAAACTCATTGTTCAAAGACAACCTGTGACCAAAAGAACTGAGAGGAGAAGATCTCAGGAAATTGAAGAAACTCTGTGGATGCACTCTGAGACACGAAACTCTGAGACTGAAGTGCTTCCCAAGAAGAAAACCTGGATGACTGAACTGAAAGAGCTGCTCAATAACAAACAGACAGTCCCCAGGGAGCCTGACGGGGAATATTTAAAGATAGTACAAACACAACAGAGAAAAAATGAATCACAGAGAAGGAGAAGGTTTACAGGAAAGAGCTGCAGAGCAAATAGTAGGTGTTTGGTCAGGGATGAAGAAGATCATGAGCTTTTAGCAGAGAGAGGAGCGGATAGATGGACGTCTGGACAGAACCAGTGAACTGAACATGTTGTTCAGCATCCTCCTCCCTTGACCCACAATTCTCCTGTCACACCTCAACTGGGTCATCTTTCGGTCCTTTGCAGGATAAAACGTGACAGGAGATCCTTCCTGCCCACAGTAATAACAAAGAAAAGCAAAATATACTTCCCTTTGTGGATTAATGAACTGAAGTAAACTAAACTGAACTGGACTGAAGGTGGATCTAAAACAATCATAGCAGTATTGCCCATGTGATGTCTTTTCTTTTTGACTTATTGTTAAATAAATAATAGCATGATGAAAAAAACATAAGACGTTATTTATCTGGCATTGTTCTTGCTTATTATGTTTTTAAACAAACGAACATAGGAAATTGAAAGAGGGGATACTGACTTTTGCAGGACTGTGAACAACAGACAAACGCTGCCAGTCTCCTCGTTTTGAACTGCAGCGTTATTAGTTATGAATTTGTTTTTAACTATCCAAGAAAATATGTGCAACACGAGGGCTGAAAAAAGTCTGACTGCAAAATGTGTGAGAGATCTGCAATATTACACACAAGAAACTGTCATCTTGCATCAGAGTTATATAACAAACCTGCTAGTCAGACCGCTTTAATCAGTTTTAGCTTCCACAAACAATACACCTCCCTGTGCACAAATAAAGTATTGCAGCTAGTTTCATCAGCACCGCAATACTTCTCAGCCTCTCAGGGAAAGTACGCTCCAGCGTACGATAAGCACATCAAAGTCTAGATTCACTACCTGTCTTATGGGGTTATGGTGCTTATCTGATCAGGAGCATATCTTTTCAGTTTTGTTAATGCGTTGTGCTGCTCTGCCTCAAAGCTCTGCTCTCAAACTCTAATTCTCTGCTTGAAAGCCAATCTGCAGCGTTTCCCCTCCAAATGTTTGTCCTCTCAGATTCACTGCAGCATGTACAGTCCCTGCTCTCATCCTTCACCAGCTATCCTTCAAGAGGCTACATCCAGACGTTACACTGACAGGACGCCGGAAATAGAAGCAGTTTGACTCATCAGTAAGGACTGAAAAATGGTAAAAATGTCCAACGTTGCAGTGGAACTAAATACATTTAAAGGTTTTGGTTTCCCTTCCTAGATTTCACATTACGTACCTCATTCATGTGACGTAAAATTAGATAAATCCACAAATGTATTCATAATTAAGGGGTTTATATCTTTGACAGCGCCATCGCAGTCTCTGACATTATTGGCACACTGTAAATCACTTTAGCTACTTAAAGCTCAGCCTTTTCTTCCAAGACGCCTCGACACCTCTGTTCAAGAGCCAAGACGCATCGTCATACGGTCTAAATTCAGTACGACCAAGTACTGAGGACATGTCTGTCAACTTCTGAAAAAAATTCTCTGTCATTAACTGACCTAAAACAGGAAAAGTTTAGGCAGAGTTAATGTCAGACAGTAAAAATAAAAAGGTTATGCGTTTTTTTATCAAGTGTATAAACGTCTTGCTTTAACTGTATATACAGTGATCCCTCGCCAATTTGCGGTTTAAGTTCCGCGGTTTTAGTTATTCGCAGATTTTTCTGAAATACATAATATAATTTTTAAAAAAATTATTAAATTACGGAAACATCACAGGATGTTGTGCGCGTTCTCTCACAGTGAAGAAACGTTATGAGCCAGCCTGGCCCCTTTAAGAAGGTGGCCTTATAGGTAATGGTGTGGCCTTATGGGTAATGGTGTGGCCTTATGGGTAATGATGTGGCCTTATGGGAAATGATGTGACCTTATGGGTAATGGTGTGGCCTTAAGGTAATGGTGTGGCCTTATGGGTAATGGAGTGGCCTTATGGGTAATGGTGTGGCCTTATGGGTAATGGTGTGGCCTTATGGGTAATGGTGTGGACTTATGGGTAATGAGGTAATGTTGTGGCCTTATGGGTAATGGTGTGACCTTATGGGTATTGGTGTGGCCTTATGGGTATTGGTGTGGCCTTATGGGTAATGCTGTGGCCTTATGGGTACTGCTGTGGCCTTTTGGGTAATGCTGTATCCTTATGGGTAGTGCTGTGGCCTTATGGGTTGTGCTGTGGCCTTATGGGTAATGCTGTGGCCTTATGGGCAATGCTGTGGCCTTATGGGTAATGCTGTGGCCTTATGGGTAATGTAGTGATTTACATTCTCTGATAACCGACAGGAGCCGAACAATACAACCTGTGTGATGTTACAAGTTCCTGCAGTGCCAGAATAAAGTGCTCGTTCCATGCAGAGAAAACCGGACTGTTTCTTTTGTTGTTGTTAGCCTGTTAGCCGCTAATTACGAGCAGAAAGTACCTCCCTACCAGCGGTTTCTTTACTACGGTTCAGAGACCAGAGGCTGTGAAGGTAACAGAAAGACCACAGTTGAGCCTTTGTCTTGTTTCACTGCAGTGCCTCGCTACTTTTTTGGGGTTTTTAAACATATTTTAAACACATTATTGAGGCTTGGGGGGCTCCGGAGGGGGGGGATAAGGGATCACTGTACCGTTGCATCCCTAATATGCACACCTGCACACGCAGTGATTCAGCAACACAGACTGCTACAGGAAATCCTTCCAGCCCACAGCTGTAACACTCTTCACAGAGTTGTACATTAACTCTTTAAAGAGACTTAAAGAATAAGAAACTACTGCACCAAAGATCAGCATAGATACTGGGCAGCCCTCGTGGGAATCTTTCCAGTGTGACCAGACTGTTTTCAGACATACCTGGAGCCGGAGCAGGTCCTGGTGCGTTCTGGTTGTGTTCTGGATGGAGAGTTACTTCTTGATCTTTGGCAGTGGTCTCTACACCCAGACTGAGAACTCTTATCTATTAAGCAGAGGTGGGACTGAGAACAGGAATGTGATGGCGAGCAACTCCTTCTCCTGCCATGTCTTTTCTCACTTCCTTTTCCTTTATCGTAACTGTCCTGTTAGGGAGAAGTAGAAGAAAGACAAACATAATTATACGACTTTATTGTTCTACCCTGGGCCCCACCGAGACCCAGTGTCTGTGAAACCGAGGAGTTAGAAGTGGATAGGTGGTCGATCCATGTCCATCCTGTGAAAATAACACTCAAGTTATGAATCGTCTCTAAACGTGAGAATTAGGGGTGCACGATAATTATCGACCCGATAACTACCGGGCCGATAACAGGAAATTATGACGTCATCTCGATAAGTCCGCTATCATGAGCCTTGAATGACCGGTAGTGAATGTTATGTTCAAGTGACGTTGGCATAATCAGAAAAACGATTTCTCAGTAAGGAAAATCAAGAATACCCCCTCATGCCAGAAAACAACTCGTTAACTCGGTCATAATTTTGGTAGTTGCTGACTTGAATTGATATTTGCAGTATTTTCTTACATGTTACACATACAAAATAGAAAAGACCGAAAGAACAACTAGCAAACTAGGGAACGGAGGAATTTATGTTACACCTTGAATGCAGCATTGCGGCACAGTGCGTTGATTAAAAAACCAAAAAAAAACAAACAAACAAAAAAATCCAACATGGAGGTGACTGCATGGAACTTCATTAAAGTTTCAGAAGAAGATAGTTCGCTGGTTATTTGTCTTAAATGCTCCAAGCGAAGGAGGGAAAAAATAGCACAAGTTTAATACGTCAAACCTGATCAGCCACCTGAAACATAACCATCGCTTCCATGGAGTTTTGAAATCATGCTAACGTGAGCTAACATGAGCTAACGTGGGCAAGCCAACACCAAGTCTCGTCTCCCCTCCCCTCCCCTCGCCATCATCTCTCTCATCTAAAGGTTTCATGAGATTAAAAAACCCAGTAACAATGACAAAGAAACAACCATCAGTGGTGTTGAACATACAAACTCTTCTATGTTGTTTTCCTGAACAGATTTATTAGTGAGTTAGATCTATAACCTCATTTCCAAAATAATTGGGTCTCTGTCTAAAACAAACAGAAAAAAATGTAATGATTTGAAAATCTCATAAACCCATATTTTATTCCTAGTGGACCATAAAGAACATATCAGATGTTTAACTGAGACATTCTGCAAGATAATGAAAAAATATCGTCTCATTTTTAATTTGATGACAGCAGTAGATCTCAGAAACGTTGCAACAGAACGATGTTTACCGTAGTTCAGCACCCGAGAGGAATGTTGTCAGACGTTCTCGTCTGATGCAAGATCCCAGCTGCTCCACAGTCCTGAAACGTCTGTTGTTGACTTTCAATACAACCCCAGACCACCAGAGATGCTTTACAACGGTCTGCTGATAACAAGTTGAATGCTCCCTCTCCTCTTTAGTCCGCAGTGTCCAAAGAGAATTTGAAATTTTGATTTGTATGATCGCAGAAAAGTTTTCCATTTTTCCTCAGACAACAGTTTATGGACGGTGTTCACATCTGGCTTCTTCTATGCCTGATCCAGTTTTAATTAGCATCGTGAACTGCGTTCAGACAGTGATTTCTGGAGCACAAAGAGGGACCCAAAGATCACGTGACCCAGCTTTGACCTTCAGCCCCGTCTCTTACACACCGACTCTCCTCTGAATTTCATGATGATATCATGTACTGTAGATGGTAGGTCTTCAAAGTCTTTGCATTTTTAAAGTGAGGAACATTTTGCTGAATTTGTTCTTCAATTTTTAGATTGGTGAACATGTGGCCACCATCTGAGGTGGGCATCTGCCTCTCTGAAACGCTCCTGATGGAACCAGTCATGTGACTGACCTGTCGCAAATTAACCTAATTACTCATCAAATGCTCCTCCATTTGTTTTTGACTTGCACCAATTACTTTTCCAGCCTTCTGTTGCCCCTGTTCCTTTTTTTTTTTTTTTTTTTTGGATGTGTTGCTGCCATCAAAGTCAAACTTTTCCATGTTTTGGTAAATTGTCTCAGTTTCAACATCTGATATGTTTTTGATGTTCTACTGGGAATAAAATATGGGTTTATGAGATTTACGATCATTGCGTTCTGTTTTTATTTACACTTATATTTTTGAATTATATTCATTTTTATTAGGGCTGGGCAAATTAACGCTTTATTATCGCGTTAACGCATAAATTTATTAACGCTGACATTTATTCTTTATCGTGCAGTAACGCATGTTGCTCACATGCTTTTGTTTTGGAAAGTCTGTTACTGGCTGCTGCGGAGCCGGAAGAGGATTGGCAGGTAAACTTGTGGTAAAACTAAAACAGACATGGAGAACGGTAAAATATATTAAAATATTAACAATTCTGTCTGAAAAAGAAAATTCTGGACTGCAACAAAACTTTTGCGTCATTCCTCCATGTTCCATCAGATCTGCTCCATGTGTTCACTGTCCTGCTGTTCTCTAGCTGGTTACTGCAGTGCGGCTCCATCTAGTGGCACAGATGTGTAATGACAACAGAAAGTCCAGTCCTCCATTATAAAACAAATTCAGTTTTGTGGCCCATTTTTAATTTCGTATTTTTGATCCAAGTCTAAAATTAAAATATAAAAAAACCCAGACATTTTTGCATTTAAAGTGTTTTTAAAGCCCTTTGCTTGAGTTGGCTGCGTGGTTCTTCCATTCTCACTAGTTACCTATGTGCGGACTCCATCTAGTGGCGCAGATGTGTAATTACAATAGGAAAGTCTAGTTCTCGATTATAAGACGACCCCCATTTTTAAGAATATGACTTCTAGTAGTGCTGGGCGATATGGAAAAAATCATATATCACGATATGGACTATTTTATATCACGATAACGATATATATCACGATATACCATAATAAAGTATGTTTTCAGTTATTCTCTGAAAAGTTTGACGAAAATTTCATTGCTTACTTTTCAACTTTATTTTGAAAGGACATTTAGCTGAACTGTCACAAACATACATTTTAATGCAGCAAAAACAGGTAGGTACAGAGGTACAGTAGCTTTCACATTTTTTTAAAGTGCACAACAGTTTCTGAGAGGAAAATCACATTTTTGCACTGAAGTTCAGCTATAAAAAATAAACACAAATTATTTTTCAACTTTCTGAAATCTGTAACCTTGTAGTACAAAGTTTGCAAACCAATATAAAGTGTCTAAATTAAACATCAGGTTTGAAGAAAACTGTTTAAGGCATTAACCATGAATAAAAGTGCAAACATAAAAGGCTACTTTGTAGAAGTAGATATGATTCTATCAAATTTATCATTGCAGGTTATTTAATTACATATTTGCTGTAATTATTGATAAAATTAGGTTAGAAACTATAGAAACGATAGAAACGATAGAAGAGAAATGGCACGATATACACTTTTATATTGTCCCCACGATATATATTGTCATATTGCCCAGCACTAACTTCTAGAATAAAATATCGTCCTATATTTGGACCAATACGGTAGTTATTTGTAACCAACAGTGCCTAAATTAGATTTCCCTCCATTAAATCAAAAACTGATTCAGGACATGAGGAGATTGGTCCTGAGAATGAAGCATTGCAGTTTTGGAAAAGAATAAACCACTACTGACTCACTAATAAAAAAAAGGCCAGATAACTGATTAAAAGTCGTGTGATTGAACACCTGCAGAGGTCCGAATTACATCAAACTGTCTAGAGAATATTGATGGGTCCTATATGCTAAAGACAACAGATGAACAAAAACATTCATCTTCCTTCAAATGTCATCGGCGACATTGTTCATGTTCCATCAATCGAGCTTCAAGACATGATAAGTGAAAATATATTCTTATTTCTATATGATTTAATTCCCTTGTTCTTTTATGGCTGATAGCTGCTGATTTGATTGGACCTCAGAACTACATGTGATGTTTTTATAGCTCATACTTGGTGCCAGCTTGTTTGATTCAGTCTGTGTAGATGCGAATAAACATCATTATCTATTTATTTCAGTCTCACCAACGCACATTTGTTTTCCATTTTTCGCACAACTTCAACCAAGGATGTGTCACCTTTTTCAGTGCATTTGATCCGTTTTTTTCTTACCTGTTTCGGGATTATATCAGGCAGCTCTTCTTGGCGTCTTAATAATAAGCTTTGATCACATTCAACTTCCCTTTGGTTCGTCACAAACTCTGAGTCAGAGTCTGAGGAGCTGTCTCCACTTTTTCTTTTCTTCTTCTTCTTCTTTTTCTTCTTCTTCCCCGTTGAGTGCTGCTTGTGGCACACTGAGGCGGAGCCGTGATCATCACCTAGAAAGAGATCTCAGCTCGGTGACGGTGTCACATCATCAGGTTCTTTCCAAGGGTTTGCTGAACTACATACAACGACAGTTCCACAAGTATTCTGTACAAACTGAAAACATTTTTGAAATACCTCTTTGAACATTAGAGCTGAGCGATTTTATCGATTCTGCGACATATATCGATATTTTATTTCCCCAGAGAGTATTGATTTTTCAGCAGTGGGTATCGAAATTCTAAGCTCCTTTTAAAACCCCCATGTCCTGCAGGGGTTAAGTCCTCCAGATATTCTGCTGAGATGGGTGCAATTATAAGATGGCTTAAATGTTGCTCCAGTGGACTTGAATTATTGGCTGCCATGGTAGTTTCTACTTAGCCTGGTGACTAGCATGGCTAATAGCTACCTCATATGTTCAGTATCAAGCCAAAAAAGCTGCCAAAGAAGGCCACTTGCTGTACTTTAACTCTCCATTGTGCCCTTAACTTTAAAAGCTTGCAAGTAACAATTTCCACTGTTAAAAAAATATTTCTCAACAAATCTTTTATTCATTTTGTCCAGCATTTGCAAGCTGCCCGTCAGCCATATAATGTGTAATTGATGCTTTCAGTTCAATTAATTCAAACAAAGTCATTGGAACACTCACAAGATGTCACCAAAATCACTTTGTCCCTTTAAAATCTTTCAGAAAATGATATAAATGTATCTTAAGATGAATATTGATATATATCATATTTAGGGCTGGGCAAGTTAAGGCGTTATTATCGCGTTAGTGCATTACTTTATTAACGCCGACTTTTATTTTATCACGCGTTAACACATGTTGCTCACATGCTTTTGTTTTGAAAAGTCTGTTTCTGGCTGCTGCGGAACCAGAAAATAGTAAACATAAGGAAAAACTAAAATAGACATGGAGAACGGTAAAAATCCGTGAACTTTACAGTTCAGGTAGCAACTCAGGTAGCAATATTAACTATTCTGTCTGAAAAAAAAAATTTTGGACTGCAACAAAACTTTTGCGTCATTCCTCCATGTTACATCAGATCTCTTCATGTGTTCACTGTCCTGCTGTTCTCTAGCTGGTTACTGCAGTGCGGCTCCATCTAGTGGCACAGATGTGTAATGACAACAGAAAGTCCAGCCCTCCATTATAAAACAAATTCAGTTCTGTGGCCTGTTTTTTAATTTCGTATTTTTGATCGAAGTCTAAAATTGAAATACAGTAATCCCCCACACTTTGCGGTCTCATCAATCGCGGTCTCAATACATCGCGGAAGTTTCAAAAATATTCATAGAAAAAAAATATTCGAAAAAAAATTAGAAAAAATTCGAAACGAAGCGCGTGAGGCTGAAGTGAAACTCATCACATCAAGAACAAGTCTCAGGAAGCAACAAGAGCCAGCAGGGGAGGCTCCATGAATGAATATCAAGACCTGTGACTGGCTGCTATGACGGGCATTACTGTGCCGTCGGTTGTCTGTACTCTGATTGGCTGACACGCGTCCCCTCATCTCCCATCTCTTGCCCTCGTCAGCTACGACCAGAGTAAAGATCGTCAAAGAGAGTGTACCTTCCCTAGATTTTGCGTTCGTACATGTATACTGTATGTACATATACATGTACATCCACATCGCGGTTTTCACCATTTGGGGGGGGAGGTCACAGACCCATTTCCGCGAAGTGTGGGGGATTACTGTATATATAAAAAAAAAAAAACCAGGTATTTTTTTCGTTTTTTTTTTTTTTGTTAGATGAAAAAACGAAAAAACGTAATAAAATGTCACTTTTTAATATTTTTAAAACTTTTGATTGACAGTTGAAAATTGAAAGAATGATTGATTCACGGATTGGTTAAGTTACTGAACTTTAACGTGGACATTTTCATTTTAAAGTTCTCCCAGACGGAGGATTCAACAGAAACAAGGTTATTTGTAACAACTGACAAGTTGAACTCCCCGTTAAAAGTTTCTGCTGTTACCTCAGAAATTACCTGTTTTAATGTTCTGATTGTGCTGAGACACATTTATTTTGTTGGATTTTGTTGGTAGACTTTTTTTTAATTTTTTTTCATTAAAACAGGATGAAATTAATGCCCTGGCAGTGCCAATAAGCTTTATTTTATTTTTTAAGATAAGATTCATACTATGTGTTACTGACAAGTGCTGATGTTAAAAGTGTTTGAACAACAAATGTTATGACACTTTAGTTCATATGGCAGCAGAACATTTTAATAAAAGTGCATTTTACACTACTTTTGAATACATTATTTGATTTTGCGTATACAATGTGATTAATCGTGATTAATCAGGGAAATAATGCGATTAATCTCGATTAAATTTTTAATTGTTGCCCAGCCCTAATCATACTGTGAGCTGAATATTGTGTATCGTATCGTAAGATTAGTGTATCGCTACAGCCCTACTGAACATTATCTGCTGTTTAAGACTCGATGACTGAGGGGCTGTCAGGAACATTGGTGAGCATCTGTCTGATTTAGACTTTTAAGTATGATTAAAGAGACTGTGGCTAAAGCAGCGCTCCTCCTTAAGGGCTTTAAACAATAAAGCATCCAACAAGAATATCAGAAATATTGTACTAAAACTGTCTTCATCAACCTGCATTTATTTTTTGTGAAATTATGTTCAGCTGTTATTCAGTCAGTTCGTTCTAATTAGGAAGCATCCTTGGAATTATTATTCTACAGTTTAAAAAAGCTGTGAAGAAACTTTACAACATTTCTTCTTTTGGGGATTGATATGAAAAATCTCCTGGCAAATATGTATTTTGGTGAAGAAATGTGTCCTAAAAAATTGTTAATGAATAAAACTGTCAGAAAGTCCTTGTAAAGACAGCTGCTTTGTCCAAAACATCATTCAAAAACAGACACGACATTTTGAAAGAAACACACGACATGAATGGAGCTTTATATGGACCGGACCATCAACCGACCTTATTCTAACCACCTGTGTACATTCAGACATTTCTAATCAGCTCAACAAGTCAAGTTATACTAAAACAGAAACATACAGTATGTCTGAGAACAAGAAAATATCAGGATTCATAAAGACCAAAATCTTTATAATCATCCAAATAATAATAGCTGAAATCGATCCTATTTAATGATGATCATAATGCTGAATAACAATTTGTCTATTACCTGTAATTTTTAATGCAGGCTCGTGAAAATAAGGGTTATTTATTTCCAATTAGAGAGACAGAAGACGGCACAGATAGAAGGATAAAGAAATCTAGAAACCTGGTCAAGACAAGGCTGCAGAGAATAAATCTTATCCATGGAGCATTTTATTTTTCCTCTTATTCTAATGCATGACCTTGATGAATGTGAAGCACTCTTATCTGCCTTAACCTTTAACGCTCAGTTGGAACCATGAGGACTGAAGTCTGATCTCTATGTTGACAGGCTGATCAGCTAACTCTTCAATGATTCTAAACTAAAGATTTAAGATTAAGCTTAGATGAAAAAGAAATGTATTGGAAGCATTGAACTTAAACTCCTGAATAAAACTGATAACTTGTGAAAAGATGACAAAACTTTGACTTTAAATAAGCAATTCTTTACACAACAATGACCAAAAAAGTGTGACCAATTTATCAATGAGCCAACTTAATTGGATAATAGATCTGGAGAAAATAATTCTTGCAGTGAGCTGAGAGATAAAAGTTGCTGAATTGTCATAAATGTGACAAAACAAGATGCCAACAATGCTGCTGTGGAGTACCTCTCCTGGCGTCACTGAACCATAAGTCAGTGTTATTATACGTATTATTTACCGCCAGGCCCAAAAATGTAGAAATAAAAGAAAGAAAAGGCTGTCCTGTGTCAGTTAGATTGAACTAAACTAAGAGATAAAAGCCTCCCATCAGGTACTGCATGCAGTCTTAGCGTTGAGTTCAAACAGACTTACCTTGCTCCTTCTTATCTGATGTTGGCGTTTTTCTTCTGTAAAGCAAGCACAAAACATTCATTAGGAAAATCTGAAGTGTTAATATAAATGAGAAGAGATTTTTTGTTCATCAAAAGAAAAAAAGTAAACAAAACCACTCAGACAAACCTTTGCATGTACAATAATATTCAATACAATTCAATACAATATGAACTCATTCAGTCTTACTTCCTGCCTTTCCTTCTCCTCTTTTAAACTCATTTAACTGTTTTAGTCACACGTAAAAGTGTAACAGCGTCCTAGATCATGACTCCACTGTCACAACTGTTAACAGGCTTTGAATGAGATGACCACATTTATGCTCATCTAATTCAAATGGACTCAGCTCAAGTAGGCGAGTGGAAAGCCTGATACACTGTGAACAACAAAAACTTCTGACTTTGAAGAAATACAACAAAAAATTATCTGCGTCATTATTCTGGCATTTATCAAATAGAATTCTTATTTGACCTAAAAAAGGAAAAGTTTAGTCTGATTTATTGTCAAGCAGAATACACACAGATATAAACATATGTATGTATATGTGTGTGCGTTATCTGTCTTAACATTGACTATTACTCCAAGACATATAATGACAGTTTTGATTGCAGGTCAGTATTTTACTGGACCAAATACTGCCAGACAGTTTTACCTTGGCTGGTACTTTCTCTCTGTGTCCAGTTCTGCTCCAGACTCTGAACTGCTCTCCTTCTCCTGGTTCCTTCTTTTCCTCTTACTTCTGTGCTTTTTGTGCTTTTTTCGGTGTTTGTGTCCGTCTCTAGTATTTTTTTCAGCCTCCTCCCCCTCACTGTTACAGTTGTCTGCTCGAGCACCGCTACTGGAAACACGGGCAGAAAAAAAACACGAGAGCAAACAGACTCAGATAACATTTAAGACCATGAATAGTAAAAACTTTGTACTCTTATCGCGCCTTTCTAGTCGGAAAAAGTCGAGGCGCTTTTCAAAGCAAAGCAGCTTTCAGTCTCACGAACACACACAGACACATTCATGAAATAACTTAAGGCATGTTCATGGACGTCTAATTGGACAGTAACAATGATTAGACGCTAGACCAGAACACGAGGTGAGACTGGTTTGAAATTTAAAAGATTTAATTTCAGGCTAAAATCAGCTTGTGTTTAAATTTGACAAATAGTTCGGCGAAACGGTAGCTGCAGCAAGATAATGCAGTTAACTTTAGATCCTCTCCGTAAACCTGAGACGCAAAGAAACAATTACATACGGTTTATCTTCATCCTGCCCTTCAATTTCTTTGATTTTTTTCAATATAAAGTCTTGAAATATCTGATCTATGTTGGCTGCCATGTTTATGGGTGCATCGACTTAGAAATCCGGGTAGGAACAGGGCAGGGGGAACCTTAGATAACGACCTATAGATTAGAACCGGGCTATTAACTGAACCGACATTCAGAACCTGCTCGTCACAGTTATTTCAGTTTGAAATATAGAATAAATTACCTTAAGAAGTTAATCTGTGCATTTCCCTTCATTGATTTAAAAATCATAAAGATATGCACATTCTTTTATTAAAATCCAAGTTTAAGGAGCTGACCAAAAATGTTGTCAATGCTCTATGAGAGAAAAAAATACATTAAAAAAAGGAAAAGGGGAAAAAAAGGAAATAACAATGATTCATGAATGATTCATAAGCTAGGCAGCAAGCTCAATTCATGGTGTTACTGATTTAAGGTGATAATGCCCAGTCCTACTGTATACACTATGCCATATGCATTTCTTTCTTCAAAAATGATGAATGACTATTAATCAATTATTACAAAAGCGTGTGAAGATTATTATTATTATCATTGAGATGAAAGACTAAATCATACTCATCTACATGCACAAACAGATTAGTATGAAAAAAAAAAGTATTCTGCAGAATGTTGCATAAAATGAATATGTTCAGAAGCAACATATGCCTTTTTTTGTAGCAGGTACAAAAATTAGTTGCAAAGGACATTTTGTATTCCAATTCAAGGGTGTTTCCTTTTTTTCATATTGCTGTTTTCATGAGGATGATTCCATAATAAATAACATTTTCATTTATAAATCAGACAATGCTTATTAGATATCAATGAGCGTAGTCAACATGGTGCATGTAAACAAATGTCTAAACAAATGTTTCTCTTTAACTGTGGGCATTAATCTAATTTTCTGCTTACTGATGTGTAGAAATCTGTTATTTCTCCAGTTAAGCATGTCCCCAAAACTAGAGACTAGAGAGTGTATATTGTATAATTCGCACTCTGCCTTTAGAATGTATGAATATAACCAGAGCTATAAAGAGAAAAGAAAGGAGAGTTGGAGTAAAGAGTCAAAAGACTGAACTGATGAATCTTAAATAATTGTTTTCTGCAGGTGCTCGGCTTTTACCCTCAATCCAAAAAAAAAAAAAGCTTAGTTGGTGAAAATAAATTACCCACAGGACAGTTAATTCAGAGATTTGTGGTTTCAGGCAATCTGGAGAGAAAGAGAGTTGGAGTAAAGAGTCAAAAGACTTTTACCTTCCTCCTGTGTTAGGGTCGCCACCGACCCGTTTTAGTTTACATGCATAAAAGAACCACTTAGAATTTGTTTATTGCATCAAGGCTTTTTGACTTTGTCAGGAACCTCAATTTCAACAAAGTTAAACAAAAAAAAATGTTTTTTCACAACATTTTTAAATGCTCTAGTTGAAATTATGTCCTTTGTGGTGTTGGGGTCGGTTTCGACCCGGTTATAAAAATAGGATTATGAAGCAATAATTAGAGCCAAAATGGAAATAATAAGTGCACTGCCAGCCAACATGCTGACAGCCACCTCCTCTCCTAGTCATGTGAGCTTCAGGGGAAGCTTATTAGTCAAGTATAACTGTTAAAAGAAAAAAAAAGAAGGAACAAACAAAAACGGGCATGTCCAGGTCACTTCACTCATTTGACCTGCAGAGGGCACATCTCCAATTTACAGTGTGCAAAAATCCATCCATCCATTATCTATACCCTTCATCCTCACAGGGATCTTCTGGAGCCTATCCCAGCCGTCTACGGGCGAAAGGCAGGGGTCCACCTGGACAGGTCGCCAGTCCATCACAGGGCCACATGCAGCCAAACAACCACTCACAATCACTCCTATGGGCAATTTAGAACCACCAGTTAACCTGACATGCATGTCTTTGGACTGTGAGAGGAAGCCGGAGCATCCGGAGGAAACCCACACAAGCACGGGGAGAACATGCAAACTCCACACAGAAAGGCCCCTGCTGAGGTTTGTGAGGCAACAGTGCCAACCACCAAGCCACCGTGCTGCCGGCTTCAAACAAAGATCAAGAATCAGCAACAAGCGGGACACAATCGTGAAGTGGAACAAAATTTATTGGATATTTTAACAAATAAAAAACTGAAAAGTGGGGTATGCAGTATTATTGGTCCCCCTTGCATTAATACTCTGTAGCGCCACCTGCTGCTGCAGTTCCAGCTGCAGGTCTCTTGGGGTTTGTCTCCATCAGTTCAACACATCCAGAGACTAAATTCTGGTCCATTCTTCCTGTAAAACAGCTGGAGCTCAGTGAGGTTGGATGGAGAGCATTTGTGAACAGCAGTCTTCAGCTCTTTCCACAGATTCTGGACTGGATTCAGGTCTGGACTTTGACCTCACCGTTCTAACACCTGAATACATTTATTTGTGAACAGTTCTATTGTAGATTTGTCTGCATGTTTTGGGTCATTGTCCTGTTGGAAGATAAATCTCCGTCCCAGTCTCAGGTCTTCTGCAGACTCCAACAGGTTTTCTCCCAGAATGCTCCTGTATTTGGCTCCATCCATCTTCCATCATGTTTAACCATCTTCCCTGTCCCTGCTGAAGAAGAGCAGGCCCAGACCATGATGCTGCCACCACCATGTTTGACAGTGGGGATGGTGTGTTCAGGGTGATGAGCTGTGCTGCTTTTACTCCAAACGTATCGTTTTGTATTGTGGCCAAAACGTTTGATTTTGGTTTCATCTGACCAGAGCACCTTCTTCCACATGTTTGGTGTGTCTCCCAGGTGGCTTGTGACCAGGGGCGGCGCTGGGGGGGTATCTTGCAGTTGCTATAGCAACCCCAAAATATGGCTCATCAACCTCAAAGCAACCCCAAGAATGGAGACTATTAAAAATGAAAAAATCTTAATTGTGTTAAATAAAATCAAAATGGTGACAATTTAATTTAAAATTAATTTCATGTGTTTTTGTTTTAAATTAAAATAAAAGGAAGACGATTAAAAACGATGAGAGAGAGACTCGTCTCATGAGAGCTGGCCTGCAGGGGTCACGCGAAGTCAGCTTGGGAAAAAAAAAAACGGGCCGTTAGCAAAGTGATATCAAAATGGAGCGCTATCTGTTGAAGCGTAAGGCGGCCAGATCTCTTCTGATGTGTACTTATGTGAATATTAACTGGTTAAAATGTGAGTATAGTTTCAGATAGCGCTGTTTAGAATGAGTAATGACATACATATCCATATTTATGCTATTTAATT
Organism: Hirundichthys speculiger; assembly: GCA_018398805.1. NCBI lineage: Eukaryota > Metazoa > Chordata > Actinopteri > Beloniformes > Exocoetidae > Hirundichthys > Hirundichthys speculiger. The sequence continues at coordinate 629,482 of JAGFBZ010000542.1, forward strand.
GGTATTGCAATTAAATTGTCCAGCAACTCCATACAATTGTTAAGCAACCCCTAAGCAACTGCAATGAAAATGTTTTGCTGCTGTTACTGCTTGTGACAAACTTTAAACCAGACTTTTTATGGATATCTTTGAGAAATGTCTTTCTTCCACTCTTCCATAACTCTGATAAGTGTTCATTTTACACACTTTTGTGTTGATGAAACAACAACAACTTATTCATTCCACATAACAAATGATTTAATTCTAATCCAAAGAGACTGTTCTTGTATGAAGATTGGTATTTAGTTATTCACTAATTTATATCAATACACATTTATTATATTCATGTGTGTTTTTTTTCTTTTTGCCAAGTATAACATCACTTCAGCTTATAATGTTTAAACTTTATACATTTGTGTAACAGAAATGTAAAACAGTTTCTGAGGTCCTCATGAACAATTTTAGTTTAGAAACAATGGAGATTGGAGATGATAACAATTAGAAAATTAAACACACCTGAGATAAAACTGATCACATATCATATCTAAACAATAAAGAATAAATATTCATATTAAATTAATAATTATTTTAAAAAGACAAGTCTCTATAGGAGACAGACCTAATTGGAGGGGAGTAAACTACACTTGTGGATAATGACATTAACGTTGACGTCCCTCACTGAGACCGCAACAACATGGCGGCGGTCATGACGCATGCGCGGTTATCTCTGGGAGACGTGAGAATATCTGTGCTTTTAAGAATTGGTAATAATACTTTTTAGTTACTATTAACATTCGCGTCGAATATGTTTTCAAAGCTGTCATGACATTATAAAAATAGATATATAAAAAAATATTTTAATCGTTCAGATGACGTTTTTCCTGTTTTCTCGGAAGTGACGAACCCGCGTGAACGCCAGGAAAAACCAGAGTAAAACACTCGCGCGTCCCACGTGGGTCTGCGTGGTAGAGAAGGAGAGACTGACTTTCAGCAACCTTTTAGACCACGTGTGAAAAGTTGCAGATCTGACAGTATGAACGAACCGGGACGCTATCCGCCGCCGGACTTCGGCAGTCCTTCTCCCAACTCCATCCAGGCCTTCCAGCCGCCGCCGCCGCGCTCCAGCAGCTTCCACCCCGGCATGTGGACGTGGGCAGAGACGCCCACTGAGCCAGGCTCCCGGTGGGACGGCGGCTTTGGCTGTTACCAGGGACAGACGGCGTGGACAGGCTTTGGCTATGGAAACTATGGGCAAACACGTCCACACAGTGAGTACTTTCAGAAGACAAGCAATAGAAACAACGCGGTTTAACTCCACTGGGCATCAATATTTGTCTGCTTGGTCTCACTGGTTTAGTATTTTTAATGCAGAGAACCAAAACTAGGGATACAATGTTGTTTGCCCCCCTCACGCTAAAACCGGGAGTGTAACCATGGCGCGTGACGTCACGCCGATCTCGAGAATGAGAAAGGTGAGTGGACGGCTGTCAGTTCTCTATGGTTCTGATATTTCCTCTAAAATCCAGTTCCAGCCAGGTTTCTCTCAGGCTACATGGCAATTTTTGGTTCCTCTCTTATTTTTAAGTCTTCAACAAAAGATGCAACTCAAATCTCAAAGTTATTCACCCATTCAGAGTCAACTGAAAGCTGAGGTTCCTTCAGCAGGTCACAGTGCTGCTGAGTGAGACAGACAGCAGAGGCTGCAGCCCAACATGACACCAGCGTCCCACAAACTACTCTTTCTTTTAACACGGAGGGAAAAAAAAAACATTACTCACAAAATATGTACTTGAGCGAATGAAAAACACACCGCAAGTGTTTCAGCACATCCGAGCATTTCCTCTCCAAAAGTAACATTTCCGATTACATATATAAGGCTCTGAATGTAAGCATTTGATGCTTGGTGTTTAGGACAAGACGTTATGACGTTTCTGCAGCCTTTAAAAAAAAAGGGAAATACACAGGTTTTCCACTGTGACGGCCCTAAAGGCATCGTTACAGCACCACTTTACCTGCAGATGCACCTGTGTGTTAATCAGACTGATGCCGATTATTACAAAAAAGCCAATAATTGGCCTGGTTAATCGTCTGACAATAAATCAGTTGATCTGTACTTATGGAGAGTAGTTCCATGTGCAGGATTCACTGCACTTTTCATCTAACCCCGTTTTCTTCTGCCGTCCCACGGCACACACACTACATTACCCATAAGGCCACTCCATTACCCATAAGGCCACCTTCTTAAAGGGGCCAGGCTGGCTCACAGCATTTCTTCGCTGTGAGAGAACGCGCACAACATCCTGTGATGTTTCTGCAATTTTTTCTTGATTTTTTTATTTTTTTTTAATTTTAATATTATATATTTCTGAAAAAAATCCGCCAATAACTAAAACTGCAGAACTTGAAGGGAAAATTGGCGAGGGATCACTGTATCTCCAGTTCATCACTCTGAACCATGAAAACTCTTCTTCATCTGAGCTGGAACAGGATGATCAACTCCAGATTTGCTGCGTTTCAATTAAAGAAGCTCTAAAAAACTTAAACTTTTCGTTCCACAGAATATTCATCATTAGTTGATAAAAACAAACTGACAAAAACACCAAAAACTAGTGTAAAAAAATGGACAGTTATTGGATGATAGAGGCCGCATTACTCAAAGAGGAAAAAAAAATCTCAATTAATTATCATAAGAATATTTTTTCACTTTATTCAGATAAAGGAAATGATGTATGTGGATGATTTACTGTTCCAATTTTCTGTCCAGGTCACACGTTTGGTCATGAGTGGTATCGAGGCAGAGGACAGAACCGCGGACCTCCCAAACAATATGGAAAAAAGGTGAGCGGTCAGAGATGTCACATCAGGTTTGTGTTGATAATGAACGCAGTGATCAAGTTATCGTATCTGTGTTTGACCCGCAGCAGAAGACGGAGAAAGAGCCAGAATATTCTCATTTCTGTGACACGTGTGACCGGGGCTTCAAAACCCAGGACAAATATAACGAACACGTTTCTCAGCATGTCAAGGTCACTCTTCTTCATTTGATTCAGGTTATTGTGGATTCATTTCTGAGTGTTTAATTTGGTCCTTTATAATGTTTCCCCGCCTCTGTCCAACCTCTCCAGTGCTCTGTGCCCGACTGCAGCTTCATGGCTCATGAAAAATTAGTCGCAATCCACTGGAAAAATGTAAGTGAAACAACACAATTCCTATTTGAACCTTACACTTGTGTTTCTTTCCTAATTTAAGTGTTTTATGTCCTAACCGTAGAACCATGCACCAGGAGCCAAAAGAATAAAGTTGGATACTGCAGAAGATATTGCTAAATGGAGAGAGGAGAGGCGCAAGTTAGTTTTATAGACTCATATTAAACTGTGTGGCAACTATGATGATTTATTCATAGACTGCAAATATAATTCTGCTTATCTGTGATTCAGATCTGTTTATAATAGGGCTGGGCAACGATTAAAATTTTTAATTGCGATTAATCACATTATTTCCCTGATTAATCACGATTAATCGCATTGTATACGCAAAATCAGATAATTAATTCAAAAGTAGTGTAAAATGCACTTTTATTTAAATGTTCTGCTGCCATATGAACTAAAGTGTCATAACATTTGTTGTTCAAACACTTTTAACATCAGCACTTGTCAGTAACACATATTTAGTGTAAATCTCATCTTTAAAAATGTCAAATAAAATAAAGCTTATTGCCACTGCCAGGGCGTTAATGTCATCCTGTTTTTATAAAAAATTTTAAAAAAAGTCAACAAACAAAATCCAACAAAATGATTGTGTCTCAGCACAATCAGAACATTAAAACAGGTAATTTCTGAGGTAACAGCAGAAACTTTTAACGGGGAGTTCAACTTGTCAGTTGTTACAAATAACCTTGTTTCTGTTGAATCCTCCGTCTGGGAGAACTTTAAAATGAAAATGTCCACGTTAAAGTTCAGTAACTTTACCAATCCATGTATCATTCATTCTTTCCATTTTCAATTGCCAATCCAAAATTTAAAAATATTAAAAAAGTGACATTTTATTACGTTTTTTGTTTTTTTAATCTAACACAAAAAAAAAACAAAACAAAAAAAATGCGTTTTTTTATATTTCAATTTTAGACTTGGATCAAAAATACAAAATGAAAAAACGGGCCACAGAACTGAATTTGTTTCATAATCGAGGACTGGACTTTCTGTTGTCATTACACATCTGTGCCACTAGATGGAGCCGCACTGCAGTAACCAGCTAGAGAACAGCAGGACAGTGAACACATGGAGCAGATCTGATGGAACATGGAGGAATGACACAAAAGTTTTGTTGCAGTCTAGAATATTTTTTCAGACAGAATTGTTAATATTGCTACCTGAACTGTAAAGTTCACTGATTTTTACCGTTCTCCATGTCTGTTTTTTAGCCTTTCTGCATGTTTATCTGCTAATTCTCTTCCGTTTCTGCAGCAGCCAGTAACAGACTTTTCAAAACAAAAGCATGTGAGCAATATGCGTTAACGCGCGCTAAAATAAATGTCGGCGTGAATAAACTAATGAGTTAATGCAATAATAACGCGTTAACTTGCCCAGCCCTAGTTTATAAATAACCACATTTTGTGTGCAATGTTGATTCAATCATTAATATATTATTTAGGACAGTAGCTGCTGTCATCTGATTGGAGCCTTAACTCTCTTTGCAGAAATTATCCAACACTTCAAAATATTGAAAAGAAGAAAAAGCTGATAGAGGTGCGGGAGGAGACAGGTGGTGTTCTTGAAACAGCTCAGTTTGGGTAAGTCCATCACTGCCATGGATGAATTATACTTTTTTTCTCCTTTTTTATTTTTTCGTTGATTCCAGCCAGAAAAAAAAAAAAAAGATGTTGCAGTCATTTGGTCGACATTTTTATTTTGACATTTGAAAACATATTGGGGGTCCAAATGTCTGTTGTATTGTTATTTATCTTGTTATTTTTTTATTTGTAAAGAAATAACTATCTACATATACAGTACTGTGAAAAAAGTATTTGCCCCCTTCCTGATTTTTATTTTTTTTGCGTGTTTGACACTCTTAATGTTTCAGATCCTCAAACAGACTTGAACTTCAGTTTGCAGTCGCCACATCTTTTTGATTTTCAGATGGGCTGAAGTCATAACACATGTGCTTTTTTTTAAAAAAAAATCTTTTAATAGGTTACAGGACTAAATCCTGCTCACTCCTAAGGACGCTTGTTCAAATTTAAAGTGTGATTTATAATTTTCGTGGATTTCAGTGACATTCACAAGTGTTGGGCAAACTCTGTTCTGTGATTTGGAAAAAACGCTGAGGATGGTCGATGGGAGAGTTGAGCCCAAAATGCAAAATTTTTAAGTGGTGATTGCATTTATTAAAGGAACCCCCCTTCGTGTTATATCATAACATAATTGTGGAAAATCTCATTTTTTGGAAAGCTGAGTTCAGGCTCCATTACTGCCAGACCTGTCAGATCAAGAGGTGATTTAAAGAGGACCTGTCTCGCAGAAAGCAAGACATCATGCAATAATCCAAAGAAATTAAACAACAGGTGAGAAACAGAGTAAATGACACCTGTCAGCCTGGAAAAGGTTACAAGTAGGGATGCACGATAACTGTTTTTTTAAAACCGATAACCGATAACTTTCAGCTCCTAAAACCGATACCGATAACCGATAACACACACATATGCCTAAGATCATTACATCAATACTATGAACAAAATCAAAAATAGTTTTAATTTTTTTTTAAATGAACAAATATTTATTTTTTCAAATGAATAATTATTGGCAAGCCTCTCAAACATTTTTATAAAGCTATCAAACAAACCTATTTGATATCTCACATTAACTTAAATAAGGTTCATTACTGACTGATATAAAAAAAAAAAGGGGACCGGACCGGACGGGAGACTTGCTGCTAACTTGCTGACGTTAACTCATGTTAGCTCACGTTAGCGCGATTTCAAAACTCCATGGAAGCGATGGTTATGTTTCAGGTGGCTGGTCGGGTTTGACGTATTAAAGCTTCTGCTATTTTTCCCTCCTTCGCTTGGAGCATTTGTCACAAATAACCAGTGAACTATCTTCCTCTGAAACTAAATTCCTCCGTTCCCTAGTTTGCTAGTTGTTCTTTCGGTCTTTTCTATTTTGTATGTGTAACATGTGAGAAAATACTGTGAATATCAATTCAAGTCAGCAACTACCAAAATTATGACCGAGTTAACAAGTTGTTTTCTAGCATGAGGGGGCATTCTTGATTTTTCTTACTGAGTAATCGTTTTTCTGATTATGCCGACGTCACTTGAACATAATATTCACTGCTGGTCATTCAAGGCTCAATTCAATTCAATTCAATTTTATTTATATAGCGTCTGTTACAATGACAATTGTCTCTAGGCGCTTTACAGAGACCCAGAGCATGACCCCCGAGCAAATATCATCAACTAAGATTATATAATTAAATCCAATCAATGATAATGGTAGGTAAAAAACTCCCACGTAGGGAGAAAAAAAACCTTTATACCAAACAGTGGCAAGGAAAAACTCCACTTTAAGAGGAAGAAACCTTGAGCAGGACCTGGCTCATATGGGGGGACCTTCCTGCCGAAGGCCAGCCGGGTAGAGAAAGAAAAGAGGGGAGACAGGACAGAGAGAGGACGTAGGACAGAGAGAAGATGGAGGACAGAAAAAGGATGTAGGACAGAAAAAGTAAAAAATAATAATAAAGAAGTAGTGGAATTGTTGTAGGGTGAATGCAAGCGGGCTATGGAGGGCCCTTGGGCGTGTGGTCAGCGTAATGAGCTATGATAGGCTCTTGAGTATCAGTAATGTGCGGGTGGGGTATAGGTGAGGTGTGTGCGAGAAAAGGGGGAGGAGGGGGGAGGAGAAAGGGGGTTTGGGTTTAAGAAAAAAGAAGGGTAGGATTTCAAGCAAAAGGATGCAATATATAAACATAAACAGATGGAGGCAGCAGCACTGGGATGAGATGGCCAGAGGACCAGGTCGCCGATTACCACGCCAGTCGGCACCCAAACACAAGTGGAGGAGAACCCCGGGATGGACAGAGGATGGAACTGCAAGTCAGCATGAAACCCAGGAAACTCTGGCCTGCAAATGCACAAAGAGAAAAGGGGGGCAGAAACAGCACAACAAAACACAGGAAAGCAAAGAAAATGGAGCACAGTTTCAGTAACAGGGTGCTCCCAAATAATTATAAATGAGCTGGAGGAGGAGGAAGGGAGGAAGAAAGAAAGGGAAGAAAAAGGAGAAGAGCAGTGGAGACACCACTCAGCAGATCATGCTGGTGTCCCCCTGTAGCGTAGGCCTATAGCAGCATAACTATGACGAAGCTGTGATTAAGACGAGTTACTCAAGTCTTACTACTACAACTATAGTTATAACTATTAGCCCCTACACACTATAGTTTAGACTAACTGTAGGCTTTACTGAACAGAAATGTTTTCAATTTAGTTTTAAAAATGGAGATAGTATCAGCCTCCTTAACCCAAACTGGTAGCTGGTTCCATAAAAAAGGTGCCTGGTAGCAGAAGGTCCGTCCTCCAAACCTACTTTTAGATATTCTAGGAACGACGAGTAATCCTGCACTCTGAGAGCGGAGAGCTCTATTAGGAGCATAACATGCTATCAAGTCTTGTAAATAGCGCGGAGCTAGGCCATTAAGGGCCTTATATGCGAGAAGCAGAATTTTAAACTCAATTCTAAATTTCACGGAAAGCCAATGGAGGGAGGCTAACACGGGAGAGATGTGATCTCGCTTGCGGATTCCTGTCAGCACCCTCGCTGCTGCGTTCTGGATCAATTGAAGGCTATTTAGCGAGCTTTTCGGACATCCTGCTAACAACGCATTACAGTAATCCAGTCTAGAGCTAACAATCGCGTGGATTAATTTTTCGGCATCACCCTGGGAGAGGATGCTCCTAATCTTGGCAATATTTCGGAGATGAAAAAAGGCAGTTTGCAAACCTGATTAACATGCTGCTTAAATGACATATCCTGATCAAAAATAACTCCAAGGTTTTTCACAACTGTGCTGGAAGCCAGCGTAAATCCAGTCAATCCATTCCTCAGGTGTTTGGGACCAAAGACAATAACCTCTGTTTTATCCGAGTTTAGAAGCAAAAAGTTAGAGGACATCCAGGACTTAATGTCATTAGGACACCCTTGAAGTTTAGCCAAAGGTTTTGTTTCCTCTGGTCTCATAGATAAGTACAGCTGCGTATCATCAGCGTAGCAATGAAAGTTTATGCCATGGCTCTGGATAATTTTTCCCAAGGGCAACATGTATAAAGTGTAAAGGATTGGTCCCAGAACTGAACCCTGTGGGACGCCATAGCAGACCCTAGTCCGTGTAGAAGAAACGTCACTAACATGGACGAACTGGAACCTGTCAGATAGGTATGACTTAAACCAGCCTAATGCTGTCCCTTTAATTCCAACAGTGTGCTCCAATCTATGCAGCAAAAGGCCGTGATCAACAGTATCAAAAGCAGCACTGAGGTCCAGCAGAACAAGGACAGAAACTAATCCATTGTCTGAGGCCATGAGGAGGTCGTTGGAGACTCTAATCAGTGCAGTTTCTGTGCTATGATGAGTTCTAAACCCTGACTTAAAGACCTCAAATAGATCATTTCTATGCAGGTGTTCTCCTAACTGGCTAGCAACTATTTTTTCCAGAATTTTAGAGATAAATGGAAGGTTGGATATTGGTCTATAGTTTGCCAAGATGTCCGGGTCAAGGGATGGTTTCTTGAGCAAAAGTTTAATGACTGCAACTTTAAAAACCTGTGGCACATATCCTAATTGTAGAGATAAGTTAATCTGATCCAAAATTGATATACCAATAGAGGACATAACATCCTTGAACAGTCGAGTTGGGATGGGATCCAACAGACATGTAGATGGTTTAGCTTTACTGATAGTTGAGGTCAACTCAGAGAGGCCCACAGGAGAAAAACAGTCCAGAGTCAAATCAGAAACGGAAGAAAGGAAGAAATCAACGAAGCTGCAGGGATGTCCACAGCCGCCGACAGCTGGGCCTGGCCGATCTCATCTCTAATTTTGATTATTTTCCCACTAAAAAAGCTCATAAGGTCTTCACTACTGAGAGTAGCAGGAATGCATGGACCAACGGAGTTGTGACTCTTTGTCAGCCTGGCTACAGTGCTGAACAGAAAACGTGGGTTATGTTTGTTCTCTTCTATTAGCGAAGAATAATAAGATGTTCTAGCTCTGCGTAGGGCTCTTTTGTAGACTATTAAACTATCTCTCCAGGCACGATGGGAGTCCGCAGATTTACAGGAGTACCACCTCCTTTCCATTTTACGTGCATTCTGCTTCAGCATGCGAATATGTGAATTATACCAGGGAGCTGAGCTCCTAAGATAAGAAACCCTCTTCCTCAGAGGAGCGACCGCATCCAAGGCGGAATCTAACATATCGGCAGTATTGTTAACAAGGTGATCAAAGTCTGCCGGAGTAAGATTCAGGTCGGTGCCCTCAGCTATTCTATCATATTCCACCATAGGGAGATGAGAGAGAATGACCTCCTTAAAATTATTCACAGCATCTTCAGAAAGACATCTGCTGTAATGACACATTTCATTTCCTGTTTTAATGCCACAAATGCTGAACTCGAATGTAACTAAAAAGTGGTCCGAGAGACGAGAGAAGAGATTTCAGCGGCGACACTAACAAGTGATGAGTATCTATACCATAGGTGAGAACCAGATCCAGGATATGATTAAAGCAGTGAGTCGGTTCTTTCACTTTTTGTGAGACGCCAAATGAATCTAAGAGAGATGTAAAGGCTAATTTAAAGCTGTCACTGTCAACATCCATGTGGATGTTAAAGTCACCCACTATGATGACTTTGTCTGAGCTGAGCACTAAACCAGCTAAAAAAATCAGAGAACTCAGACAGAAACTCCAGATAAGCACCAGCAGGTGGCCGGTACACCACTACCAACAAGACTGACTTTTCTGACCTCCAATTTGGAAAAGTTAGACTAAGCGTGAGGCTTTCGAATGTATTATAATTACATTTGGGTTTTGTTTTTACTTGCAGGCTGGAGTTGTAGACAGCTGCTACTCCTCCACCTCGACCCGTACTCCGGGGAATATGATAATTATTATAACCTGGTGGCGTAGCCTCATTTAAGCTCACATACTCTCCCTCTTGTAGCCATGTTTCTGATAAGCAGAAGACATCGCATTTCTGTCAACACGGCAGTGCCTCGCTCAGAGGGAGCAAGGCACTGCCGTGTTGACAGAAATATATATGTTATCGGGGCTATTCGTCGTGATATTGGACTTATCGGGATGATGTCGTAATTTCCTGTTATCGGCCCGATAGTTATCGGGTCGGTAATTATCGTGCATCCCTAGTTACAAGTTCATTTCTAAAGCTTTGGGACTCCAGCTAACCACAGTGAGAGCCGTTATCCCCACATGGAGAAAACGTGGAACAGTGGAGAACCTTCCCAGGAGAGGCTGGAATACAGAAATGACCCCAAGAGCACAGCGACGACGACTCCCAGACGTCCCAAACGAACCCAGAACAACTAAAGAACTGCAGGCCTCAGTGAAGGTCCGTGTTCATGACCCAACCATCAAGAGACGAGGCAGAAATGGTTCCGAGATGAAAACCACTGCTCACGTATGTCAAAAAGCCTCTTGATGAAAGCCAAGACTTTTGGAAAAACTTTTCTGTGGACTGATAAAAGAAAAGTGGAACTTTTTGGAAGGTGCTTCATTACATCTGACGTAAAAGTAACAGCATTTCAGAAGACACTGAAGACACTGAACCATAACCTGCCCCAGTGGGTCTGGCAGCACCTTGGATTAGTGCTGGGCAATATGACGATACATATCGTGGGGACGATAGAAAAGTGTATATCGTGCCATTTCTCTTCTATCATTTCTAACCTAATTTTATCAATTATTACAGCAAATATGTAATTAAATAACCTGCAATGATAAATTTGATAGAAACATATCTACTTCTACAAAGTAGCCTTTTATGTTTGCACTTTTATTCATGGTTAATGCCTTAAACAGAGTTCTCTTCAACCCTGATGTTTACTTTAGACACTTTATATTGGTTTGCAAACTTTGCACTACAAGGTTACAGATTTCAGAAAGTTGAAAAATAATTTGTGTTTATTTTTTATAGCTGAACTTCAGTGCAAAAATGTGTTTTTCCTCTCAGAAACTGTTGTGCACTTTTAAAAAAAAATGTGAAAGCTACTGTACCTCTGTACCTACCTGTTTTTACTGCACTAAAATGTATGTTTGTGACGGTTCAGCTAAATGTCCTTTCAAAATAAAGTTGAAAAGTAAGCAATGAAATTTTTGTCAAACTTTTCAGAGAATAACTGAAAACATACTTTATTATGGTATATCGTGATATATATCGTTATCGTGATATAAAATAGTCCATATCGTGATATATGATTTTTTTCCATATCGCCCAGCACTACCTTGGATGGTAGCAGCCGCCCACTGGTGTGTGAATGGGTGAATAAGAGGCCATTGTTGGGGTCACCTGGATGTTGTGAATAAAGCAGTTTATAAGTGCAGTCCATTTACCATTTAAAAAGGTGTTTCTGTGCTTGGAAGCCCTCCAATGAGGGTGAATTGAAACAATTCTGCAAAGAAGAGTGGACCAAAAATCCTCTATGGCGATATGAAAGACCCGTCGCCGGTTATCTCACATGCTTGAAGGGTGGAACAATCAGTTATCAGGCTTAGGGGGAAATTACTTTTTTACATAGAGCCATATAGGTTTGAATTTTTTTTTTCCCTTAATAAATGAAATAACCACTCAAAAACTACATTTTGTGTTTACTTGGGTTATCTGTAGCTGATATTCAAGTCTGATGATCTGAAACATTTAAGTGTGAAAAATATACAACAAAAAAAGAGAGAAATCAGGAGCCGGCAAACACTTTTTCACTGCACCGTGTATTAGCGATTAGTTCCAGAGTTTGGCACAAGCTTTATGTATTTTTTTCCCACACACGCGTCAGTGTGTGTCCATTACGTTGGTGTGCTGCGGCGCATGTAAATGAATGTGTGGTAATGCTTCATCATTTTCAGTGACCATCAGAAACTGCTCATCCAGGTTGATGAATTCTGCAGTTTTGTCCATCGTTTCTGAATTTCTTTGGGGACTTTCTCTCATTTCTGAGGAGCAAATGAGAGTTTACTGCTGCACTTCATCCATTTTTTTTTTTTTTGATAAACTTGTGCTTAATCACCTGATGACATTATATTTAGCAACATTTGTGCCACCTCTGTATACTGCAGCCTTGTGTAATACTGCAGCCTTGCATCATGAGCATATAACAGTTTTTCTGGTGGGAGTTTTCAGTCTAAAGTAACATCATATTGCAGACATAATGGTAATGCTAGATAGCTACCTCTCTCTAACAACCTGGATGCCACTGCTTCTCCACTTGGTGACTCAAAACAACTACGTGATAAACATTAATGGATTTAAATGTAACATGTGAAACTGTTTTAATAGTATTAGGGGTGCACGATAGCTATCGGGCCGATGACAGGAAATGATGACGTCATCCCAATAACACCGATATCACGACGAATAGCCCCGATAACATATATATTTTTGTCAACACAGCAATGTCTCACTCCCTCTGAGCCTTGAATGACCGGCAGTGAAGGTTATGTTCAAATGACGTCAACATAATCAGAAAAATGATTAATCAATAAGGAAAATCAAGAATACCCCCTCATGCTAGAAAACAACTTGTTAACTCGGTCATAATTTTGGTAGTTGCTGACTTTAATCGATATTCGCAGTATTCTCCCACATGTTACACATAAAAAAAAGAAAAAATAGAAAAGGCTGAAAGAACGACTAGCAAACGAGGGAACGGAGGAATTTTTCGTTACAACTTGAATGGAGCATGCACTGTGCTGATCACAACAAACATGGCGGCGTGGAACTTCGTTAAAGTTTCAGAAGAAGATAGTTTGGTGGTTATTTGTGACGAATCCTCTGAGTGAATTCTACCAGGAGGGAAGCACAAGCTTTAATACGTAAAACCTGAGCGGCCACCTACAACATAACAATTGTTTTGAAATCGCGCTAACGTGAGCTAACGGAAGCTAATGCTAATGTGCGCAAGCCAGCAGCAGTCTCTCCTCCAAGGTTATAATAGTTTTGGATTTTTCATTATAGTTTAGTTTTTATTTCATTTTTACCTTTTCCCCTCCAATTCAGTTAGTTTTAATTAGTTTTTAGTGTGGGTATACTAGTTTTTATTAGTTTTTATATTTTCAAAAATGCTTAGTTTTAGTTTAGTTTTTATTAGTTTTAGTATTAGTTTTAGTTTTATCACACTTAGGGTTGTTTGTCAAGTGCCGGATTAAAAAAGGTTAGAGTGACTATCACATAATAAAATTAAAAAAAAAGATAAGTTTAAAAAATGAGGATGAATTAATAATGACTGACTTTTTACTTTTGGGTGAACTATTCCTTTAATGAGTGCATAAGTGCATATATTACAAAAGGAAAGTCTGTGTGTCAGTGTGAGACACAATTTGTAACCATACATTTTGTTATTAAAAATAACCAACAAAGATGTTCATCGTATCGGTCGTATATAAGTATATATAAGTCGTATCGGCATCCCAGTCTCTATAAACATGTAAACCAATGCATCTTCCCGCTTGTGGTGTTCATGGGCATTTACTAACCAGTAGCTATTTGGTCGTCGATGAAAGCAGTCCATAATAGTTGAGCCCTCCTTCTCCTTTCCTGTGCCACCTGGGCGGGATGTTGCTTCTCCTCCGGGTGGCGGTGGACTCACAGAGGCTAGCTTGTTTTCGTACTCGATATTAGCCGCCTTGTGCGAGCTTCTTAAATGGCTTTTAAGGTTGGTCGGGTTTTTCCCCTTGAGAAGCAAGCCGCATATTTTTTCAGAGCCTGTTTCCACTACATGACATTTGCTTTTTTTGGTTTCGTTGTCGTATTGAAAAAAATCCTTTGCCTCTTTCTTCCTACAACCGCCATGGCGTTGCTGGGTGACGTCACGGGCTGTTTGGCGCAGTCTCTGGTAAGGTGCCGCCATCTGGTGTCAGATGGCGTAAAACTGCCACAGCGGAATAAATCGATCATATGAATCCAACCACGTAGAGACGAAAACGAAGGGAATTATATCTATAATTTCCGTTCGTTTTAGTTCGTTTTCTAAACACGCAATACAGTTTCAGTTAGTTATCGGTTTTTTCTTTTAATTTTCGTTTTTATTTATTTCAGTTAACGAAATGGTTTTTTTAATTTTAGTTCTCGTTATTTCGTTCGTTTTCGTTAACTATTATAACCTTGCTCTCCTCCCCTCTCCTCTACCTCATCTCTCTCATCTAAAGCTTCCATGAGATTAAAAAATAAAAACTTCTGAACCTCATTTATTTAATTAAAGGTATTAATTTAAATGGAACCACAAGTCAAAATCCTTTAAATGTTAATCTTTTTCAGTTAGTAATTCTGATGCATGTATTTCCATCAGTTCAAGGAGCCTTTATTTTTTATATCAGTCAGTAATGAACCTTATTTAAGTTGATGTGAGATATCAAATAGGTTTGTTTGATAGCTTTAAGAAAATGTTTGAGAGGCTTGTCAATAGTTTTTCATTGTAAAAAATAAATATCTGTTCATTTAAAAAGTCAAAACTATTTTTGATTTTGTTCATAGTATTGATGTAATGATCTTAGGTATATGTGTGTGTTATTGGTATCTGTTTTAAAAAACAGTTATCGTGCATCCCTAAATATTATGTAAATTGAACAAAAAGGTGTTGATTAAAATATGTAGGTTTTTATTTGCTTTTGGATTTTAGTAGATCACTCTACATTGTTGTATGGCATGGCTGAACGTCAGACAGGGCAGTGTGATTATCTCTTGGTATTGTTTCTGGTGGAATAAACAGCTGGCTGCTGTGACCTGCCAACTATGTTTCACCTGACCTGCCTCAAGCCTCCTTGTTCATTTAACTGCTCTGGCCATCGTAACAATATGACACAGTGGCAGGTTTTCTCAGGGAGCTGCATTTATTAGCCATGCGGCTAATAAATACAGAGAAATATAGAGCCCCACTCTTCAACGATGGATCATACAATGTGATTTCTGGGGATTACTATTTAAATATTTATGTAATTTATTTTCAGACAAATGAGAGGAAGAGGTTGGGGCCGAGCCAGAGGCAGAGGCAGAGGCAGAGGTCATCGGTGGCATAACCAAGGCTTCAGAGGGCAGCACCCACCAGGTCAACCCCCACCTGGCAGCAGTGCCACAGAGAAGCAAACACCTGCCCTCCATCTCTCCAGGGGTGGAGATCCACTGGGAATGCTGGCGAGCAGCGACCACGGTGAGTGTGGTGTTTCCAAAGACATTCAAAATGAAGTCCAGCTGCTGTTTGTTTTAATATTTTCTGAGTTTTAGAATCAAAACCACAAATGACAGCAGTGAAGTAATATGTGCAGATGAACAAAGTTTCTGATGTGGTTCCAGACTCTGACAAAGAGGTCGCAGCTCCCACGTCCATGACCAGTGAGCTCCCTGTTGCACCTAAACAGATGACCTCAGCTCTCGGTTCCCTGCTGGCTAACTATGGATCAATGAGCGACAGCGACAGTAGCGAAGAACCAGACGGTGAGCTGGCAGATGTCCTCAACATGCTTCACTACACAATAGGGATGTAACGTTTTTTCGGTATTATGGTAAAGCGCGGTAAAATTTTATGCGATATCGATTACCGTTTATGTTTGACTTCTTCTCATTATCGCGGTCGATTATCAGGATGTGTAATATCAGCCTCATTCAAGTCTGTGAGCGACTCACTACTGTGTCACGTGTGAATATGTAGCTTGTAACATCAGCATCATGTCGGAAAGCGGTGATATCACACAGGACATTTACCAACCCACTAAAAGGACAAAATCCAACGTCTGGGCATATTTTGTTTTGTTTTTTAAAGACTATAGAGGGTCAACTGGTGGAGGACAGTTATCCTGTCTGCAGAGCACTTGTTTACATTTTATTGTAATTTGTAGAAGCAACTTTAAGGAGCTAAGGCTAATGCTTCAAGCTACTGAGATGTTTCACCAAGAGTAACCTGGTTGACGCGCTTCGCTAACTCACATTTCGTAAACGTTACCGTTGCGTGTTGATCGAAAAATGACCGGAACGATGTTCTGATGCAGTTAAAATATTAATTTATTCCATTAACTGATCCGACAACCATAACGCCGGCAGTTAGCGCCACAGCGGTCAAAAACCTTTTGCCCTTCCGGGTCAAACACCTAACCAATAACAGGCAGCTACCTTTATACCTGACCCTCAGGTAACAACACAGCGACACCCACAGACACACAGAAGTGAACTACAATTCAGAACAACATTTTTGGCTCCTTTACAACTGTTTCTTTATTTGCACATTTATATTTATTTAAGGTTCAGCTTAAAGTCAAAAGTTTATTTCATTTGAAATTGCACTATAATTTTTGTTCCTGATAATTGTTTGCATATTTTGACCCACTATGGTTGTTAAAGTGTTTATTTAAATTTGCACCAGACAAATAAGCTTTGTTCCTGTTACTCATTTTGTTCATTTAAAATAAAACCTCTTTCTGGGCCAGTTGTTTGTCCTTTTAATGTGAAAGTTTCATTTTGATACGATTTAGGGTTCTGATGTTTCAATATGACAAGAAAATCACAAGATTTTGTGAAATTATTAAATTGTATGTTTTTTTTAGACATTTGTACAGCAATTAAGAATATCGCGATATCGTAAACTGTGATAATTTGGTCACTATAATCGCGATATCAAGTTTTCCATATCGTTACATCCCTACTACACAATCTGTGACTGTAGTTTTTTTTTTTTATGTTCATGATTAATTCTTCTAGTTTCAAGAAAAAAATGCTTTCTAGGTTTAGAAATTAAACTTAATGTATTTGTTGCTAATTAGTAATATTGCCGTTCTTATCAATGTTATTGCATTGGACTTTTCAAATTGAAGTAAATTCAGAGTGATTTACAAGGGAAAGGAAGGCAACAAAACGTTAGAAATGATAAAAGCAGGACTAGAATTTATGAAGACAATACATTAAGACTGAAAGGAATGCATAGTAAACACACTGATAAAATAGATGTTAAAAAAAAACAGAAGGAACAATGTGGGTCTGTTACAGTGCTTAAATTGGTGCAGTATTTGGCTAGAACTGTTTCTTTTTGTTGCAGCCAAAGAGCCAATTCAACAAAACCAGGCCATCCTGAACAGAATACCACCACCTCAGGACTATGGACACCCTGGAGAAGATGAAAAGTCCGTAGGCGGCACAGAGACTCATCAAGGTTCCTGTCCAAACGCTGGCTGCAAGATACAAAACAACAGAAGAAGTAGAGGAGGAAGACGCCACGATACGCCGCAGACACATCGCCCTACTTTACTAGAAATGGTATAGAGTTTCATTTTCAGAAAAACTAGTATTTAATAGGGCTGGGCAAGTTAACGCGTTATCACGTTATTATCGCGTATTTTATTAATTTATTAATGCCGACAATTATTTTATCGCGCGTTAACGCTTGTTGCTAACATGCTTTTGTTTTGAAAAGTCTGTTACTGGCTGCTGCGGAACGGGAAAATAATTGGCAGGTAAGCTAAAAACGGACATGGAAGACGGTAAAAATCTGTGAACTTTACAGTTCAGGTACCAACTCAGGTAGCAATATTAACAATTCTGTGTGAAAAAAAAAAAAAAAATCTGGACTGCAACAAAAATTTTGCGCCATTCCTCCATGTTCCAGGGGCGGCTGTGGCTCAGGTGGTAGAGAGGGTTGTCCGGTAACCGGAAAGTTGCCGGTTCAATTCCCATGCTCCCCTGGCTACATGTCGAAGTATCCCTGAGCAAGATACTGAACCCCAAGTTGCTCCTGGTGAGCATGTGGTACCCTGCGTGGTAGCCTCGGCCATCAGTGTGTGAATGTGTGCGTGAATGGGTGAATGTGAGGCCTATTGTAAAACCGCTTTGAGGGCACTTCGGTGCTGATAAAGCGGTATATAAGTGCAGTCCATTTACCATTTACCATTCCATCAGATCTGCTCCATGTGTTCACTGTCCTGCTGTTCTCTAGCTGGTTACTGCAGTGCAGCTCCATCTAGTGGCACAGATGTGTAATGACAACAGAAAGTCCAGTTCTTGATTATAAAACAAATTCAGTTCTGTGGCCCATTTTTTAATTTCGTATTTTTGATCCAAGTCTAAAATTGAAATATTTAAAAAAACAGGCATTTTTTTTGTTTGTTTTTTTGTGTTAGATTAAAACGAAAAACATCATAAAATGTCACTTTTTTTAAATTTTTGATTGACAATTGAAAATGGAAAGAATGAATGATACATACATAAAGTTACTGAACTTTAACATGGACATTTTCATTTTAAAGTTCTCCCAGACGGAGGATTCAACAGAAACAAGGTTATTTGTAACAACTGACAAGTTGAACTCCCCGTTAAAAGTTTCTGCTGTTACTTCAGAAATTACCTGTTTTAATGTTCTGATTGTGCTGAGACACAATCATTTTGTTGGTTTTGTTTGTTGACTTAATTTTGTTTTACATTTTTTAGATGAGATTTACACTAAATATGTGTTACTGTGTTACTGAATTGTTGCCCAGCCCTAGTATTTACATTTGTTTTACCTCCATAACACAGCTTCTAAATGTTCTGAGTGCAGAATATTTTTGATGTGCTTCTGTTTTTTTTCCTCTTTGTCGTATAGTTGCTGGCCCCAGACATTCGCCATGAGAGGAACGTCCTCCTGCAATGTGTGCGTTTTGTCGTCCGCAACCACTTCTTTGGGCTGGACAGCAGGTCAGAGAGAGTCAGCCCTGCGTCCCAGTCTGCCTCACCTGGTGGTGAAGAGGGACGTTCATCAGAGGATGGTACCATTGCGCCAGAAGCTGAAAATGTGGCAGCTTTGGAAGACAGAAAAAATGTTGCTGACCAGGGTCAGAGTTCACTCAGAGACCAAAACCAAGTCTGTCCACAACTGTCAAGTGATCCTGCTGTCGAATCTGCATCGGAGACAAAGGAGGATGCTGCAAATTCCATCCACAACCATCATTGTTCAAACAGCACAAATACAAGCACATCTACTTCTCATATGTATGATGATGAGATATGGGAGTGTGACGGGACTTCTTAGTGAAATCTAATTGAGTCAGTTTCATTTTGTTTTAAAACATGAAACTGTGATGTGTCATTCTCATGTCCAGATTGATTTATACAATGCTTTTTTTTCTGTAAAACTTTGACTTTTTTGTTAAATGTGTGATGACAGTTTCCATTTATTTAACTGTGTTTTTATGCAGTTGTAGCTTTTAATGAATTTATAATTAACTGTGACAGAGGAGTTCAAGGTGGAGGTGGAACTGCATCAAGGATCAGCTCTGAGATCCTTGTTTGCAGTGGTGATAGATGCAGAGAATGGGAGGATATTTTTTTCTTTATTTATATAATATGCTGGAGTACCTGTGGACAGGTGTTAGCTGGTCAGTTCCGTGCAACACGGATGTGAAGCAGTTCCTCAGAAACATTGGTTATACAATTCAATATTAGTTTAGTGATCCACTGGGAAGTAAAAGCTTCAAGCATTTCTCAGTTTATACAGTAAACGTTTGAGGTTTTGAAGAAAAATGTCTAATAAACAGCCTAATACTACCTTTTATAGTTTGACTGTCACATGGAATTTTTGATTTTTAAATAAAAACCAAAAAAACGGTGCTGAGTGTAAAATTTCTTAATGATGGAATAAATAATAATAGAGCAAATCTTAAAATAGATGTGATGGGAGTATACTGTAATAATCCGGTAACCATTGCTCTCCATGTCGTAACAACAGCAGCCCCGCCCCCTCGACCACCCGGATGTTCGTCTGTTACACCGATGGTTGCATAGCAACCACTGGGCACGTCAACATTGACTAACGGTATGCGAGTCAACGGGTGGACTGTTGTGCTGATATGGTACTTTACCTGTCCATTTATGGAAGAATAGAATATATATATATATATATATAATCATATGGCATTTAGCAGTTATAGGTAAAGATTAACTGGAAAAGCACGTTATGGCTGGAAGTTGTCTTCGAGTCGATCCATCGTTTGTAGAGTTCAAGGATGTAAGAGTTGGAGAGGTCTACAAAAAAGCCGTCAAAGTCACAAATGTTGGAAAAACCTTGAAGAAAATAGTTATTGAGAAGCCCACGCTGAAGGTAACTTTATTTCAGGTGTTTTCGACGGTAAGCCTAACGAAGTCAAAGAATAGTAGAAGATGTAACGTTGAGCGTGACAATTAAGTGAAACGCCATTTAGTCAATTAGCGGTTGTGTAAGTAAGCTTGTTAGCTGGTGAGGTGGAGGTCAGGCTGTTTGTTTGTTTGTTGCACAAATATTCTGTTTTGTGTCTTTAATGAAATTTACACTGAAGACTCGATAAAGACCTTACTCAGCTCCTAATTTTGATGTTACCTTTTGCTGTGCTTGTCAAACACAGACTTTCTGTTGTTTCCAAAAGATCTTAAACTGCATTTCTAAATAAAGAGCTTAAAACTTAATCTTTTCAGTGATCTTTAGTGTTCTGATGAAGAATGGAGTATTCTGATTTTAGAATTGTTTCAAATGTCTACTTTGTCCTTACTGACTGTATAGGCCAGTGGTTATTAACCTTATTGGAGGTGCTGAACCCTATGCACATTCACTGAACCCTTCTTTATTGAAAAATAATTTTTTTTTTCAAATTCAAGTCATAAGTAAATGTCTTGCACAAAATGAACCGTGCATTAACGTCACTGTGTTCAAAGAACAAAACCTACCTACTTTACTGATTACTCCATATTGTACTTAGTCGTCCGACCACTTTCTTTTTTTTGCTCGACATAGTTAGTATATATTAAATTATTAGAGAAATCACAACATCACAACAGTCATAAGTCGCCTACTGAGTGCACCAAAATTCCCTGCAGCACAAATTAGGTGGGCTAGAGTTCTTCTTAAAATGTGATTTTGAAGTGAGCAAAATTTCTGTAAAGCTGTCAAATTTCCACAAGCAGATTCTTAATTTTTGGAAGTTGTTGTACAAGCATAACTTTTCACCCCATAGATTAACTCTATGGAATAATAGAGTTATATTATCCAATAGAAAGTCCATGTTTAAACATAACTGGTTTGAGAAAGGGATAGTTTTTGTCACTGATTTGTTAGATGATACTGGGAATATTATTAATTTTGCATCCTTTTTGAATAAGTATGGTTTAAATTGTCACACATAATTTAAGAAGGTTTGTAAAGCAATTCCCCTACCACTTATTCATTTGATTAAAAGTGCCCTATTGTATGGAAGTATTGAGCCAGTATTGCCTATGTTAGTTATTGAGGAGTATGGTTTATTGGATAAGAAATGTAATAACAAGTTTATAAGTTCTGTCTTTAAATCTAGATCATTTAATGACTATCACAGGGGGTTACTCTCTGACATTTCACAGTCAATAAGCTTGTCTACATTAGAAAAAGCCCACTCATATTATATCAAATGGCAAATTGCCCCAAAGTCAAAGAAACTCATTTTAAATTGATTAATACAATTTATCCAACTGCTGAATTTTTGAGAAAAAGATTTAAATTTGAAGTTGACTCCTGTACTTTTTGTAATGAATCTGAGGAATCGCTTGATCACATGTTTTTATCTTGTCCTGTCACTCAAATCTTTTGGTGTGAAATTAGAAATTGGTTATCTCTAAAAATTAATGACATCCCAACTATTGAAATCTCCAATGTTATTTTTTATATGGATTCCATGGACAAATTAGTGTCTTTTTTGGTGAATGTCATTTTGTTACTTGGTAAATATCACATCCACTGTTGCAAGTGGAGGAAAATGAAACCCTCTTTTCAATGTTTTTTAAATGATTTCAAACTTTTTTCGGTCTCTCTGAAGAAAACAAAGTCAAGTAATTATGCTAAAAAATTATCAGCTGATATATCAAAATATCTTTTATTTTAATCCTGTTTTATTTTGAAATGTTGATGCTCTTTGCCTTCCACTACTTTACTTTTATTTTTAAATTTTAAGTATATTTGTTTTTCTTTGATTTTTAGTTTGTAAGTCTCTTTCATCACTACCCCCTAAATATTTGTTGTTGTTTTTGTTTTTGATTGTTATAATGCCTTTATAATGTATCTCCTCTACTGGTGTTTTTTTTGTTCAAAATTTTTTATGTTCAAAAAAAATATATATATTAAAAAAAAAAAAAAAAATTCCCTGCAGCACAGATTGGTCAAATAATGTCACGTGATCACCTGTAGCCAGTGATGGCCAAGCGGGGCGTGTCATCATGAATCATATGAGTCAGGTGTCTTGACCTCCACCGAACCCCTGGGGTTCGATTGAACCCAGGTTAAGAACCACTGGTACTAGACTCTACATTGCAAGGCTGATATGATGTGACACGTCTTATTAAAAAGTAAAGGTAAAATAATATATTTGTGTTTTGCTGTAATAATCCACTACAGTTCCCAAGTTAGGCTCCTGTATGTAACCAGTTAGGGAGATTTTTTTTTTTTTTTTCCAGATTGTTAAGTCTTAGACTACTGAATCAAGAGACTATTGAATCTGTTTCTTTTTCCTGCAGTTGTTCAAGTTAATTCCATGTAGCCAAGCTGTGTTTTTGGCTTCTGGTCTGTCTGTAACTGGCTTGCTGGAGTTCGCTCCAGAGAATGAGGAGGAGGTCAGAGACTGTATTCAGATTAGTATCGATGACATGGAGACCATGCACATCCCAGTCCAGGGGTGAGCCTACTGCACATCTGGCATGTAATAGAGTTACACAGCAATGAATATTTGTCATTCACAGATGTATCCTCTTTTTTTTTCTTTTTTTTATTTTGGTCTCCCATGCTTTAGGATTCCCAGGACTTGCTTGCTCTCAATGGATCCATTACTAGACTTTGGTTGTATTGTTGCCAGTGATCAATTGATCATCAAGCATCACCCTATAACCAATCAAGGATCAGCACCAGGTAAACGAAGCTACACGTAGAGAGCAGAGGCCTGTTGCACCAAAGTGGAATTTACACATCCAGAGACCTCATGTACAAATGAAGTGAAGAGAGTGAAATCTCTCTTTTTCAGCTTTCCGTTGCTATCTTTTGATACTGTGATCCCTTATTTTTCGCAGTTAATGGGGACCGCCCCCCCCCGTGAACTGGAGCCGGAGCCCCTTGAGCCTAAATAACGTGTTTAAAATATGTTTAAAAACCCCAAAAAAGTAGCGAAACAAGACAAAGGCTCAACTGTGGTCTTTCTGTTACCTTCACAGCCTCTGGCCTCTGAACCGTAGTAAACAAACCGCTCTTTCATCTAACCTCGTTTTCATTCTGCTCTCCAACGACACACACACTACATTACCCATAAGGCCACCTTCTTAAAGGGGCCAGGCTGACTCACAACATTTCTTTGCTGCGAGAGAACGCGCACAACATCCTGTGATGTTTCCGCAATTTTTTCTTGATTATTTTTTTTATATTTATATTTCTGAAAAAAATCTGCGAATAACTAAAACCGCGGAACTTAAAACGCGAATTGGTGAGGGATCACTGTATATGATTCCTAATTGCAATTTGTTTGGAAATTTTTAATGCATTCTGATATAAATAAGGGTAGATAAACAGAAGTTTGTAAATAATTCTTTTTTAAATGTATTTCCAATTGGAGTGACAGCTGACTGAAGAGATCAGTGTAGCAGAATTAAGAAATCAGTCAAGTAGGATTAAGAACAGTTAGTCTGGGCGGGACCAGGCTGCACAGAATAAAACTCCATGGTCAAGTATCCTATCTGGCTTAATCCCTTATCTTGGTTTCATGCAACAATCCTCAGATGACACTCAGGATGGGTAACATGGACACTGGTTTCACCTTATGTTCTATTTATATGAATTGGAACTGATGCATTTTTATGTTTTTCATACAAAATATCTTGACAATAATAAATGTACACACACCTGTAAGCAAACACACTTGTCTTGTTCAGTTTTGTCCATAATTAGACTGAAGCTATGTCCTGTACTTTGATTGTATTAAACAATATGGAAATTTAGCCTATTATTATATAGTGTGTACGTTTGTGTGTTTGTGTGTGTGTGTATTGTGCATGCTTGTGTTATCACCAAAGGTTTCTTTGAAGTTCAGCGTGGCGGTGGAGACAACTGGCTCAGCCTCTCACCGTTAAGTGGAGTCATAGCAGGCGGTACCACCCAGTGGCTGAAAGTGGAGATGCGCACAGACAGGCCCAGACATGTTGCAGAGGAAGTTCTGTATGTTACACTTAATAATTGCTCTTAAAGACAGTGAATGACTTGCACATATTCATTGATAAGAGACTCATTGTGAAGTGATGCATTTACTTAATTCTCTAAGTTTTTAATCATCATTATACACTTCCTACAATATGATCACTATATCCAGTCATTTTAACTTTCAAGTTGCTCCGCTGATTTCAACCAACATGTCATATGACCAATCACAACAGAGGACACACTCTGGATCTTGTTTTATGCAAATGGAGACCTCAGTGTGAACTGTGAGGAAACAATGACTGAGCCCAGAAGTGGCTGTGAGTTTTATTGAAATATACAAGAATCTGCCAGTTATTCTACCTGTTTCGTGCAATTTTATCATTGACAATTTTAACAAACTTAAATCCAGCTTGGGCTCAGTAGCTCCACTAATAACAAAATAGGCAAAAACTAAATCTACACCCCCCCATGGAGAAATGACGAAATTAGACACCTGAAAAGAAATTACAAAATGGCTGAAAGAAAATGGAGGAAAAGCAAAGTGCCAAAAACATGATCAAATTCTACAAGTACAACTTAAAATCTACAATACTGCAGCCAAACAGGCAAGGAACTACCCACTTTACCAGACTAAATACAGAAAATACCAAAAATGAAAACGACCACTGACCACTTAATTAACCTCGCTTTTAATAAACACAGACTTTGTCACAAATGACCTTCTTTGTGAAGAATTTGCAGATCACTTCAGGATTGGCAAAATTGATTTTATTAGACTCAGCATTTTACTTGACCAAAAAACAGTTTTTTTTAAACTGAAGGTCTGTTTTTACCTGAGAGTCTTCTGCCAAGTAAATTGGACCACCGGCCTTTTAGACACAATTCCCAAATTAAACGGGCATCTCTCCTTCCGCCTTTAAAACAGCAGTGGTGAGACCCCTTCTGAAGAAGAGCAATCTGAATCCTGATGCTTTTAGTAACTTAGTTTAGTTTCAGAGAAACTTGTTTTTATTTAGGTAAATTACTTTTTAATCAAAAATGATGTTGGTGGGGGATTTCAGTCTGGTTTTACAGTGAACCACAGTACAGAGATTGTCATTGATCTTAGGTGCAACGCATGATATCTTTGTCTTGGTGCTACTGGATCTAAGTAGATCACCCAATTCTTTTGAAAAGACTTGGGCACCTGGTTGGCCTCTCTAGTACTGTTCTTAACTGGTTCAAGTCCTATCTCACAGATAGATTTTTGGTACGTATGGATACGTGCTCCTCAGGGATTCACGAAATCAAATGTGTTGTGCCCCAAGGCTCAATTTTAGGCCCATTGCATTTTAATTTATATATGCTTCCACTTGGGGATGTCATTAGGTGACATATCATTCGTTTTCACAGCTATGCTGAGAACAGGCAACTACGTTACCATGTCTCCTGAAGACTTATGAGCCAAGTAATGACCTTTTAAATGTATTTTAGATATTAAATCTTTGATGGCAGAAAACTTCCTGCAACTCAAGTAGGACAAAACTAAAGTTTTAGTTATCGGTCCTGGGACTAAGAGAAACATTTGTCAAAATTACATGCATTGCCTTTAGAGACATCATTTTTGACTCTGAATTTAGTTTTAATCCACATGTTAAGCATGAGTTTAAAACAGGTTTTTATCATTTTAAGAATAAAGCCAGAGTCTGCCCTATTCTCTCTCAGGCCAAGGTGGATATGCTGATGCTTTTATCTCATGCATCAGCATTGATACACGATGGCAAGTGCTTTAAGGATTTTAGACTCATGTAAATTTTAAAGAAACTTGATTAAGAGGTTTTGAGTAATCATTGTGTCTTCCTTTCTGTCTGAGGGTGACGCTCCAGCATCGCTCTGCTGTAGTTCTCTGTATTAGGGCTGAGGTGGTGGAAGAGCGTCTTGAGGTTCTTGATCAGCAGGTAGATCAGTTGAATTTTATATAGTGCCTGATGAAAATATTTAATGATTGAAAAATCTCTCTAAGTAGACTTAGCATAGTGGATTTCTTAAAATGGTTTCTCTATTAGAAAACCAAATGTGTTTGACAGGGCACTCCACTGTCCTGCTTGTGGTTTGGACCTGTTTACTTTGGGACGTCCTGTGTGCAGAAAGTGGTTCTGCGGAACAATTCACCCCAGGCTTGTGACTGGGTCTGTATGCTCCATGATGACGCTGCAGGGACTGAAGTGGTGAGTGCTTCTAAGCATAGCTCCTTACTTCCAGATTTTTGTTTTTAAAGTTAGAAAGGCAGCTATGGAAAAAGACTAAAACAAAGTTTATGCAGGAAACAGACTTCCAGAAGAGCACAGATGCCACCCTAATGGAGAGGATGGAGAGGGGCAGCTCAGACGCTGCTGACATCTCTCAAGTCTTGGTATGTGTGCCAGCGGAGGGTCGACTGGGTCCATACAGGAAAACCACCCTGGCAGTGCGCTTCAGCCCCATCAGCAAGAGGTACATTCTCAATGTTAGGGGTGTGAAAAAAAATCTATTTGGCAATATATCGCAATTTTCGGCCGCCCGATATAACATCTATTTTTCAGCTCCTAATATTGATTTTTTTTTTAAGAAAATTCATTAATTCACTTAAATGTGCAAAAACACTAATAGTAAACAATAAATAGGTTGTTTTGAAGCAAATAGTTTTGACTCAATTTGTCCTCTGAATGATCAATATCATCTGATGAACATATACAGCAACTTGATTTTTCATCTCTACTTTTAATTTTGATATTAACTGGGTAGAATATCGCAATATATCGCGATATCGTGATAATATCGAGACCCAAGTATCACGATACATATCGTATTGCAAGGTCCTTGCCAACACTTACCCCTAGTCAATTACACATCAAGAAAAAACCTAAATGTGAACATTATAAAGTTGTTACTGAGAATGATCAATGCAGTAGTAGCGTATGGAATTTTTCTGTTATAAAAGTGCTTTGTAGAAATGAAGGGAAAGAAAAGAAAAGTATTTCTCTCCGTCAGGTGATTAGTTTCTGGTCCTCTGCATGATAGGTGGGGATGAGCTCCACCATATTAGTGAAGAATTTTATTCAAACTTAATATCTTTAAATGTTAGACTGCTCCTCTGATATGGTTTTCTCTGACAGGAAGAAACGCAACTGCTCAATCAGTCGGCAGGACTATTGTTTTTTTCTGTTGTTTGATTGTGTGGGAAGGAAACATGGCTTTACTCACCGTAATGGTACTTGCATCACACAAGCAAACCATTTTACATTGAATGACTCCAAACTGCACAGAGGTTTTGAGCTAGCATTGTTATTTATCAAACTTGCCGTCATTAGCAGATTATTAGCTAATCAGTGAACCGTTGATTAAAATCAGGACTGACATTTTGATTTTTCTTTTTTCTTTTTAGCTAACAGCAGTGTGGAGTTGGCACTGATAGGCTCCGGCCTCCCTGTGTCTTTGATACCCAGCCCCTCTCACAGATTCGATTTCCTCAGCTGCTTGGAAGGTCAGCGCGTGGATCTCCTGTGTGTGCTCCACAACCGCTGTTCTCAACTTCCTGTCAGCTTCCGCTTCCGCAAACTAGCACACTTCACGGCTGAGCCCTCTGAAGCCACTATTGACCCAGGTCAATGCCAGGTAACCCTATCCCTAACCCCTAACTCTAACCCTAACCCCTAACCTCCAACCCCTAACCCCTAACCACTAACCCTAACCCCTAACCCCTAACCCCTAACCTCAAAACCTAACCCTAACCCTAACCCCTAACCCCTAACCCCTAACCCCTAACTCTAACTCTAACCCTAACCCCTAACTCTAACCCTAACCCCTAACCCCTAACCCCTAACCCTAACCCTAACCCTAACCCCTAACCCCTAACCTCTAAACCTAACCCTAACCCCTTACCCCTAACCCCTAACCTCTAACTCTAACTCTAACTCTAACCCTAACCCCTAACTCTAACTCTAACCCTAACCCCTAACCCTAACCCTAAGAATGATAGTCACTTCAGATTAATTTTTACAAAATCATGCAGTGGTTTAATGCTGGAATGTTCTTCTATCAATGTTTCCCAGGATGTAGTTTTGACCTTCAGTGCACGGCAGTTAGGACACTTCAACGTTTGTCAGAAGCTAGATGTCTTAGGCAATGTTGCTTCTCGGAAATATGACAACTCCGAAGGGGATGTAGCAAGACTTGAAGTTTGCAGTTTCCATACCATCTCTCTACATTTATCTGCCATCTGCCACAGTGAGGCAACACACCAAATACATAAACTAAGTCCTGGTGAGTTTTTATTTCTATTTTATCATAAAGCATATGCATCTGGCTGAAAATCAGGCACCTGATTGTCAGCACCTGGTGGTACCAGAAGCCCAAGAAAGAGTCAATAGCAACAGCAAAAAACAAAACAAAAAAAAAAAACTGTTTGGCATTGGCAGAAAAGATTTGGCAAACCCTTCATGGGCACAACCCACATACTCAACTCTGTTACTCATCCCACAAATGCATGTTCCTCACAAATATGGCACCATTTAAAAGTTAAAAATAATCCACCAAACACAAATTTCTTTACATTTTGTCCTTTATTCAGGACTTTATTAATTGCGTGATGCATCATTATGACTCTGTGACTCTCATATTTTTTAATTACTCGTGTGACTGGTTGGATGTTTACATTTGTCCTCGTATGGCCTTTTTGAATGATCTCAAATATCGCTGGAGCAGTAAGGAGTCCAGTGGGATTCCCGGCCTTTCCCAATGACGTCTTCAGACCAGCTTCTTCACACAAAGAGTAAGGGTATAAATCTAATTTTGGTTTAAATAAAAAAAAAAAAAAACAATAAAAAAATCGTCCTTCTCTTCAAACAATGTGTTTTGAGAAATCTTTATTACAAAAAGCTGCAGGATGTGAAACAGTTGCTTGAAAGTTTATGATATGAACCATAAGTAATAATATAGTAATAGTAATATTAAGTAAGATCTATTAATCTCCAATTTAGAGTCTTGACTCTTATTGCTGATGAAGTAAAAAAAAAAAGGCACAGTCTTTCGTATGCTCTTCTGTAGTTCTATACCTCCAAGAATATCTTTACTGGTGTCTCCCCTTATGATTATATGGACAGCAGGTCTGCTTTGAAGAAGAGACTGCAGCACAACCAGATTTATGCAGATTTCCTTCACCTGGTCAGACAAACACGACTCCAGAAGAACAAGGAGAGGTTGGCTTTCTTATTAATTACATGCAAATCTCCTCTTACCAAAAGCACTTGGTGGTCAAAAGTGAAAAATACATCTGCTTGAACAAAGTAACACTGATACTGCACCAACATAACCATCTGCTGACCAGCTTTTGTTTTAAATGAAAACTTTGAAATGACTGAAGGATGTATGTTGATTGAACTTCTTTCTAGACAGCAAGAAAAAGTGGACAATGATGTGGACATTGGGATTATTCCGTCTCATGGGCTTGTTCCCCCTACACTCAGCATCAATGTCATGGAGAGGAGTAATAATTCAGAGGTGAATGCAGAGAACCTCATTCGTTCCTCAGAAACCAAATATAGACGTCCTCAAATCACAACTTCCATAACTGAGAAGAACAGCAGTCCGGTGAGATCAATGATTGTTTCGCTTCATTTAAGTGATTTGGTATTACATTAACCACTTTATGGGAAATATTGAGGGTAATTTTCTATCTTGCTGTCATATGATGTGTGCAGGTTGTGGAGGTAATAAATGCATTTCCTTCCACCAGCCAGGAGGTGGCAGACTGTAAAAGGACTCTGACTGCTCAGGAGCTCTTCCAAGTTGTCATAGGTCTGATTTGTCTAATCTTTTTAAAGTTAACATCTTCTACACTCCTCTCATTAACAGAACAAAGAATAACATTGCAACGTAGAAAGAAAAAAAACATTTCTGTATCTTCTGACACATTGTTACTCATAGGTACTTAATTTGTGACTTGTGTGACACCCACAAAAACAACTGATATAACTGAAAATGATTCTAACTGGGTTGAGATCAGGTGACTGACAATTAAAAAACATTCATTTTCTTTGCATTTATGGAGTTGAGTTACGTTCAGTGTTCAGGATCATTATTTTTCTGTGATGTGAAGTGTGATCCTGTCAGTTTTGTAGCATTTAGAAGGATGTGAGCAGATAGTATTTCCCCATGCACCACAGAATTTATCTCACTTCTTCTTCTGTTCGTAGTAACTTCTTTTCAGTCCATTTTCCAAATGCTTTTGAGCCCCTGAAAATTGATGGACTGTGCTTAAAAGAAAGACCGTGATTCGTAAAAGATTTTTCATTTTATTGATTCATTCCAGACATGTCAAAACAATCTTTTAAAGCATAGACAATTTTAACACTATCATGAATCTATGTATCTGAAAATAAATATAATATATTTATAAAATATATAATAATACATACATCAATATACACTGACACATGTGCATAACCATAATTTAGAAACATATAGAACCTCTTGTAAATAAATCTAAGAATTAAATGGACATATTCCTTCCAAAAAAGAAAAAAAAAAAAAAAACCCAATGTATACACACCGATCTATATACATACATATACATATCAATATACAAAACACATATCTGGTTTAACATGTCTGAAAAGGGGTAGGAAGAAATAAAACTTATTTAATCCTACCCCTTCTCCAATGTTCCAAGATTACCCTTAAAATGTATCTGGTTTTTGAGGCCTTATCCTAAATTTTAGTTGTAATTTCATATCCAGACATAGACATTTAAACTACATACATACTGATATACACACATTCACACTACAGTACATACTATAATATATACTATAGTATATACTACAGTACATACTACATATACTTCACTCTGCATATTCACACCCACACACAGTGAAGTATATGTAGTATATACTATTATATATATACTACATATATATATACTATGATATATACTATAGTATATACTACAGTACATACTACATATACTTCACTCTGCATATTCACACCCCCACACACACATACTGCACCCTGAGAGCACCCAGATACCCCCCCCCCCCCCCCACCCCCACCAAACCCCCCCCCCACCCCCCCCCCCCCCCCCCCCCCCCCCCCCCCCACCCCCCCCCCCCACCCCCCCCCCCCCCCCCCACCCCCCACCCCCCCCCCCCCCCCCCCCCCCCCCCCACCAGCCCCTCATAATGATGGCGCAAGAGCAGAACCAAGACGGTCCCCAACCCGGTTGGCCCACATAAGGCACCACATCAAGCACCCAGACCCCCGACAGCAACACCCATGAGCCCGCCCAGGTTCACCTCAGATCATCATCCCTGTACTTGTTGAAAATCATCAGTCTGAGCCTTTTATTAAACACACTAAGCTTTTAAGAGTTTAAAATCACACCTTGGTTGTTTTAATTCAAATCCAGTGTAGTGGGGTATCAAGGCAAAGGCATAAAACCCCTGACATTGTCGAAGTGACTGTATAGTGATGTGTTTTGTACCTTTTCATTTTGAAAGAGAATCACAAAAAGCTCAAAAAGATTAAACTGCAGGTTGGCTGTTGTTTTCTCTCGAACTGTTTCCAGATATGTTCCTTAGGGCTGACATGTGAATATACAAACATCACTTACATTTGCATTGCATTTCTTGCTAAGAATATCTGGCAGCTCCTTTTCAATATCAGCCTGGACAGAATTACCAACTCATCCTGTTGTACGCTCTGGTTTCCACACGTGAAAAGAGTTTTTAGAGAGTTTACAGTTTATTAGACATTAGTTAGGTGCAGAATTGTTTTCCACCTTAAACAAATGATAAATATTTCACTCTCTTCTCAACAGATCCATCGTTTGTGGACTTTGGCCGTGTGTGTGTACAGTCGGTGTGTGTTCAAATGTTGACGCTCTTCAATCATCTGTCCAAGCATATCTGGGTGCAGTTTGAGGTAGACTGCCCTGAGCTGCAGGCCACCTCCCCCCTCTCACACGTCCTGCCTCCCTTTTCCTGCAACACCTTACCCCTGACACTTCAGAGCAACAAACTGGGCAGCTTTTACAGGTCAGAGAAAAAAAAAGCTCCTCTATACCTTTTTATTAAATAAAAATAAATGATAATCTTTCAAACTAAAGCGTACTATTTTCCCCCCAGATCGTTGTTCTACTCTGTAAACATGCAGTACCCTGGTCAGGTAGTAGTTAAGGCACAGCTTGTTCCCTTGACCCTGGAACTGTCCACCAAGCTTCTGGTTATCCGTCCCACTCCAGCTACATCTGTTGCATCAGGATACAGCAGCTCAGTAACCCTTCAAAACCAGTGCAACCTTGCTGCAGAATTTACATGGCTACCAGTCACAGAGAAGAGCGCGTTTTCTGTTCGACCAGCGACAGGTGACGTTAAAGTAGCTTAGCTTTAGCATCCCTTTAAAGCCATTCTTAAAACCTACATATAAACAATGGTTTGTTTCCTTCTCAGTAATTTTTTTTTCTTTTTAAGAAACCTTTTTGATTATGATGCATGTTTATTTAACAATCCTTCGTTAACTATCCTTCTCTGCAGGTGTAGTGGAGCCATATAGAGAACTGGACTGTGAGGTGGTGTGGCATCCTTCTTTCTCTTCCCCTTCAGAAGAAGACTTTGACCTCTGTGTCCACGAGGGGAACACTCAACGTCTGCATGTTGTTGGGAAGGTTTGTTCTTTTGAGTTGGGAAGAATTCTTTCTGCAGCTACTCTGTTCTCTGGAAGGTTCAGGAGAGTTTTCACTCTATAAAAATCAGTTGAAATGTTTGTGTGTTATACAACCCCAATTCCAAAAAAGATGAAATGCTGCAAATAATGTAAAGAGAAACAGAATGCTATGATTTGCAAATCTCATAAAACCAGATTTCTGCGATGGACTGGCGACCTGTCCAGGGTGTAGCCCTGCCCTTTTTCACCTGAAGGGAGCTGGGATAAACTCCAGCAGATCTGACCTTGGATAATGGATGGATGGATAGATAAAACCATATTTTATTCCCAATAGAATATAAAGAACGTATCAGATATTGAAACTGAGACATTTTACGATTTCATGGAAAACATTAGCTCATTTTGATTTTAATGGTTGCAACACGGGGCAGCACGGTGGCTTAGTGGTTAGCAGAACCTGTCCCATGTGTCCCTGTTCTTCCTGTAGTGCAGTGCTTCTCAAGTATTTTCTGCTGCGCCCCCCCTTTGGAAGAAGAAAACATTTCACACCCCCGACTATAAATAGTATAATTGTCTATAAAATTGTTATAAGTACAACTCTGCATAACACTGCTGAGAAACATTAAGAGAAACAAAAAAGAAAGAAATATATATAACTGATAACAAAGAATAACTTTATTAAAATTGTTTTTTAGTCTGTAAAGATTTAAAGTGCATCAATCCCACCGTAGTCACAGTGAAGCAGCGCTACATCACGATCGTCACATTTCCTCGTCTTAACTTTCTGTTTGTCTCATTATCTCCATCTCTTTCCACCTTTCTCTTCATCCCTGCTAGATATTTTTCAGTGGTGTCTCTTGAGGGTTTGTTCATGTCTTATCTCCTGCTCTGTGCTGTGTGCGCGCACGTCCGTGCAAAAAAAACGGACACAACACTGCTAATACTCCCTGTGCACACTGTGATAATGAGAGCGCCACTGCCCCCTACTGGAGTACATGTGCAATTACACTTTATTCCAGTACAAATTTTAAGATCAGTTTATTAGTGTGTAGGCAAACTTGTCTGATATCTTGTACCGTGTACAAAAAACAAAATTCAACTGTGGATGTGTATGTATGCTGGAAATGTCCAGGGAGGGGATGTTTATTAATTTATTGAACATTGTAAGACATTACCCCTTACATGTCATATTCTGCGTTACTCCAGTAACCCTATTTGGATTTTCATTTCTAAACTTTATAACTATTAACTACTAGAGGTTTATGCTTGGTGCAATAATTAAATCAGGGCAGTGTGTGAGGGTTAGGAGCAAATGCATGTTTTTTATAGGATATGTGTGTCAGTAACACTTTTCCTTTCATTTGTGTTGTCCTCTCAGGTTGGAACCACCGCTGTCAAACTGGCAGAGAGACGAATCATGTTTGAATCTGTGCCTCTCAACATACCTTCTGTCAGGATGGCTGTTTTACACAACACTGGGCAAAACCACGCCTATTTCAAGGTGTCCAAACACACACACAGTTATGTGTTTTACAACTGTCTG
Source organism: Hirundichthys speculiger (assembly GCA_018398805.1). Taxonomy (NCBI): domain Eukaryota; kingdom Metazoa; phylum Chordata; class Actinopteri; order Beloniformes; family Exocoetidae; genus Hirundichthys; species Hirundichthys speculiger. Next base: position 664,092 of record JAGFBZ010000542.1, read on the forward strand.
CATATATACTGATGATTAGTGCCATAGTTTGGCAGAACCTAAGGACTCCCTGTGGAGGAGAGACAGACACTAGAGGAAGAACAGGGACACGGGGGACAGGTTCTGTCACAGGGTCAACCACAGAGACAGGGACGGAGACTGGGGCTGACTCAAAAACAGAGACAGAAGCCATAAAGAAACCAGATATACGATATATAAAAGGCTACTCTCATTTATTTCAGGAACTCTAGTTATAACTGTAGTTATCGCCTTGTCTTGTCCTTGTTGCTATAAAATGTAAAATAAGAATGGGCATTATCAAATAAATTGTGCTTTTTGACATCTAAAATTAACCTTTGTCTCTCGATATAATCGAAAATCGAAATATCCTCTGAGTGCTCTTACTTATTTTTCCACCTCCAGAGGTTGGAACTATTGGTAAGCCCAGAGCCAGTATTAGGTCTCTTTCTAGAAGGTTAACAATCAGATAATCCAGACCTTTATAGGAGAGGGCCACAGTGCAAGACTGTTTACCAATAAACATAGTCACCTTTAGTGCTGGGCAATATGACGATACATATCGTGGGGACGATAGAAAAGTGTGTATTGTGCCATTTCTCTTCTATCGTTTCTATCGTTTCTAACCTAATTTTATCAATTATTACAGCAAATATGTAATTAAATAACCTGCAACGATAAATTTGATAGAATCATATCTACTTCTACAAAGTAGCCTTTTATGTTTGCACTTTTATTCATGGTTAATGCCTTAAACAGAGTTCTCTTCAAACCTGATGTTTACTTTAGACACTTTATATTGGTTTGCAAACTTTGCACTACAAGGTTACAGATTTCAGAAAGTTGAAAAAAAAATTTGTGTTTATTTTTATAGCTGAACTTCAGTGCAAAAATGTGTTTTTCCTCTCAGAAACTGTTGTGCACTTTTAAAAAAAATGTGAAAGCTACTGTACCTCTGTACCTACCTGTTTTTGCTGCATTAAAATGTATGTTTGTGACAGTTCAGCTAAATGTCCTTTCAAAATAAAGTTGAAAAGTAAGCAATGAAATTTTTGTCAAACTTTTCAGAGAATAACTAAAAAACATACTTTATTATGGTATATCGTGATATATATAGTTATCGTGATATAAAATAGTCCATATCGTGATATATGATTTTTTCCATATTGCCCAGCACTAGTCACCATTTCGTTTTGTGCATCTGATAGAAAGTTATTTCTCCTTTTTAGAGAATGAGTGGAATCAGAGGCAACAAGAAAAGATACTGATTTTTGTTTGCATGAGAGAACATACTGAGGCACCTTTTGATATCCCTGATTATAAAATTGCAGATATGTGTATCAGTTGTGCACTTCTTTTTTCCAAGATGTAGCCATAAAGCAAGTCTTCTCTGCAAGTAAGTGTGTTCACGGAGAATTATACTATCTGACTGTGTTTCCCACAGTGTGCTACAACTACCTGGATGGTGCATTCAAAGCAGTTATAAAATTAGATGTTGAATGCTGTAAACTTTGTGCACTGATTCATCCAGTGATTCCCAGTGATTGCTGGGGGGGTCATGCTCTGGGTCTCTAGAGACAATTGACATTGTAACAGATGCTCTACAAATAAAATAATAACAGCTAGTTATTAACCTGAGACTGCATACTCGTCAGTCAGAACTGAAGAACCCATTTGGATGAAAGGTGAAATATATCTAAGAACCGAGAGCAGAAGTTTATAAAGACTCAAGCATGTATGGCTGGGAATCTACATCAGCACGTGACTGTACATATTTAATGAAATAATATTTAGTATTCCTCACAGAAGGGTTAGGCGAGCAACATTGTGGCTGCAACATTTTACAGATAAGTGACAGGGTACTTTTTCAGACATGGTGACAAAATGTTCACTTGATGCATGAAAATGAGAAAAGAGTGCATGTTTCTGTCTTTGAAACAGATCGTAGATGCGTACCCTCTACCAGGCATGGTTCTGAGTCCATCTGAGGGGGTAGTGCCAAGCAAGGGGCAGGCAGTAGTAGAGATCCACTTCAACCCTGATATTGTCAGCAAATTTGACACCAAGGTTGAGGTAAGAGAAACAAACAGAAAATAATTCAAATCTTTTCCACTTTATTCTGGTGTTCTCTCTGTGTGTCTATGTGCAAGAGGTTCTGATGTCTCTATTACAGATAGCGCTGAGGAACATGAAGTCCATTGAACTCAGAATAGGTGGATCAGTGGAGCTTCCAAACATAGAGATCAACGTGGTGAGTGTGTTTTTAGCATCAGCAAAATTATAGTGATTGTTACAACCCAGCCCAACACAAATTTGGAAAGTAAAGGTTTTATTATTAGAAACTAACATTATGAGTCTAAGAAAAGGAGCATAGCAACCAAACAACAGTAAGAATGGTTCATGCACTGACTCTTGGACTATTGTTGTAAAGCCAGAAAAGATGCAGAGCCACGTAACAATGATAAACACGTCTAAAGAAGGAAAATGCATAATAAGATAATTATTATCTCATGTGTTTGCATAGAACTATTTAGTAACCCATATTTGTCATGGATGTATAGTAGATTACAAACCTCCTGGTAGATAACAAAACTTCAAATGAACTTTGTTAATACACAGTTCATCTACCATCAGGACAAACAAAAACAAGTAATATTTCTTCCTCTTTTAGCTTTCCCCTTCAGTGGTTTCCAAGCATCCTGTCCTTCCTCTTTATGTGTCCAGACTATCTCAATCTAGCTTCCCTTACTTCATCTGCAAGATCACTGGTAGTTTCTGTTGAAAGCAGGAGTTCTGATTCAAACCAAAGCACATCAATCCCTAAACCATGTTCAAAAGAGTGTTGACTAGTGCATGACCTGAGACCAGTTAATCCACCACCAGCCTCTGATCCCCATATATATGGTCAAATAATCCACCAGAAGCCAAGCAGTACACCGTCACTGATCTATGTCCCTACTTCAGTCTACCTATACATCTAGACTTACAGTATCCATTTGCGTTTATCGTTTTGCTCCCAGTTGACCCAGGAGTTGAATCTTTCATCAGCTATAATCAGTTGAGTATAACACATCCCTATGCCTTATGACCCATTTTGCCAGGTGATGATCAATTTCATAGACATGTGGGCAGAAAACCACAGTGATTAAATGCACTTCAGCAGGTGGAAAGACCCATCACCATCAAATAACCATGATCATAAAACAGTGGCAAATTACTGTGTGGGGAAGTGTTCCCAGGGTTCGAAGGGTTAACCAATCCCATAATGCTAACACAATAGCCTAGCATTTGTTTTTGTACCATAAAAAAACACTGAGCCAGTTGGGCATAAAATAGAAATACTAGTATGTCTACAACCCACAACCACAAAGGCCAGTAGACTGAGCAGTACGCTAAAAGCCAAGTTGCCAAAACTATTGGCAGACAGTGGAGACAGACTAATTTATCTTATACATTTTTTTACCACTTGCATTGCTAATTTGAGGATCACAGACTAACTGAATCCCACACCTAATGTTTTGAGGCTCTCATAGGAAGCTTAATGGCAACACCTTATCTCAGGGGTCCCAGTGAGAAACCTTCTCTTGAGGGAGAGTGGAATGCATTTTTGAGAAACTCGACCCATATTCACAGGGCAATATTTAACAGGTCAAACATGCTACAGGAGACAGAGACAGATCCCAGACAACAGACGTTTCACCGCATGTGTGAAAGCATTCAAAAAGAAGTTTGGCTAACCACTATGTGAATACCTTTTCTCAGTTATTGGAGCAACCAGAACAGCAGTAAGAGTTGATGGTAACCACTGCTGGGAAAATGGCCCAGAGGGACCTGTGTTTCACCACAGGCAGTGATAGGATAGGGATATTTGTACGTTTGGGTAATTTGCTGTGTTCTAACCCCAGTTTGCTTTGTGATAACGAAACTGATAGGACCTTCCATAGGATAATAACCCCTATAACACTTTATATATGCAAGATAGTGACATAATGGTAGACGCTTCAGCGACTCACCTGAACTCTGCTGTTCTCCTAATATACTTACTAGGGCTGGGCAACGATTAAAAGTTTTAATCGCGATTAATCGGATTATTTTCCTGATTAATCAAAAGGTAGTGTAAAATGCACTTTTATTAAAATGTTCTGCTGCCATATGAACTAAAGTGCCATAACTTAACAGTTTTAACATCAGCACTTGTCAGTAACACCTATTTAATGTAAATCTCATTTTAAATAATGTAAAATAAAATAAAGCTTATGGCCACTGCCAGGGCATTAATGTCATCCTGTTTTCATTAAAAAAAAAAAAAAAAAGTCTACAAACAAAATCCAACAAAATGATTGTGGCTCAGCACAATCAGAACATTAAAACAGGTCATTTCTGAGGTAACAGCAGAAACTTTTAACGGAGTGTTAAACTTGTCAGTTGTTACAAATAACCTTGTTTCTGTTGAATCCTCCGTCTGGGAGAACTTTAAAATGAAAATGTCCATGTTAAAGTTCAGTAACTTTATCAATCCATGTATCATTCATTCTTTCCATTTTCAATTGTCAAAAAAAAAAAAAAAAAAATTAAAAAGTGACATTTTATTACTTTTTTGGTGTTTTTTAATCTAACACAAAAAAACAAAAAAAATTTCCTGTTTTTTTATATTTCAATTTTAGACTTGAAAAAACGGGCTACAGAACTGAATTTGTTTTATAATCGAGGACTGGACTTTCAGTTGTCATTACACATCTGTGCCACTAGATGGAGCTGCACTGCAGTAACCAGCTAGAGAACAGCAGGACAGTGAACACATGGAGCAGATCTGATGGAACATGGAGGAATGACGCCAAAGTTTTCCTGCAGTCCAGAATTTTTGTTTTCAAACAGAATTGTTAATATTTCTACCTGAGTTGATACCTGAACTGTAAAGTTCACAGATTTTTACCGTTCTCCATGTCTGTTTTAGCTTTACTGCATGTTTCCTGCCAATCATCTTCAGGTTTCGCAGCAGCCAGTAACAGACTTTTCAAAACAAAAGCACGTGAGCAACATGCGTTAACGCGCGATAAAATAATTGTCGGCGTTAATAAATTAATGAGTTAATGCGATAATAACGCTTTAACTTGCCCAGCCCTAATACTTACATTCCTAAATGGACTCTCTTCATGTTTCTGCCTCAGAGAAATCTTCTTCCCTGACTTCCTTTGATCCTAAAAACCCAGTGCACCTAAGGAGTAAATAATTCCCACTTGATTGATGGGATCGCATGATTTCACAACAGACCAACTTTTAACGTGAATATATGTTGCTTTTCATGCTTCTGTGATGATGTTGCTAGACCGAGTTTCCTTTTAGAAGAAAAATGAATCTCAGACTATAGGAATATAGGGAATATAAGATTAGTCACTGCAAGGCTTTAACAGAGATATATGCTTACATATACTGTTGTTGCATATTCTTGCTAATCTGGCTATCCTACCTTGTTGTTGCTACAACAGGTTAGTTCAAATTAACTCTCGCAGGCTGCAGTGGTGGTGTAAAAACAAAAATAAAAAGTAAAAAGAGAGCTTTAGGTGGCTTTTATCAGAAGTTGTAATAGTTTTTGCTTATATTCACTAACTGTAGAGTGTTTAAAATGAAACACGCCACAAGTTTTAATATTTTTGATATTTGGTTGATATTTTAAAGAAACGCTAGAAACAAGCCATGTTAATATGTAACCAATAATCAGCATTATGTTTGATATTCTCATGTAATAGTATCATGCTGTATAATTACAAGTGAAGGTTTGTGTATTATACAATTACTCAGTAGCATGATAATGGAGGCATTTAATGTCAGTGTCATATCATGTTGTGGACAGAAGGGTTTAATTATGTAACTTGACTTTGCAAAATATAATTTTGAGCCCTGGATCACCATGACAGATTGATGTAGGATGGTCTGTTTGTTAGAAATGTAAATTTGTGCAGAAAGTCCAATAAATGTGCTGCGTAACCAGTGGCTTTTCCCTGGTTTGATATTTTGGAACTTAGATTTTTTTCTGTTTTTATAGACAACACTGTATTCATTTTAAGAAGGCGCCATGAGTGTTTTTTCAACAATTACTCTCCCTTTTCAGTCCCGTTTCCAGTTCTGTGGAGTGCATGTTGGTCGTCAACAAGTTATTCCATTTGCTCTTATAAACCATTCTTCAGTTGCAACCTGGGTCACTTTTGATCTGTCAGAATATGAAGACTTCTCCATCCAGCTCCCTCAAGGCTCAGCAAGTATGTCATCACACTGTACTGTCTTAGTTGATATGTTGGGATGTTGGCATGTGTCTTTACACCACCAAAGGTCCATCCATCCATCCATCCATCCATCCATCCATCCATCCATCCATCCACCCACCCATCCATCCATCCATCCATCCATCCATCCATCCATCCACCCACCCATCCATCCATCCACCCACCCACACCCATCCATCCATCCATCCACACCCATCCATCCATCCATCCATCCATCCATCCATCCATCCATCCATCCCCACCCATCCATCCACCCATCCATCCCTCCATCATCCATCCATCCATCCATCCCCCCCACCCCCCATCCATCCTCCATCCATCCATCCATCCACCCACCCACCATCACCCATCCATCCCTCCACCATCCATCCATCCACCCCCACCCACCCCTCCATCCATCCACCCCCACCCACCACCCATCCATCCACCCACCACCCCTCCATCCCACCCACCCATCCATCACCCACCCATCCATCCATCCATCCATCCATCCATCCATCCATCCATCCATCCATCCAGTAAACTTAGAGGTGTTCAGCTTGTCCTAGATCTCCTCTACAACATGTTAGAATACGTAGGGAACGTGGATGTAGAAAATAATACTAGAACTAATATGAATTTGTTCAAACTGAAGTAGAGCTTGTCCTTTAACTTTATTTTATGGTTGTTTCTGCACATTTTCAAAAGGAGAGCAAGAACCAGGTCTCTATGTTATGGAGGTTTCTGGCTGCCAGACAGGGGAATGTTCCCTTGTCTTCTCTCCCACCCAGGTGAGATTTCTCTCATAATATCCACAATAAAGGTTTAATAGGCCTAGTTCAAATGCCTACATTACAATTTACGTTAAATAAGTCAGGGAATCAAGAAGAGTAAGTGTGTAAAGGAGCAAAGACTGAGATGGAAACCAGTGATTTCAGAATTTTCAGCCTCTCAGACAGCACTGCATCAACAACCACCATTTGAAAACAGCAGATATAACCGTATGGGCAAAGGAATATGTGTAAAAACTTTCTCAAGCACGACTCTGTGGAGCTACAATTACCATTCTCATCCAGACTCTTATCAGCAACAAGTCCAAAAGCCAGATCCTGGGATTGGATTGGGTTGGATCAGCACCATTGTCACAGGCCATTTACACGTCTTTGAGGGAAGCATTAATGCAGGAAAGCATCTTGAGATTGGAAGACCCCATATATAGCTCTACAAACAATTTCTTTTCCAAGGATGTCAGTTCACTTTTCTAAAGGACAAAGCAGAACCACACTCTGCACATATTACAAATATTCAAATATAGCTGAAAAAAAGAGTCACTGACCTCCTCGCAGTCCTGTCCTCTCTCTAACAGAGAATATGTGGTTTACTTTGGGAAAAAAAGATGTGTGAATGTCATCTTGTTCTCATCTTTGCTTGGTATCTTTGATACCAAAACATTACAAACATATCTCACATTACAATTGTAAAAACTGACGTATCTGTACAGATGAAATGGGTAGTAAAGAAAAAGTCCTCGCACAGGTGATCAGCTATGAATTTTGCCTTCCACTGATGGTCAACGGAGTGAAATGGCCCACTGCTTCGTCTTCTGGTTTCCACCCGTCTATCGTCTCCTCATCCAGCGTGTGCATCCCATCAGCTGGCAGTAACAAACCACTTTGTGTCTCTGTTCCTATGGCAACACAACAGCCACTGTGGATACATGCTACAGGTGGGGTCATTACAGTTGGAGTTGTGTGTTTGTTTTGAAGTTTTAAAGAAAAATGTCACATCTTTCTTTTGCCATGTTTGAAATATGTTTAGCCCTGTGTGCCCCGCTGGAAATATCACCCGCTGTCCTACAGTTTTACGTGGAGCCACAGCTGAACTCTTACTCTAAGGTACTGCGCCAACAAATGAATACGATGTCTTTCTTCAGTCGCTAATAGTATTTTCTCTTTCTTTCTTTTTTTTTCTTTCATTACACCATTTCTTATTCTTTCTGTCCTTTATTGAATTCCATCATTCTTAACATTTGTCACAACTGTTTTTGTTACGTGTCTTTATCAGACGGTTGAACTGAAAGCAGAGCATGAAGAGAGTGTTGTAGGAGAACGTGTGTCTTGGTGGTTTGACTGCAGTGCAGGATCAGTACCATTTGAAGACAGAACCGAACCAAGGCTGTGTACACTGTCTCCATCATCTGGCAGTCTGGGGCCTGGCCAGTCCATCCATTTAGAGGTTACTATCAGCTCTGAGGCCATCAAAACAGGTGAGAAATGATTGGAAACACACAAGCACAAGATGATAAATTACTTTATTTCTTTTACTTAATTATTTTTTTCCTCTCTGATTCACATAAAGTTAAACGAAAGTAAAATAGTATTCAGTCAAATAGTGTCTTGTAGCAGGGTTAGAACACTAACTCTATTTTAGCACACTGTTTTCAATCATAATACTTGATATGGATAATCTGAGTCTTTGAAGTGGTTTAGTGTGTTTGGTTCCATTCGCACAAAAAATTACTTTGGATTCCTTCACCAAGTTGTTCACTGGAAATCTTTATAAAAAACTCTGTTCTATGCAGGTTTAAGAATATGTTGCACTGATTAAGTACTTCAGACTCCTTTCATTCAAGAACCCTACTGTCACATTGGGACATAAGCAGCCATCTTCAGGAAGCCAAGGGAGAAATAAGATTGATTTTTTTTTTGTTCCTGTATAATATTTTTATGAAAAGGTGGTAATGTTGCCTTTCAGTTTATGAAAATTAAATCCAACAGCTCATCAGTTAGACATCTCAAATGTATAAATATATTTTATTAACCTTTAGTTAACCAGTTTAGTCCCATTGAGATCAAAAATCTCTTTTACAAGCCACATATAGACAAACATCCACACATACAGCCATTCCTTCGGGCAATGTAGAGTCTCCATCTAACCTGAAAAACATTTCTTGGCCTGAGGAGGAAGCCAGATTACCTGGCGAAAATCTGTGTAAGCACCAAGAGAACTCATGCAGAAAGGCCTGAATCTGGTTTGAATCCCCCACCGGGTTTCTGGTTCCTCTGCAGGAATTAAGACAACAGTTCCAAGCCACCACAGGGTCTGGACAAGTATGGGTCTACCTCCGCATTTCTTTTTTTGAAACAATCATTCAGGACAGACAGATTACTCTCAAATGACACATCAGTCTCCCTGGTCCAGCATTTCCCAGATTGAAGCATCTGGTAGAATCTATAATGTTGGCTGTTAAACTCCTTCAGTGACCCAGAGTGAGTGAAAACCAGCCCTCTCTCGACTCTCCAATGAACAAAAGGAATGAGATTGACTCACAAATTTAATGTGGTTGGTTTCTTGGAAACATTAGGTTCTCCAGGTCAGTTCGTTTGCAAATATAACATTGCTACATAAAACAGTAATGAAAAATACTGCAGCAGGTCCATAAGAGAGTTTTGTGCATAATTCTGCACGTGTCTCTTTCAGAGGTAACAAAGGTCCTGGTTTTCCTCCTGATTACAGCAGAAGGTTTTGTTGCTGCTGCTCAAGCACAACACAGTAGTTTCCTTAATTTGTATAGTACCCCTTAAATACAGTGCTTAATCAAGCAAAGCTTCAGAAACTCTGCTTTTAAAGGAAAGCTCAAAGACTGGTTAACCTTTCTGTCGTGTTCGGGTCAAATCTGACCGATTTCCTACTTTCATCAATCATAATTATTGTGTTTTACATTTGATTGTCTCAGGGCCTTATGATATCCTCCACACTAGCCATTTGAACATCTATTATTGCTGATCACCACTTACATTGAATTTTGAGTAGTTTATTCAACTTTGTAACACCTGTGGTGTTCCCGGTCAAAAATGACCGCCATAGGAAATTAATGGGTGACCCTAGATTGTGTTCATCCATTAGATAGTACACAACCACAAATACACCACCACACACACATACACACACACACACAACCACACACACACACACACCACCCCACATAAACCCTTTCAGACTGAACAAATAGGTGTCTCCCCATCCCCCCCACATGAACTACACCTTCCAAACTAAATGTATCACACTTGTTCCACATTTCAAAGTAAACAATTATGTGTTTGTTATGGGAACATTGTGTTTCAAGAGGAGACTCTTTCTGGCAGAGCTTGGGAAAGCTTTAGTGACTCCTCTGATTCAGCGGCGCCAGCACCTTCCCTGTGCACTAGAGGTCTTCGGAACAACCCAACAACCCCAAAAACCCCAAGTTCCGACTCGACCCGGATCGGGTCTCGGGTCTATTCTAAAGACGTGACTCCGAGTTCAGGTCTGAATCGGCAGTTAGTCTCGGGTCCGGTCGGTGCTCTCTGACAGGCTGGGTCCGCGTTTACTCCAGAGAGGTAAAGATATTGGCGGTGGCAGCCAATGTCAGGACTCGGGGCAGTTTAATTAATTATTCATTAACGTGGCGTGTTTGTCATGAAACAATCATGTTGCCGTAGCGTGTTATTAGCGGTTTGCCCAGCAGCTGTAAAACACAACGGATCACCAACGTGACAACGCTGGATGATAGAACATATTCACGACACGTCCTGACCGGTGTAGGCTATTAGCATTAGCAGTTGCTACCAATAGCATCTGTATCCACAAAGAAAATAACAACGTGGATTTATTGTTGTTTACATCACGTGGCCTATGTAGCAACAGAACCGGGGAGAAGAAGACAACTTTAGGTAAGAAAATCAAGTTTTATTCAACGATAGACAACTTTAACAGGAGCAACTATGGGCTGGATTGTCTCAGTTCTATTCGGGTAACTCGGTTCGGTTCGTGGTTGGAATCTAAAGACTCGGGTCGGGTTGGTTTGGGGTCGAATTTTCACGGGTCAATTCGGGTTCGGGTCCATGGAAGTGAACCCGTGAAGACCTCTACCATGCACCAGCCTCTGCCAGTCTGGTGAGGAGTCTGCAGCCCCAGCCACTGCCCTGGTTGCTCTCCCCCCAAAACAGGGGTGGAAATGGAAGAGATGCCACCTCTGTGCCCCTAGAGACAATAAAACAAGTCTTATATGTTTCAAATGTAATGCCTTTGCAAGGCACACTACAATCTGATTGCAAAATGCCACTCCTGTGTGTGAAGACACATGCCCCACCCCTTATATTTTTGTATATTCACTGCAATTATTCATGTAAACCACTAGTTTGAGACATTGTTTGCAGCTTAAAAGGGAGTTAAATAAAATTTGGTGATGATCAGTGGTTTTTCTGTTAATGTAGGAGCAGTTAAAACAGGCCTGTCAAATTTGACCGGGAACACTAAAGTAAGGGGGGAGAAACGAACACGACACAAAGCAGGGGTGTCAATTCTCCGCGGATTCGCTGATTTCAGAGTTTTTTGCCATCCTGGGGGTCATTTTTGAGATACGTGCAGATCCGGTTTAATATTTTCGAGGGGGGGGGGGGGGGGGGGGTACCTCCACCAACGTGACGTGAATTCTCGATTGCGATTGGTTGAGTGATTGAGACCAGAGCATGCGCAATGAGCCCGTTGACAATACAACCGCTATCACAGCCAGATCAACGGTCAAAGTAAGCCTGAAACACATATTTTCTGATATTACTTCTCCCTTTCTTGTTTGGAATGGATGATTATAAGCTTTAAATTCACAGGAGAGATGTTTATTCCTCATTGTACTTATTTATTGTTAGACAACGCGAATGAAATATACAGCGCTTCTCACCACTGGTAAATGTAGCTAGGAAACGAAAGCTCGTCTGCCTCGTCACCGGCGTGGTCCTGCGTCTCGTCCCGCTTAGCAAAGTAACCTCCAAGTACATTTAAATTGCCGATTTCTGAAGTGCTCAGGTTACATATTAGGGCAATTATATGATCATTAAATAAAAAAAAAAAATCTCCCGACTCCGACCCCCTCCCGTCTCAAAATAGAAAACTCCTTGAATCTACATGATTCACGTCGGTCTCTCTTTTTGACTTCAAAACGGCAAATTTCGCCAAAAGGTGGGGGATTTTCATGCCTGAAGTATTAGTTATTCAGCAGAGCTTTTTGTGATTAAAAAAAAAAAAATTAAGAAAAGCTAATGTTCAGAGTTACAGGCATCAAGTAGACATGTTGAATTTAACATGCTATTTTCTATAACTGCTTACTAAAGTTTTGGATTCATGTATCTTGTTGTCAGTGATGTTTTACTGTTGAAGTTCAGGAGTGACTGAATCACTAGTCATTCTGAATTTTTGCCTTTAATAGGCAACTTAATTGTTCTATAACAACTACTTTTATTTTTGATATCTAACCTCAGCCTTATGCTTAGTGGATTCTCACATTAGCAGGAATAATTAAACTTTGTGCCATTTTTATCTTTTATTTTCTGTTGAGGGAAAGTAAGAATTGGATTTTAGGTATGAGCAAGTATGCAAACCTGTGAAGTGAGGCACACCAGATTGAGAGTTTTGCATTTCATTATGTAACGTCAATTATCCCCCCAGGTATATTGTAAAGGCTTAAGTCAGGGGTGTCAAACTGATCCGTTAAAGGCTGCAGGTTTTTGTTTCAACCATGCAGAAACACAAAGAACATTTTTTACTTACAAATTGTAAGTAAAAAATGTTCTTTTCACTATCAAACATTTTCAGTAAAATGTTTAGTCTGTTGGATCTTCAGCAAGTAAAAAATGTTCCTTTCATTATCAAAGTAACAATATGGACAAATACACAATGCTGTGCTCAGAATGCCTCCCAAAGCACCTCCAAATTTTCTCGAGCCCCCCCCCCCCCCCCCCCCCCCCCCCCCCCCCCCCCGCTTCAGTGTTTTTTCCAATTTCCCGTTCACACCCCTGACAAAGGTTAAAGAAAAACCAGACGTGTGTGCACTAAGTAGATAGATGCTCTGAAATGTGTGCTTGGAAATGTAAATTTGAAATTATGTATTTTGTATTTTGTAATTGTATTACTATGTTATATGTATTTATATGTTTTTACTCTAGGCAATTAATATCCTGCCCAGGGACTACAGTTGAAAATTAGCTAATCAGCTATAAACTGGCTTTTTTACAGAAATGTTCATCAATGTGCATTGTCCCAGAACAAATAAACTTGAAACTTGAAACTTGAAACATCCCATTTGCTTTTGTCCAATAATTCGTAACAATTTTTTTTTTTTACTTCTTCACAGGACTGAATTTAAAGCTTCTTAGTTAAAAGAAAACAAAAACATCTTTCTTCAGATTTTATAAATGAGAGACTAAAATCTAAAAGCTAAAGCTTTAATAACCCCATTTATGATCAAATCAGAAGACTGAATGCACCAGAATTTTTAAAAACTTATCTGCTGTGCAAAACAAAACTAGACAACTGTGTTGTGATCAGCATGAGTTACAATCAGGTAACCTTGATGTCACTTTGTTTCATTCCTAAAGACAATCATGTTGCAAGATTATTATTTTTTATTTTTTTACTTTTTTATGATTGGTTTTGTAAAGAAAAAGGTAAGTTGGTAAAATTATAAACTAGGAAAGCACTCGGAGAGCGCAGACCTCCATCAAGCACAACATTTATCGAAAATTTGAAAGTGATCCAGAATCCAGGATTTCTTTCTGATCACACCCAAAATGAAATCAGTTCTTCCTTTTCACATTTCTGACAACTCCTGAAAATTTCATCAAAATCCATCCATAACTTTTTGAGCTGTCTTGAACACAGACAAACAGACAGATAAACGCCAGCAAAAACATATGGGTTTGTGTGCATACTCCTAAACTCCACATAAATCCTTAAAGGAAAATGTAATCTGATCTATTGATGACTTTGATGCTCCTTAAAGAGGTTTTGAATTGTTTTCCTTCCAGGAGCTGGAGTGACAGAACTGTCCCTCCCTCTTTACGTTGGAGTTGAGGAGCAGGAATGGACACAAGGAAGTCAGGGGCAGCAGCCCTGTGGAGAGCTGACAGTCACCATTACCCCCCAGCTTCCAAGCATCACCACCCGTCCCAGTCAGATTCTCATGACCCCAGTACCCCTGGGAAGAAGAATAGAAACCACTGTGACCTTGCTTGCTGCTGGATATCCAAGGTTTGTTCATCCACACAAATATAGCGTTGATTGTTATACAGTCTCAATTCCAAGATCAACACTTAACATAATATTACATTTAATTAATGCCTAAATGTTTTCATTTTTTAATGGCATATTAGATATCACAGCTGTATCTGTAGGCTGAGAAAGCTATCATAGTTTTTTTAAATTGTTAATTCCTAAACATACTTTTATTCCAGATGATGGAGTTACAGTCAATTAGTGACAGTCACTGCGCAATTTATGGTTCAGAAGACGTCTATATGATGTCTTTTTGCGACGTCGGAATCACGTCTCGAAAAGGTGCAGAATGAATTGTTTTTATGACGTCTTTTCCCGACGTCGTGTGGACGTCTTTCGCTCGACGCTTTATGGACGTCTCGAAAAGGTGCAGAATGAAATGTTTTTATGACGTCTTTTCCCGACGTCGTGTGGACGTCTTTCGCTCGACGCTTTATGGACGTCTCGAAAAGGTGCAGAATGAAATGTTTTTATGACGTCTTTTCCCGACGTCGTGTGGACGTCTTTCCCTCGACGCTTTATGGACCTCCACTTCCATTCATCCGGGGCTGGATTAACGTCCACTAACTACCTTCATTAAAGTGTTAAAACTGGACTATTCTGTAATTTACTCTAAGGTAGCAAACTAGAAACCAAACCAAATTTACATTGCAATTTCTTTTAAATGTAACAATTCTGTAAAATTAACACATTCAGTAACATTATAACATTACACTATTAAAATTGTCACTGCAGTGCAAAATAATATAACCATTACCCGTGTTGCAACAGTTGATAGCTCACAGAATTAGGAAGAAAGGCAAAAAACAACTTTATTAATATTGATTCACACTATTTACATATTAACATTTGTCATACTATACAGAATTTACATATTAAAAATGATTAAGACTACACATTTACAAATTAACAATGATTTAAACTATTTACATAATCTCTACACTATACCACATCATCTGCATATGAACCACAAGTCCAGTTAAACTAGGTGTTGAGGCCTCCCCTTCTGGCTGGTGCATGTTTGAGGTGGTCGGCCACGACTTGTTTTACTTCTGCCTCCGTCGCCAGGGGGTAGGCCTTCATGACAGCATCTAGAAAAAAGTTGTGGATTGTCACCATGTCCCTGTAACTGAACTCTCGTAGAAAACTTCTACAAAAATAAATATTAGCTTACAATTAGCATACAATTAGCTTAGCAATATTAGCAAGCTGGCTTCAAATGAGAATCAAGAGGAGCACCAAGATTGACAGTTCAAAGCATCTTGTGGGATTTAATACCACGTAAAAGACATTTAGCAGAAAAATCCTAACTCTTTTAGTTTGATATTACACACTTAGAAAAGAATGAAAACTGTTTTGATAGTTACCGCTGAACACCATAGCCGCGGAGGCACCCATCACTGCGAAGAACGGCAACACCCCCATCATCGCTTTGGTATGCTCCGCTGCAGGCTCTCCCTTTGATATCTAAGTATTCACGTTTCAGAGACTGAAAGATGAAATGATGGTGGGATGTTGAAGGGTATGTCGGGACAGTACTAACCTGAAAATTATGTTTTCAATATTAAAACCAACGAATGGGAGGAAAAAATACAAACACTTATTTGAAATGTTTAATTACAATATATGAATATAATTTTCATTTAGCCCCGTAATTTGTACGAGAACCCTCAAAATACTTACATTTCCAGTAATACTCTTTAAACACATTCAGCATGGACCAGGGTTTTACCTCGCAGCAGAGGGTGTTTTACAGTCAGCTGTGATATGCAACAACGTGGAGTGTGAGATAATTTGAGTCTCATATCGTGGTCGACAGCGGTGTCCAGATGAGTCCACTTAAGGACGTCGATATAACGTCCTCGTTGGACCAAATCACTTCCAGTGTCTGCGCGTGTTTAAGCGCTTCCGTGCGGACTCAGAAGCGCACTGCGCGCGCACAGTGCGGGAGCCGGTCCGTCGCAAATGTCGAAAAAAGGTCCAATAATGACATCTACATCTCGACCTATTATGCACGTTGAGCCGACGTCTATATTTGGTCTTTATATGACGTCCAGATTCTGAACGTCATAGCGACGTCTAAAAAAGGTCATATTTTGACGTCGAAGTTTCGACCTATTTTCTACGTTCCATAGACGTCAAGATCTGGTCTCTGACGGACCGACCTAAAACTGACGTCATCTGCACGTCTTTTCGACCTGCAATGTTTGGTGGGGTTTCATGGCTGCGGTTTTCTGACTTAGCATTTTCCTGCCCAGTCAACATCTACGTCTATTATACTATTATTACTATTACTATTACTACTATAATACTATTATAACAGGTGTTGAATTGTGACTGAAAATGGACATAATGAGTGCAGTACAGTATACCCTTGCCCATCCACGGTTCACCGTTCACGGTCCCGCGTATTCACGGATTTTGCAGATTTTGATATATATTTTTTTTTTATATAAGGTATTTGAATTTGTAATAGCAACGAGAATTTTGTGAATTTCTTAGGCCATTTTATAGCAGAAAAATGCTCACATTCACCCTAACTGGTAAATAGTTTTAAAATAACAATGTCAGTTACTATACTACACTATACAGTATTATTGTATTTATCTATATACAGTGATCCCTTATTTTTCGCGGTTAATGGGGACCGGCGCCCCCCCGGGAGAATCAAAATCCGTGAACTGGAGCCGGAGCCCCCCGAGCCTAAATAATGTGTTTAAAATATGTTTAAAAACTGCAAAAAAGTAGCGAGTCACTGCAGCAAAACAAGACAAAGGCTCAACTGTGGTCTTTCTGTTACCTTCACAGCCTCTGGTCTCTGAACTGTAGTAAACAAACCGCTCTTTCATTTTTCAGTTTTCAGTTTTCATTCTGCTGTCCCACCACACACACACTACATTACCCATAAGGCCACACCATTACCCATAAGGCCACCTTCTTAAAGGGGCCAGGCTGGCTCACAGCGTTTCTTGGCTGCGAGAGAACGCGCACAACATCCTGTGATGTTTCCACAATTTTTTCTAGATTTTTTTAATAATATTATATATTTCTGAAAAAAATTTGCGAAAAACTAAAACCGCAGAACTTAAAGCTCAAATTGGCGAGGGATCACTGTATTTGTTATTATTATGAATAAATATTATCACACTACAAAATTAAAATGTCTTTAATTTATCATTACTACATTATTACTGTATTAATGAGTAAGAATGTCTTTAGAATATATTTGGGAAGAATATTTTAGCGTATATAATATGCATAGGCCTTTTAAAACTGCATCAATAATTTGCTGATTTTTTAGGGGGATTCATGGGGGAAGGGTGGGGGGGGGGGTGTGAAGGAATATAACCCCCGCGAATAATCAGGGTATACTGTATTTACCTTACAGAGATGTTCAGATTTATTCTTTGTTTCACAGTTCGTTTCCGGCCACTTGAGTTTGTTGATGTAAAAGTTTAATTATATCTAACTTCCCTTGTGGTTCAGAACAGACGGTAGTTTTTCTCTTGTTTTTTATATAAACCCATTAAGATATAAACTATTTTGAGTATTTAATCTATGAAATGCCAACAGCTGTATTTTTCACTTCCAGTGGAACAAAAATATCAGCTGAAGTTGATTTGGTGAAAATGGAGGATGGGACAAAGATACAGCCCCTCTCTGTCATCTTCCCTGAAGGAAACACTGTTCACGCCCAGGCCCACAACCAGGTACAGTTTTATCATGAAGACAGTGAATCATACCGTTGAAAGGCCTTGCAGAAACAGAACTGATGTTGTAACTACTCTAAAAGTAGTTGCCCCCTTAAGCTAATTACTGGTTGTGCCACACTTTGTAGCAAGCACTTTGTACTGTCCAGGCCAGCCTGCAGCCAGGTGTGACGCTATAAAGCAATAGAGAAGGAATGAGTCTTACTGCATACCTTTTCAACCAGCAAATGTTACAAACATGCACAATAACCACAAACAACATCTCTCATTAGAATATATCAGCATTTATTAACAAGTTATTGTTGTGTCATTATTCACAAGTATCAAAGACGAACAAACAACACTTGGACTAAGATTCCGATATCGACTAAACTAGATGCTAGCTAAACGACACATAAGCAAACAATGCATGAAATAAAATGATTAACTTATACACAGAAATATGACTGAAGCACAAGGCCATCCTTGGAACAGTGGCACAAGGCGGAGCTGGTCATGGGAGTCTTACAGCAACCCAGTATGACTGTTAGCGGAAGGGAGAAGCAGAAATTGCTCCAAGAGGAGGTGCGAGCCTCAGTCAAGGAAGAGCGAACCAGCAGAGCAGTGGCCCTGTGGCAACAGAGAGCCTGGATTAGGTGGGAGCAGGCGATGGAGCGGAGCGTCACCTGGAAGGAGATCTGGCAGTGGGATCCCCAGAGGATCAAGTTTTTGGTTCGGGGGGTCTATGACGTCCTCCCGAGCCTAACCAACCTGATCACATGGGGAAAAGCAGAAACACCCACATGTCTCCTGTCTTCCAAAGCAGGGACACTGGAACACATCCTGAGTAGCTGCTCCAAGGCGCTGGGTGAGGGTCGATACCGACCAGGTCCTCAAACGCATCGCTGAATAGATCAGCAAGGGTATCAAAGGGAGCCGATACACCCAAGCCAGAGCCAAGGCTATCCAGTTTGTCAAAGAAGGACAAAGGCCAGAGAAGCCATCGAAAAACAGCTCTGCCGGTTTGATCTCCATGGCCCAAGACTGGGTGATTATGGCTGACCTGGAGAGGCAGCTGAACATTCCACCGCACATCACCAAGTCCACACTAAGACCTGACATCATCTTGGTCTCAGAGTTGAAACTGACCATTCCCTGGGAGGAGAGGACGGAGGAGGCTCAGGAAAGAAAGCGGGAGAAGTACCAGGAGATGAAGGCTTGCCGGAGGAATGGGTGGAAGACCAAGTGCATGCCACTGGAGGTGGGCAGTCGGGGGTTTGCAAGCCACTCCTTGAGCAAAGCCTATGGCACTCTAGGCATTACAGGTGCCAACCAGAGAAAGGCCATGAGCAACAATGTGGAGGCAGCAGAAAGAGCCTCCACAAGACTCTGGTTAAAGAGGGGATTTGATGACCCCAGTTGGGTCGCCTGGAAGAGGGCGTCCGTTTTGAGACCCGAAACGCCTGTGTATAATCAACAATGCTGAAAATGTGTCCAAGGTTCAGTAGATGTATTGTTTACTGTCAGAGGGAATGTAGATGTGAGAGTGCGTGTGAAACAAGATGGCTTCCAACCCACTTTGTAGTGATGGACTTCAAAAAGGGCAAATAAGATCACATGTGTGACTGTGTCACACTTACAGCAGCTGATTGCACGTGTGGTTGGTAAGATTGAAGAGAAAACAAAGAACAGAGAGTAAAATCAAACAAAGTTGTATGGATTCTCACCACCAGCACCAGGTCTGAAGCTGATCATGTCATTGGATGTACATAGGTGCTTCTGGGCCACTCTGTTGTAACCACAGGGCCTCTTCAGATGCTCCTGGCTCTTGGCTCATAGCTTGTTGCTCTATAGTAGGAACTGGGACAGTGGAGGCCTCCACAGCTCATGGGCTCAGGAGAAAAGATGTCAGCGTTGCAGTACAGTTTCCAGGAGGGAGAGGGAGATGCAGTCTTGAGAAGATACCAGAGGCAGCGGGAGACAAAAAAGGAGACCTGCTATATTTATAGCCTGACTTGAGCTGTTGCTTATCAGCAGGGAGCCCCAACAGTTTTTGGGGGGGTTAAAAGCCAATGAGGGCCCA
Source organism: Hirundichthys speculiger (assembly GCA_018398805.1). Taxonomy (NCBI): domain Eukaryota; kingdom Metazoa; phylum Chordata; class Actinopteri; order Beloniformes; family Exocoetidae; genus Hirundichthys; species Hirundichthys speculiger. The sequence goes on from JAGFBZ010000542.1 coordinate 684,209, forward strand.
GCTACATCAGTTTTACACCTGGTTGTAAATGAATTAGCCCTGCAAAGCCTTGTGGGGATTTGAGTCATTTTGAGCTTTCTATGTCTCAAACCATGTGCCAGGCTTTACCTTTGGTGTTAGGCCTGTCTTTGCAACAACAACTGTCAGTGTTTATGAAATCTTCCTTTACAGACTGCACTGGAATTACTGGTAGTTATTCCAGAGGGTTGTTTGAAACTGGTGCTGCCTTATCATGTCAGGGTTGGATGACTGGATGATTGAGACTGTGTATTACTAAACATTCTGGCAACAGCATGAGCCTGAGGTCCTCCCCACTGAGTTATCCATGAGTTTTTATCTGAGTGAACAGAACTCAGACTTGTGTCATCCATCGTTGAATTAATTTTGTGAGCTGATGAATTGTTGCGGATTTGCATTTTTAATTAATTCCTCTGAATTCCTTCTTTAAAACTGTTATCTGCCATCAACAGGAAACCAGAGTTACCTCTCTGCGTTGCGATGTGTCTTTCTGTTCTGAGGCTCCACTGTCCCTGCGCACAAGGATCACCTTTACTGACCACATGAACAACAGGTAACCTGCAATCAACAGGACTTTTCATTCACTTTAACTTCTTAAAAGGAACCAGGCCTTTATCAGAGACAGGCCTTTAGCTTATTGTTTGGACTATGCCTTTAAAACCTCTCTGCGTTGTTTATTTTCATACCTCAAAAAGAAATTTGAAGTGTTGCACGTAAATACTAGGTGTGTGTTCACTGCAAGTCATTTGCAAACCAGTTAATTGCTACAGGATTCCCTGTAACCTCCAACAGAAGGGCAAAACTTTGTCTTCAGTTTCATTCACCTCCTAAATTAACCTCAAATATTAGATTGGTAGATTTTGGACAGAGAAGTAATTCTACTTCAGAAAGTTGGATTAATGATTAAAAAAAAAAAAACGACTAGCTTTACACTCCAACTAATCACTACAAAGTAAAAACTTTACAGTCACATGCATTGAAATAATGGTAAATAGTAAATAATGGTTAGCTGTTAACTGAGTACTCACCATTAAAGTCCAACCTTGTATTTTTATGATTATTCTAACTAAAGTAGAATTCTCTTCCTCAAGTCCAAAAATAAATGCATTTCCCAGCATTATACTTAAATGGACTATTGTTTGTACAGATTAATTTATGGATTTGTGCAGAAAGGTGACATAAAATTATTCCATCCATGTAACCATTTATTAAGCTTTTACTTCACACTTTCTTGTTCCACTAATTCCATTAATGCTAAAACCATTTGGCATCAATTGTGCATGCAACAGCACAACTAAGCAACTAAGACCAAATGGTTTAGGATAAAAATGAAATGGCATCATTGTCACAAAATGCTTAATTCACAACAATAAAACATTAAAAACTACCTGTTTCTTTTAATGAAGTGGTGGTGAAAATTAATAAATTTGTCTCTTAACAGCCTTTTTTTCATTCAAGTACATCTCCCATCATATGACTGTATTAAATCTATATCTTCTAAGCATACGAAGGCTGTTGCCATCTCTTGGGTTGTTGTACTTTTCTTTAGGAGATTAGCCAAAAAGAAATTGTTTGATGCACACAGTCAGTACTTTTACATGCAGTCAAATACATGGGTTTCTCCCTCAGCTAGTCTATTGAAGTGGACCACTATCTTGTCACTGGACACAAGTATGTGGGATGCAGAAAGTGGTTTTCTTCTTTTCACCTTTTATTGGCCTTTTCATTTGGTCTGTGATGTCACAGGTCAAAATCATTAATAAAGAGTTACTGCTGATTGCAAATTGATGTTATGTTCAGTAACACCAGTAAATTGGTCAGTGAATTGGACAGTTTAACAGCTCTTTATATTTCACATTTCATATGGAATTTATGCCTGTTTTTTTTTGAGAAGCACAGTTGCACACTGTCCCTTGTAATTATTCTGTTGTTTTTTTTTTTCTGCCTTTTTCTTCGAGCATACTGGCTTCTTCATTTGCTTTCAGGTCAAATCTCAGGGCAGAAGCTGTTGAGCATGGATCCAATTGGCGGTGTACATGCGGGAGTAATTTTATTCCTTCTATGTATGCAGACTACTGAATGACACTTTTCTAGTAACTAGTTAATTAGCCATTCTTTTTCCAAGTACACCTTACGTGGACAGCAGATCCTCTCCAGCTGCAGTTTCTTTGGGCGACCATTGCATCCACAGTTTGTAAGAGGTTGAACAACTCTGTGAGTGATTCAGGGGTAATCAATAATACAGTCTGCTATTGTTAACAAAAAATGCTGATAGGCCAGGATATCCAAAAATCAAAAACTAATGTAGGCAGCACAAGGTTGGATCATTAAAATGATGGGCAGAGGGACAGACAGAGACATGGGCTTAAAGACTACAGAGCAACGCAGAAAGGTTGACATAAAGGTGAGGCGAGCATAGAGATGGACTAGCAGGGACATTAGGGAAAGCAGAACAATGTATAATTACAGGAGCTAAAGGAGGAGCCAAAAGCTGGGCAGACTGGGAGCTGCACATAGACAGGAGAGGCTACTTGGAGGGGGCCAGGGGGCTGATGGCGAGGGACAGGTTTGGATCCAGGAACAAACAGAGTTTTAATTAGGAGCCAGGAGTTCAGCACAGGTCTCCAACCTTGGGTCAAGGTCAGACACTGGAAAGGAACAGGAGCAGGAACTGACACTGAAGGAGGGTCTGGGTTGGGCACTGGAGACATGCTCAGGTTTGGTACTGAATACATGGAACTGGGTCAAGCACAGTCTGGTGCAGGAATGAAATGTTACCCACTAAATAAGATGAAGAGCAAAAAATGAGAAGCTGCAAAACATTTCACCTCCTTCTTGTCATGAATAAAGATGATGAATTATGTGAATTAGCATTGGCATCTCTTAATAATGTCATATCCACACCAGTCAGTAATGCACACTTGGCAGTGAGTCATGTGGTTCAGTGCTCAGTCAGTCTGTCAGCATGAATTATGAAGTCATCATTAATATCACTAATACTCTACCCAGATTTTGCACTTGTTAAGGGAATCTCACCTAAATATACATGCAGCAGAGCCAGGTAAAAAAAGACCATCCATTCATTTACACAGGGAAATGTGGACATTTAAACTTAAGAAAATGTATTATCTTAACATTTTTCTTTGTCTTTGACTCTGCTTTCTGCCCTCAGATTTCACGTTAGGTTGTGTGCTGTAGCTGAAAACTGTCTGCTGACAGTCTGGCCGTACATGGCGCTGCACCACCTGAATCGACAGATAGTCATCAAGTCAGGTAGCGTGACTCGACTTTCTTACTTTGTAGCTGAAAGACTTGTGAAGCTGGGGTTACATTAACCACCTTGTTATTCAAAGGAGTTATTCTCGGTTAAATGATAAAAAGGATGGGTAATATTACACAGTGATGGGACTTTTATGATCCTGTTTGACATTTTGATGGTCAGGTGAAAACCGAGCACAATCTCTGTCTTGAATTGCTTCAGAAAAAATAAAAAAATGAACTGCACAATTTTTATTTATTTATTATTATTATTTTTTTTATATTTGTTCTCTGCATTTATTTGGAATTGCTTCTTTAAGGCTCCACTGCTGTGGAGGCCATTCTTCAACCCTATACCACGCCAAGTCCTGGACCGACTGTGTCATCATCCTCACTTGATTATAACTGCTCAGCAAGTGAGATATCAGGTCAGAAAGTCACATACGGGTATTTGGTGTATATGAGGAAGTACTCAGTATATGCATCTCTCCTATTACGATTTGTGTGTGTCTGAATTTACCATTGAGGTGAATAAGGTGTCTGTCTGTCTGTCTGTCTTATTGATTTAATTTATATGTTTAGCTTACAGGGCAGTATCTCAGTCTACCTAATGATGGTATGACACTGCTTTAACTAGTATTTCTCTCACACCACACCCCAACAGTTACATTCAAATGTAGACAAAGCTACAACATAGCAGTGTGTGTTGTAAAAAGTGATTAGTTTTGGGCTCCTGGATGGCTTAGTGGTTTGGGCGGGCAGCCCGTGTATGGAGGCTGCAGTCCTACTGCAATGGTCAAGGGTTTTTTCAATCAATCAATCAAAACTTTATTTATATAGCTTTTTTCATAAATATAAAGTGCAACACAAAGTGCTTCATAAAATAAAATAAGACATAAAACAGGAACAAAACAAATAATGAAAACCCGTCCACACATATAACTCCACGCACACACCCAAAGCACACACACACCCTCACAGCACAAAGTAAACAGTTTATTAGCATGGCAGGTCACTGATGATCCAGGTGAGGAAAAACCACCTATGGCATCCACACCGAGAGGCACCACACCCTGCGGCCACAGGAGGCGCCGTCCCCAAAGACCACCTCAACCCGTATAAATCCAGGGTAGACTCTACACATTGTGAACAGCCTTCAGACCTCCAGGCTCGAGGGATCTCAAAGACCACGTCCCTACTGGCAGACCAGACACACCTCTCAGTGTGGAGGGCCCCCATGAGGAAACACTGGAGAATTAAAAGATTAAAAGACAGTAAAAAAGGATGAAAACAGACAATAGATACAATAATGATAAAATGTTTTAAAAAAAATTAGTAGAAATTTGGAGATGTAAAAGCTATGGGTTTAATAATAAAATTTAAGATTTAATGGTAATAAAATGCACAAAAACTCAAAAATAAGTTAAATCATTAAAATCATTACAGATTAAGAACAGTAAATTAAAATAAAAGAGTAAAAGAAATCAGGTAAAAGCCAGATTAAAAAGGTGAGTCTTGAGCCTCCTTTTAAAAATCTCAGCAGTCTGTTTGGTCCTGATGTTCTCCTCCAGGCTGAAGGAGAATAATACCTGATTGAGTCATGACAAGGCCTTAGAGCTCCTGAGAGAATCTTGGACCAGATGTCTGGAGATTTTTTTAAGAGAGAGAGAGAGATAATTAATAGATTCAAATAAAAAATAGTGTGTGGTATTAAACGAATTGGGGATTTTATTTTTGACCATACTGCCCAGCCCTAGTTTGACGATATCCCTGTATTTTTGTGTATCTATATCCTCTCTTCAGACTCTTTCAGTTACAGTACAAGTGAACAGAGCAGCAGAAACGTGTCTGCTAACAGAGACACCCCAGCCAGCCTCTGCATCCAAGAATCCCCTGCTGCTGACACAGTGGAAGGACAGTTTTACCAGAATGTGTTACTGGCTGTGGAAAGATGGTTCAGCCTCTTTGGATGGCCCAGTGGGCCGCAGCCTATCAGGATACCACATACACTCCGAAGGTACATCCGTTTCTCAAATCCTGACATCTAGACAGAGCTATTTCTGTTGAGGACTTAATTTATAATGTTTGTCCCTCTTCATTCAGAGTTGTATCAAAAGTAAAAAAATACCACTCCAATGGACGGACCTATCATATCAGTCAAAATATAGACACAAGGTGAGCATTTTTATGATAAATTACCAGTTCTAAATAATTTAAGAAGATGCTGTTTTGTTGCTTATGTCTTAAGATGTGTCAAATCATCTTTATGCTGCAAAGTAGTGGAAGCTCTCATAACCAGTTTTGCAGCAGCACAACAACGAATTTTGATAAAGAACCACTTTGATATACATAATAAAAAGTGACAGATGGCAGTGACTCCCATTTTGTACTAGTTTGGGGCATCAATTTGGCATAATACACGCATGATATATCTGTTCACCTCTGTGGCCTTGAAAACTAAGTGTTGCTGTTTGTATTGTAGGTCTGTTTCGGATATGCTTCATCACTTGACTGGCAAGCAGATACCAGGAATTAGTCTCTGTCAGACTTTTTCCAGTGATATCAACCAGCGCACTCATCAGCTGCTACAACAGCATGAAGCTATGCTTGCTTTTCTCAGGTACAGAACATTTAAGGTCAGATGCACTATTATTAGTGGAGATTTAGAGTTAACGCATTGTCATGTGACCGCTATGTGATGAAGAAAGTCACATTAACTCTTAAATGTCCCAGCAATGTCACACCTGTCATTTGACCTGCAGCTAAAGGTTAGCTTGATCTCAATCGCTGTCTGAAAAAAAAATTGACAACAACAACTAGAGGTTTGTCTTCTTGCATGAAACATGAAACATGAATATTTTAACAACAGTCTACACAGTTTCTTTAACACAAGAAGACTTTTATCCCATCCTACATATTAGCTCACCATCATTTAGGCCCATGCACGGTGTTACTTTTAAAATGAAAACGACATAAAATGCATTTAATATACAATAGTACATCTTTTATTTGGTAGGATCATTGCACATTGTGGGCACATGGATGCACATGTGTGCACGTGCACACATACACCATGTATATGTGCTTATGACTGAAACAAGTAATTGTTTAGTCACTGCAACTATTTATTTAATTTCAGGGATTCATTTGTATTATTATTATTATTATTATTATTATTATTGAATTGAATACAAATACAGTCCAGGTTGAATTACTGTGTTGTGAAGAGGATGTTCAGGGTTTTCCATTATGTTTTTTTCATTTTTTGGAGCATTTCTGCAGTTGTGGGGTGTATCAGTGGTAGACAAGATACTGAAAAAGAGAAGTGGTGGACCGCTTTGTGGCATGGTGTGGGAACAATCATCTTATCTTGAATATAAAAAGACAAAGGAGATGATTGTGGATTTTCGCAGGACCAGGAAGAAGTTGAGCTGTATTTCCATTTTGGAAGAAGTGGTGGAAAAGTACAAACACCTTAGTGTTTACCTGGAGAATAGACTGGACTGAAGATGCAACACTGGTGGATAGAGACAACTTTACTTCTTCAGGAAGCTTAGCTCCTTCAGTGTTTGCAACAACATGTTACATATCTTCTATAAGGTTTCTGCAGTCTTCAGTCTCATCTGCATTCATATGTTGGGCTAGCAGCATCAGAACCAATGACTTAAAAATGTTCTGGGGACTGCTCTGGAGCCTCTGGAGTTGGTTGTGTAAAGGAATACTTTTATAAATTAAAAAAAAGTATTATTTAATTGACTTGTTATTTATCACTAAGTGTTGGATTGAACTTTGCAGTATGTAGCATTCACTTTTGTACTGAATTTAGATTTTATTATTCAGAATTGTGACTTTTTAGTTTTTTAAAAAGATCTAGATTCATCTCTCAAAGGCTTTATTCAAGGCAACTGGATTTCTTTTTCTTGGCCCCTGAACACATGTCACCTTCTATGTAGAAGGTTTCAGTAAACTGTCCTGTTGCCTCGATTCAATCCTTTGACGATCACCACGATCTGGATGACTGAGAATCTACATCTGCATATTGACTTAGTGTCAGTTTTGTAGGAGAAAGACCCAAATCATTTAAACTAAAAGCTCATTTTCAGCACGATAACCAGAAACCAAACCCAACAAAGAGGAGAATTATATCATTATGAGCAAGTGTGAACAATTAGGACGAAGAAGAACAGAGGAATTCAAGTAACAAGTCACACATTAGGAAAAAACATTTGTAGCAAAACAGGAAATTCAGCAAAGATTAAACTTAACTGTCCAACGTATTGAGCCTTAACTAGAAATTCAAAATCAAGACTAACACTAAACCATAGAAAACCATGGGATCAGAAGAACCTAAACTGTATATACAATTTCAGGACCAGCAAAAAAACCTGACATCTAAAGTGAATGGTAAAATTACCATTGATATAACCAAAAAGATAACTTATCTTGTCCATTATATTCATGTTCAGGGTGCAGGGTGCCTTCCTTTGTCACATCCGACCAGAGTACTTGTTAGATCTGCTGGAGTTTAAACACTGGTGCTCCCTGCAGGTATACATGCAGTTCAACACACACACAATCATTTGGTGCAAAACTTACACCATGAGATTATACGTACACTCACGTAATGTTTTGATTGTTGGACCTATGAGTATGGTTCTCCTTATGTTTTTATCAGGCAAACAATCCAGAGGATGGCCTGGACTATGACAGCATTGACTACGAGTCCCTGAGCAAACGGTCTTGGACTGATGTACTTCTACAAATATACAAGGTAAAACATTTACCCACTCATCAGTCTTTCTTCAGTGTTCCAGGGTTCAGTTTTTCTTTAAAATTAATTCATGCACTGATTTTTGTCAGTTCAGCTGAAGGCATTGAAACTAAATGTGACCTTTTAAACTTTTGAGCATATTGTGCTTTACCTCCCTCTCTTTCTGTCCATCTGAAAACTCTTAGCTGTTGAACTGCCTGACAGATAGTAACATTCAAATTCAGAAGCTTGATTCAGAGGTTTTATGGATCAGGCATTTCATTCACAAGATCTTAAAGGGAGTTTTTAATAACATTTTTTGTGTTTTTGACCTTAAAAGTGGCACTCATATAGAGTATATACAACCCCAATTCCCAAAAAAGTTGGGATGCTGTGTAAAACTTAAATAAAAACAGAATGCAATAGTTTCCATGGCGTCTCATGAACCCATATTTTATTTCCAAAAGCATATAAAGAATATATCAAATGATGATGAGACATTTCATGGAAAATATTTTTTCATTTTCACTTTGATGGTAGCACCACATCTCAAAAAAGTTGGAACAGGGGCGACAAAAGGCTGGAAAAGTAATTGCTGCAAATAAAAAAAAAGTGGAGGAACATTTGACAACTAATTAGAATACCTGGCAACATGTTAGGAGCATTTCAGAGAGGCAGAGCCTCTGGGATGTGGAGATGAGGTTGAGGTTCACCAATCCGTGACAAACTGCATCTAAAAATTGTAGAACAATTTTTAGAAAGGTTCCTCAGTATAAACTTGCAAAATCTTTGAAGATCCCACCATCTGTAGTACATATTATCAAGGATTCAGAGATTCAGGAGGTGTCTGTGCACAGCGACGAGGTCAAAGGTCAAAACTGGATGCGCGTGATCTTTGGGCCCACAGAATGGACTGTATTAAAAACAGGCACGATTGTCTGTTTGACATTACTGCACTGCTTCAGAAACATTTCAAAAATCACTGTCTGTCAACACAGTTCGCTGTGAAACCCACAAATTCAAGTTAACGCTGGATGATGCAAAGAAGAAGTCATATGTGAACGATCCAGATATGCCACCATCATAAAACAAAAAAAAAATCTGTAAGCAAAGGCCCAGGACTGTTGAGTAGCTACACTCCTTCATCGAACAAGAACAGGACACCATTCCTCTCTGAAAAGTTCAGCAACTGATCTCATCTCTTCCCAGAGGTTTACAGACAGTTGTTCAAAGAAGAGGGGATGCTACATCATGGTAAACATCACACTGTTCCAACTTTTATGAGATGTGTTGTTGCCATCAATGTGAGCTAAAATGTTCCATAAAATTTATTAAGTTTCAACATCAAATATGTTCTTTATTTTATATTGGGAATAAATTATGGGTTAAGATTATTCCATTCAGCATTTATTAATGTTTTACACTGCGTTCCAACCTTTTTGGAATTGGGATTGTGGATTTAAGGAGGACCAGGATTAAGTTAAAATGTATTTCGAAAATGGAATAAGTGGTGGAAACACTTTGGGGTTGTATAAAAAAAAAAATATTTTGCAGTAACTGATCTTTATCTGCAAAATATAATTTCACTTAAGCAATTAATAAAGCATCATTGTATTTAATTCAATGGAGGCCACCCGAATACCCCATAATTGTGTTATTTTATCTGCTATGTGGCAGTAACGCATTGTGTATGGGGCTTTGTCTGGACATGGCCATTTCCAGTAATAGAAGTAAACAACCAAGCAATGCAGATCATTAATTTAACGTCATTTTCTACCTTCAAACAACCACGATGTTCTCCTGCATTGCTGTGGAGTGTACATCACATAGATCCAAACTAAAAAAGCTACACATCTATCCCTTCATGGTTTACGTGACATGAGTTGACAGATCTCTCTATGCAGAGAAGATGGAAAGCACTGATTCAGTGTGAGGTGACGGACAAAATGAGGAAAAATGTTGACGTGCTAAACCTCACAAGGGTCATTCCACCTCAATTCAACAGGACCTTCCCGCTTGACCATCTCTGATTTGCTTGATATTTTTTTCTTATGAACTTTGACTATAATGTAGTAACTTTGTGCAATATTAGCCTGGTACTCTCAATAATTTCGGATTTATAAATTTTTGAAAAAGTATCCGTACGGCCATTTTCGTGACATTCCCTGTGAAGCAGCATTTCTCAGTCATGTTCAGATAAAACCTGTACATTGATCAACTCCTTTGAACTGTAAGAAAATAATTATGATAATATGAGGTATTGTACACTACTCCCGCATCACTTAATTATATGAATAAAGGAATGAACATCAAGCTGGCACATAATAACACCAAAATTATACTGACCGTTTCAGACTTTGGACAGAGTCCAGTTTATGCCAATCCTGTTCTGAACAAAGTTTTTTCCCAATTGTACAAGTATCCAAGTTCTCTGTATCTTCAAAGATTTCACATTCACTGCATTCGATTTTGAAGCTTGGTCTACAATGGTTATTGATCAACTGAACAGCTCACTGAATTTTCTGATGACATAAGCATGATGTCATGCACTGAATGCCAATGCCACTTGTGTTACTATAAGTTCTATATTTACGCATTTATTAATATGTTGAAACCTCAGCTGTGGCAATTCAGCATAGGACTACCAGTACTGGTAATTTTGCTACACAATTGATCATGTTTATCTAGTATAAATAACAAAGCACTTTTGCTTGAGTCATTCACCAAACTTTCACTCAGCACGGACAGGGAGGAATAAAACATGCAGCAAACTATTTTGTTTGAAAGGCCTTGTCCATTTGAGATCAGCAAACATGTCCAGAAAAGACAATACAATGCAGAAGTACAGCCTGTATACTGAAATGTACATTGAAAACTTTCTCTGGTGATATTCTACAAGTTCTCAATAATTCGAAAAACAGCAAAAATGCTCGATTTAAGATTTTTTTTCTAGATAACTTAGAGACTTAGTACCAACTTGAAACTTTGTATATAAACAGATATTGTCATTACCTTTCTGGTATTATATTTAGTTTTTTGGTACATCTTGTCATATTTTGTCAATTGCCAATTGAATATCGACAATAAAATGCGAAATTCGTTTTTTGCTGGGTCATATGAGAACTAAAATACAATTGTTTCTGCAAATTCTTTATGTATTTTTATTCTATAAGAGAAGGAGATTGTTCAACAAAAAAAAGTAAGTCTCAGCTACTATTACAAGGGGTCCAAATGGGGACTTGAAATGTGAACCGCACAAAGCGAGTGAAATTTATTTTGGATGTTTGAAATGTATTTTAAAACAAACAGCAATGAATAGACACCTGAAACTGACCCCATACAGAGTGCACATACAGGACTAACAGCATAAAAAAAAAATCAGCTCTCTAGCTTGTACGGTTTCGAAGATACAGCCCCTCAAAAATGGTAATAATTTTAAAAGCGTTAGGAATGTCACGAAAATGGCCGTACAGGCACTTTTTCAAAAATTTATAAATCCGAAATTATTGATAGTACCAGGCTAATATTGCAAAAAGTTACTACATTATAGTCAAAGTTCATAAGAAAAAAATATCAAGCAAATCAGAGATGGTTCATGCGGGAATTTTTTTTCTAATCTGCTGAATTGAGGTGGAATGACCCACAAGAAATACCTGGCTGCGATGCAGTGATTTTAATAAGGAAAAGGACGACGCCTGGCATGGACGCTTCTTGCTGCTGCTCCGGGGCTTATCCCTGTGACGCTGGACGCTGGACGCTGGACGCTCCAGTTTGTGCCCGGTTTGTGGTGATCTGCAGTCGGATGTCGACATACTGTCTGCAGGGGGCGGATCGGTCCTCTTGCGGCTGGTGGAGACCTGCCGCCGCGGACATGGACGATGTCGCTGGAGGCCGGTTCGGGAAAGCTAAGCTAAGTAGCCCTAAACTGCTACCTGCGGTTACCACCGCCACTGGATCCAGGCTGCAGCGTCACGGAGTCGGGACGGGAGCCCCCGACGTAGCGGCGGCGGCATGCTGCCCCCGTCCAGCAGTCTACACGCCGGATGGGTCAGCTGACCTGGCAGGGGTTGTCTGGTGACCTGGTGGGGCCCAGCACCGCCGGGGGAGACGACAATGGCCTGGTCCGGTCCGCATGATGAACCGGGCTCTGGGACGGTTGGCTCCGTCGCTCGCCGGACTGAATGGAGCTCAGTCTTTCCAGAGGAGACGGTCTGGTTCATCGGTGTTTCCTCCTCTGACCTGGAGATATCTCACTTGTCATCGTTTTGGAGATATACTGGTTTTAACGGCTGTTAACTGTTTTAACGGCTGTTAACTGTTTTAACGGCTGTTATCTGGAGTTAGCACTCGGGCAGCTCCTCTAGTACACCAGATTTTTCCTGGTGTACTGAAACTTGAATTTCCCCCTTGGGGGATTAATAAAGTATTTTGAATTGAATTGAATTGAATTTGAAAAGATCAGCATTCTTGGCTGCATGTGTGGTGATCCTGTTTACTTAGCCTAAAATGACCATGGTAAGCCACTTGTGCAGGGAGAGGTTAGGGTTAGAGATATCTGCAAAGCCCTGGATGAGTGTGAGTGCTGCTGCCACCTTGCATGTCATGTTCCACGGTACTTGGGTAGCCTCCATGGAATTAATGTTAATAGCCATCTTAAACAACTTGCTTAATGCTGCTATTGAACATTCCCTTACATATTCACAGGTTCTGGTGTTGTGTCGCGTGTCGGAGAAAGCTCAAAACACAGCTTTGAACCAGAAAAGCACAGCCACAGTCTTCCTGGATGGTCCACGGCCTCTGGCTAGTAACATCTACTCAGCCTGTGAGCTGCAGCTGCTGTCCTGGCTCAGCATGCACTACCAAGGCATGAGGAAGACTGTGTGGGGCACAGGTAGGTCATTTCAAATGATAAACCTATTTTTATTCATTTTTGTGAACTCAGGGGAAACTGCTAAAATAGAATAAGAATGTGTGAAGGAAAATAATTAGGACATAAGGTATAAAATGCAAGGTAATAACAGGAATTGAACACAATAAATATATTTAAGCTTCAATATAAGTGTTCTGTTCTTGTTCGTTTATGGAAGTTTTGAAATGTTGAGAACTCATAACTGTACAATATAAATATTCTTCTAAAAATAATATAGCTAAAAACCCATACAAGCCAAAGCTCTGTCTTGTAGGTATGCTATACTCAGGGCTTATATCTGGATGATCACTGTGATCCAAAAGATTTACAGTGAACATTGTGCTAGACGTGGACAATAATGTCCTTTAGGCAATAGAAGTGTCATTCAAAACTATCTGGTAGAGATCATGTGGTAGTAGACCACTTTATTATTTCCTATTTATGATGTTTCAAGCTAGTTTCATATTAGTTTAAACCCTGACTACATACTTAAGCAGTTATACACAGTATTTTGAATTGTTCATATTTTTTTAGTCCAGTCAGTTCTATATTCTATATTTTTGTTACTTATAACTTTTGTTTTTTCTTCAGTATTGTCATGAAGTCATCCATATGATCGTAATTTGTTTCAAACTGTAGACGTTGTGAAATTATTTCTTGAACACTGACAGCATAATATAATATCCTGTTGAAATGCTTCACAGAAAGACGGGAAGTCTGTATCCACTGATGCTCAAATATAATTACAAATTCCAGAACATCATTGATTGATCAATACATTTTTTTTTTGCATTGAAATGTATTTCAGATGGAGTCCCACCTGCACGGTGGATAGTGAACTTTGACTTGGACTTAGCAGATGGGCTGGTGTTAGCTTCCCTGCTTGCTGCATACTGCCCTTATCTGGTTTGTGTGTTTGGAAACACGTTTCTGTTATTATCTTGTTAATGTTGCCATTGAGTGAGAGATGTTACTAAACTAACTTGGTTGGATAATTATTTAACACATTAATAAATTATAATAAATGAAATAAATAAATGAATAATAATCGGATGGATGGACGGATGGATGGATGGTTTGGGTTTAACTGTAATATAATTGAATTGAACTAGACTGGATCAAATTAGACTTGTGTTGAAACTCTCTACTTTCACTGTAAAATGAATTTTGTGGTAAATTGGAAATTTATAAATAAAATTAAATAAACAGAGTGATTTGATGAGGACTGAGTAGACTTGAATATCTTAAAGCAGTAAGAACTCTAAGTAAGCCTTTTATTGAACAGGGATCAGTGCCATTATGGAACTGTGGTCTCATAGAAGCCTGTTTGAAAATGAAAATGTCTTTATGGTGTAAACACCTTGTAAAGGGGAAAGAGTTTGGTAATCCAGATATTGAGGTTATTTATAGATTATACATATAGAATATTTTATTTTATTTTTTTGTCATTCCATTTTACTTTGCTGCTGTGTTCCTAATTAGATCCGAAGCCACTTCCAGAGGATGTACACCACAGCCAGCAGCCCGGAGCAGATGTTTCACAACAATATCATTGTGGCTCAGGCTTTAACTGCACTTCACCTCAACATGAACATACAGGCAAGTACCAGAGTGGACAAATGATTTCTCATCGACATAAAGATTAGCACGCTTTCTAATCCTCTACATAGTAACTGTAACAGAAAAGAAGTTTAAAGTCCCACTCCAGTAGTTGTTAATACTCTCGAAGCTCCTTAAAAATGTGGAGTCACACCGTGTCCTGGAACAGACACACAACGCTCGCCTACCTGACCAATACTTTATCTGTGCATTACATTTTGCTCCTGAGATGTTCCGATTTCATCTGGTCTTAACTGGTGAAGAGCTTTTTAATCACCTCCTGACCCAGAAGAATCTACTGAAGTCTGATATTCAAATATTGTTCATTTCAAACCACCTTTTATGATGAGTAATCATGGCAGTTAGAAAGTTGTTTAGAAGCGGGAGCAGCTTATCAAGAGAAATATCAAATCCCAGATGAGTTAAAGAGATGTTGTGGATGTAGAACAGCAGCAAAGGTTTAAACCGTCTCCTCCCTCCATCATAATGGGGAGGGTGAGATCTCTCATAAAGAGGATGGAGAAGTTTGAAGCGCCGACAAAGACAAATCTGGAGCTTTGGCTGTGCAGCATTGTGTTTCACCTAGATGTGGCTGAAGAGCACATTCTCATCGCCAGCATCTTTCTGGCCGGCTTTCAGACATTTGAAGAGGAGCGGCAAAAGCTAGAGCGGTGGAATTGCAGTTCTTGTCAACAAGAAATGGTGCAATGCAGAAACATTAGTGTTTCTTGAGCAAAAATTGAGTTTAAAAAAAAAAAAAAGCAAAACGAAAAAGTAAATTTCTGACTTCTTTGGAAATCTTAATCTGATTTAATTCTAAATAATAGGCCAATAGGTTTTGTCATTTGGAGGCTTAAAGTAAAAAATCTTATGGCAGTGATTCCCAAAGTGTGGGCCGCAGCCCCCTGGTGGTTCGTCCTGGTACTGCAGGTGGTCCGTGAGAGGTCATTAAAATTAAACAAATGTGTTTTAAATCCTCGATCTTTTTTAAATATGTTTTTAATTACTGTAAAATATTCATGACATGATTAAAAAACAGTAAGAAGTAATAAAACAAACCAGTTAAGTGTTATTCTACTGTCATCTTAACTTAATATGACAAGTGTCACCTTATTTGTTGACCCCTTACATTAATATCGGATCATGGTTCCTTGTCCTGTATGTTAATCACAGTTGTGATTAAAGGTTTCGGTGGGTCACGGAGATTTTTCACATTTCAAATTGGGCCTTGGTATTCTGAAGTTTGGGAATGGGTGCCTTAGGGGGTTACATTGTGTGAGAGAGGACAGATTTTCCATTTCTGTGTGTAATTGAGTCCTGTTGAATGAGAAAGCATGTTGAAGTTTGTTTTAATATGACCGTGTCAGATGAGACCAAAATTGAACTCTTTGGATGCCATAACACACAGCATGTTTGGGGGACAAGTGGCACTGCAGATCACCCCAGCAACTCTGAACCAACACTGACGTTTGGGGGTGGGAACATCATGGCGGGGGGCTGTTTTCCTTCCTTGGCAAACTTCATATAATTGAAGGAAGGATGACTTGGAAAATGTACCAAGACCATCTGCCAGGATGACGAAGATGAAACGAAGGTGGACATTTCAGCAAGACAATGATCCCAAACACACAGCCAAGGAAACTCCAATGGTTTCAGAGAAAGAAAATAAATCTGCTAAAATGGTCCTATGTTAGAGTTAGCACCCATATTGCAAAAATTAGGGCTGGGCAACGATTAAAATTTTTAATCCCGATTAATCGCATTATTTCCCTGATTAATCGCGTTGTATACGCAATATCAAATAATGAATTCAAAAGCAGTGTAAAGGTCACTTTTATTTAAATGTTCTGCTGCCACATGAACTAAAGTGTCATAAAGTGACATTTGTTGTTCAAACACTTTTAACATCAGCACTTGTCAGTAACACATTTTTAGTGTAAATCTCATTAAAAAAAATGTAAAATAAAATAAAGATTATTGCCACTACCAGGGCATTAATGTCATCCTGTTTTTATAAAAAAAAAAAAAGTCTACAAACAAAATCCAACAAAATGATTGTGTCTCAGCACAATCAGAACATTAACCCTTGTGTGATGTTAAGATTTTCTGCACTCTCGGGGTGTTAAGGGGTCCTTTTGGACCCCTTGGGGTTTCATACCATAACTTAGCCCCTGTGCAGGCTAGAGACATTCTGTTTTCACCGGAGGAAACTTGAGGATGTCCTTTAGGTCATTGACCTATCACTAGGTTTCTCCAACCTGAGGGGGCGGAGCTAGAGCTAGAGCACCCATTCCCAAACTTCAGAATACCAAGGCCCAATTTGAAATGTGAAAAATCTCCGCGACCCACCGAAACCTTTAATCACAACTGTGATCAACATATAGGACTAGGAACCATGTTCTGATATTAATGTAAGGGGTCAACAAATACGGTGACACTCGTCATATTAAGTTAAGATGAAGGTAGAATAACACTTAACTGGTTTGTTTTGTTACTTCTTAATGTTTTTAAATCATGTTGTTAATATTTTACAGTAATTAAAAACATATTTTAAAAAGATCGAGGACTTAAAACATATTTGTTTAATTTTAATGACCTCTCACTGCCCACCTGCAGTACTGCGACAGCCCACCAGGGGGCCACGGCCCACACTTGAGAATCGCTGAGCTAGAGAACAGCAGGACAGTGAACACATGGAGATCTGATGGAACATGGAGGAATGACGCCAAAGTTTTGTTGCAGTCCAGAATTTTTTTTTTCAGACAGAATTGTTAATATTGCTACCTGAGTAGCTACTTGAACTGTAAAGTTAACAGATTTTTATCGTTCTTCATGTCTGTTTTAGCTTTTCCGCATGTTTACCTGGTTCCAGTTCCGCAGTACAACCAGAAACCTAAACTCATGTATCTGATCTTTGACTTTGCTCTGCATCATCATCTGACTATGTCGCCAGTTTTTAAAAGTTTTCATTGGAGTGGGACTTTAAATAATGTACTGTCATATTGTTATTGAGATTAGACAGATTTTCCTGTTGTGTATTTATACCTGTTTATTCTTATATCTTAAATGTGTGTGACATATCTAGCCTGCAGATCTATCAGAGCCCAACCCGATGCAGATGTTAACTCTTTGCGTTCACCTGTATGAGATGATGCCTCAGTACCTACCTTTACACACCGTTACTTTATCAGGAGCCCTGCACAGCACTTTCAGCAAACAGGTAATACAGAAATCAAGTTAATGAGTTTTGGGGAGATTGAAAAAGCTCCAATAAAACCTCTGATAAATAGTCTTACACATGCAAACATGCCAATGTTATTCCACACAGACACTCATCAACAGGAGAACAGAATTACATATACAGTAAAAAAGGATTATAGAAAAACAATCACATCCACACATACGCTAAAGGAATTACAGACAGAAAAATGTACGTTATTATGATGACACACATTATCAGATTAAGATGAATTAAAAGCTAAAGAAAAGTGAGAATCAGTTTCATTCCAACACAATCCAGATCTCATTGTTTTGTTTTCTGACAGAAGCATTTGTCTTTGGATCTGGTCATGATTCCCTTGCTTTCAGGCACAAAAGCCTTGTTACTTCAGGCCCGTATGTTCTTGTTTGTTTACTGCAGGTGCGTCTGAAAAACCCGTCCACTAAGCCTGTCAAATACCAGGCTTTCTTTTTAGGGGATGAGGCCCATTTATTCTCCCTTCCTTGATGGACCCTCAGTCACCATCCCCCCAAGGTATGTTTTCAGCCGAATAAGATTTGTTTTACAGTTCTGTCCTTCCCATGCTTCTCTTTCGGAAGTACAGTTAGGCCGTGAAGTGTATGCGCAATGAGTTTGATTGATGATTTTACTTTCATAGAAAATCTCAATTGAATAAGAAAAGAAAAGTCAAGGATGTGATCTCGGTCCTTTCTGCCTTCAGTTTTGTCGTCAATATCTGAAAAGTATTCTCTATTTCTCTGTTGGATTTAGATTAGATCACTCACTTGGCCATTGAATAATATTCCATGACTATTTATTCAAAAGGTCTTTTTTTTTTTTTATTATGTTTAGGATCATTATCCATCTGCACTCTGAAATTCCATCCTATCAGTTTTGTAGCATTTGGCTGAATGTAAGCGGAGACTACAGCTCAATGCACATCTGAATTTATCTCCATTTCTGTCAACAGTCTCATCATCAGTAACTGGCACTGGCATCTGTACACGCTCACACCACCATTCTGCTTCCACCATGTCAGTTTTGGATTATGAGCTGTTCATTTCCTTCTCCAAATGCTATTATATTACCATCATTCTGATGTTTATCTTGGTTTTCTAGCAAAAATCTGATCTGACTTTCTTTTTCTTGAGTGTCATTAGCGTTATCTACCTTAAATCCTCCCTATTGACATTCATGAAGGTGATTATTGATTCTAGATGTTTCCCTTTTCCAGAATACTCTTGACTTCTGTTGATGCTGTAAAGGAGTTTTTCTCCAAGAAAGGATATTGTTATCATCCACTTTAGTTGTCTTCTGTGATCATCTAAGCCTTTTAAAGTTGTCACCAGTGCTGTCTGTCTTTGTAATAATGTTGGTGACAGCTACATTTCTTTTGCTGTGTCTTATAGACTGACTTTTGCGTTTAAGACCAGATATACAGTATTGTGCCAAAGTCTTAGTCACTCTTACTCTTGTTTTTTAAAAGTTGTGCTTCTTCTTGTACACATCCTTGTCATCTCTAATCTTGACTTTAAGTTGTTTTTGTACTGACCTTAATATTTCCCTGTCTTCCTCCCTGTATGATCCTTTTTTATTTGAGAAGTTATTTGAGTTTATTACTGGGGAAGCACGTGACTGTCCTGGTGGGATGGTGTTGATGTAATCAGTCACACACTGGGTCATGGCATTGATCTCATCTCCATGCAGCTCACAGTCTGGAGCCATAAAACCCCCCTGCAGACTGCTTCCTGTGACCATCTCCTCAGTTATTTTGGCCAGTTTGTTTCTGAATGCTGGGTTTATAGGTAGAGGAGAAAAAACCCAGATTACAATGTGCCTTACTGGGAACAAGTGATGAAGAGGAGATCTACGCATCTCTGACATTTGCATATAGCAAATCCAACATTTTTTTTTTCACTGATGTTTATAAATTACAGGCATGAAAATCCCTCACCTTTCGGTGAAATTCGCCGTTTTGAAGTCAAAAAGGGTGACCTACGTGATTCATGTAGATCCGAGGAGTTTTCTTTTTTGAGGGGGAGGGGGGGTGTCGGAGTCGGGAGATTTTTTTTTTTTTTTTAATTATCATACAATTGCCCAATAAGCAAACTGAGCACTTCAGAAATCAGCCCTTTAAATGACACATGGACGGTCAGTGAATCCTGTCCAGAACCAATCAGGCCAGATTGTTCCATTATTCCAGTCATACGAACATTCTTTATTCATGTGTACTCGGAGTACTCGGAGGTTGCATTGCTAAGCGGGACTAGAAGCAGGACCTAGTGCTGTCCACACCGGGGATGAGGCAGACGAGCGTACATTCACATTTCCTACCTGCATTTACCAGTGGATTGAATTTGGTGAGTTATGGTTTCAATTGTTTTCATACTTTGCAGTAAAACAAAGTTACTGCTGTTCGCTACAGCTAACGTTGAATAGGGCCCTATGGAATCCGTGATCACGGAATCGCGGAATTGAAGATTAAAAACGGAATACACTCTAAATCCGTAATATGACAGAACTGAAAGGCAATTTGCGTAAACCCACAAACTTTTCTTCAAACGCAACCCGCATCTCGGTGCGTACAAGAGCGCGTCCAAATGGCATCAATGTGCGTCCACCTGGTCACATGTGGACGTGCACAAACGTCTCTACCTCTGGAATTAACTCTTCTATAAAAAGCGTGATTTGGCCTCAGTTGAACCCCTGAGAAAATAGCAGAGATCATCTTAAACGGCTTCCTCGCCAGTTAAACCATAGACGACCAGAGCGCGTTTACTGGGAGGACACCGACTATCTGGGACTTTCAGGTAGCCGCAGTGTTGAGCAAGTTCTCTTTCTACACGAACTAGTTCAGCTCATAGTTCACAGAAATTAAAATGAACTAGTTCAGTTCATCATTTAAAAAAAAAATGAATTAAATAGTTATTTTTTAATTCTTTTTTCTTATTCTTTTTTAATGTTGCTGCAAAATATAATTTGTCAAAATGATTACCACTGCCCATATACTACCCCACCACAAACAGCAATTATTTTATCAATTTTATCTGTCGAAAACTATGTGTCCAATTCAGAATCTTTATCCAACCAGGGTTCACATTAGCATTTAAGGAACAGCCTGTGTAAAACTGTAATTTCCATTTCAGCTTCTCTCTACAGCAGCCGTTCACAAACTTCAGAATACCATGGGTAATATATGTGGTCCACCCAAACCTTTCATCACAACTATGATCACCAGACAGGACTAGAAGCTATTTTCTGATATTAATGTGAGGAATCAACAAATTATTAAGAACATATTAAAAAAAGATCGAGGATTTAAAACGTATCTGTTTAACTTTAATGACCTCTCACGGCCCACCTGCAGTACCAACTCGGACCACCATCCCCCCCCCCCCCCCCCCCCCCCCCCCCCCATGCCCACACTTCTCACCTTTTTAACCCTTGACCCATTTTCATGCCTGAAATTAGGGATGCACGATAACTATCGGGCCGATAACAGGAAATTATGATGTCATCCCGATAAGTCCGATATCACGACGAATAGCCCCGATAACATATATTTTTTCAACACGGCAGTGCCTCGCTCCCTCTGAGCTTTGAATGACCAGCAGTGAATGTTATGTTCAAGTGACGACAGCATAATCAGAAAAACGATTACTCAGTAAGGGAAATCAAGAATACACCCTCATGCCAGAAAACAACTCGTTAACTCGGTCATAATTTTAGTAGTTGCTGACTTGAATTGATATTCGCAGTATTTTCCCACATGTTACACATAAAAAATAGGAAAAGGCTGAAAGAACGACTGGCAAATGAGGGAACGTGGGAATTTACGTTACAACTTGAATGCAGCCTGCAGCACAGCGTACTGATCACAACAAACATGGCGGCGTGGAACTTCTTTAAAGTTTCAGAAGAAGATAGTTTGGTGGTTATTTGCAGGGGCGGCTCCAGATTAATTTTAGTGGGGGGGCACAGGGGGGTACAACAGATATTTTGGGGGGGCCACCAAAAAGTTAGAAGAAAAAATGAAAGCTGCTACCGACCTCTCGCTTTTACAAAGTATTTTTCATGTTTTTATTGGCTCATAGGAAAGGTGGGTATAACCTTTTCATTTTGTACTGTTAACATTAAAATTATGATGGACATGTTTCCTTGTTTATGTGAATTACAACAACATCATCTGCAACATCTGCCCGTTATGTAAAACTGGTAAGCTCAACAACAGTATCCTAAGGCCAATTAAGTGACAAATATTGTGCAAGAACAGCATTATTTACAACCCTGTCAATTTCTACTTCTTATAAGAAATTATATTCTGTACTTTTAGCAATCAGTTCTCAGCTGTATACCATAAACATCATAGAGTTATGTACTACCCAATACATCACAGTGAACAATAACAATATTTACCCTCAATCTGTAATGAAATAATCTTAAATGTTCTGTGCAGTAATGTAAGTTTTTGAATAATAATAAAATAGAATACAATAAGCAGCACTTTATACATTTTATAGTAAATCTGAGAACAATATTAAACAGTAACAATACTCCATATTCTAATATTAGTTATTAGTTCACAGCTCAGTAAACATCACGGTGTTCTGCATAGAAATCAGAAAAAGCAGCTTACACAGTGATCAATATTATTTACTCTTAATAAGTACCTAGTGCTCAGCTCTGGTCCTTAAGCATTTTAGTGTTGTGCACAGTAATCAGTCTTAATCAGAATGAACATCAGTACATTTTCATAGTGCAATTTCAAAGTTCTCTTTTTTTAGAGGCAAAAACACTTCAAAACAACTGTATTTTGCGATTTCCATGTCGGCTACTAAACAACCTTATGAAAACTTATGAAAACAATGTGCAGTGTCCTGGCATTGAGAATACTCAAGCCACATGTAGTCTTTGTACTAGGAGGTGTTAAAGGCTCTAGATCTACCCCGTCAAGGTTATAATAGTTAACGAAAACGAACGAAATAACGAGAACTAAAATTGAAAAAACAATTTCGTTAACTGAAATAAATAAAAACGAAAATTAAAAGAAAAAAACGATAACTAACTGAAACTGTATTGCGTGTTTAGAAAACGAACTAAAACGAACGGAAATTATAGATATAATTCCCTTCGGTTTCGTCTCTACCTGGTTGGATTCATACGATTGATTTATTCCACCATCTCTCCATCTCTCCATCTCCGTCTCTGCTGCAGAGGCGGGGGTGGAGGGGAGGGGTGTGGGGAAGCCAGGCTGGGGAGTCCAGGGGGCGTCTGCCGGTCCTCCTCCGAGGCTCCTGCGGCAGAGAGGGTCTCACACGCCCTCTCTGCCGCGGTCCAAACGACCTCTCTTGTCTGGACTCTGCCAGCTCCGTCTACGTAGTTCAGTGAACATCTTTGTTGGTTATTTTTAATAACAAAATGTATGGTTACAAATTGTGTCTCACACTGACACACACACACTTTCCTTTTGTAATATATGCACTTTGTATGCATTCATTAAAGGAATAGTTCACCCAAAAGTAAAAAGTCAGTCATTATTAATTCATCCTCATTTTTTAAACGTATCTTTTTTTTTTTTATTTCATTATGTGATAGTCACTCTAACCTTTTTTAATCCGGCACTTGACAAACAACCCAAAGTGTGATAAAACTAAAACTAATAAAAACTAAACTAAAACTAAGCATTTTTGAAAATATAAAAACTAGTATACCCACACTAAAAACTAATTAAAACTAACTGAATTGGAGGGGAAAAGGTAAAAATGAAATAAAAACTAAACTATAATGAAAAATCCAAAACTATTATAACTTTGTACCCCGTCCTTGCTGTGTGCGAGGGAAAGTTGTCAAGACTGGTTGTGTAGGGCCCGCAGCTCTTGTCTGAGAAATATCTGTTAATATTTAAAAGTTTCATAATTAGTCTGGAGAATGAAACTTCACAGACAATGTTAAAATAGTGTAGGACTATGTCATTATTGAACAATGATTATTTTGAAATAACATACTGATGTCTTCAAACTTTAAATGTTGCTAAATGGTGCATTAATTACATTTTGTGTTGAATAATCCCCTTGGGGACCTTTAGGTGTAGCAAATATAGGCAGGGCTGGTACGTGTCTGCTGCTGCTGCTGCCATCTGATTCTGAACAGTCATCAGGGTCACAAGTATCCAGTTCCTCCACTGGTGCATCTAAAGGTATGGATTGAAACAGAGTTAATACCCCTTTAATCAACTTTATATATATATATATATATATATATATAAATACAATTTTACAACGTGGCATAAATTGCAGACATTTAACAAAGACACAATTAAAAACTGCACAGAATACAGTGCCATCAGTTTAGTCATTTAGAGTAGGTAATTTTGTCATTTAATTCACCCAACTATGACGCAACAACAAATAAATAATATTATATGGTATAAATACAGTGCATCACAGAGTGCATCACTTTTCTCATATGTGTATTTTCACCTGGAGGCTCATGGTTGCTGCTCTGGTCCTGGATGGTTGGCTCAACAACACACGATGGTCCCTGGCTGCATTCAGGGTTAGGGTTAGCTAACTAACTAACTAACTAACTAACCCTAACCCTAACCCTGGCCCTCTCTGTAACTGTCAGTGCTGTCAGTCTGACCTGCACTGTCCCCTACTCACTTCTGTTTAATGAAAAAATCTTTAATATCTCCTCTCCGTTTCATTGTCTGTCAAACATATCGCAAAAAAGTTTATTTATTTAATTATCCTCAACTTCAATTTAAGTAGTTGAAAAGTAACTGAAACAAAAACGTGGGTAACTAAACTTAACTGTCTGGTTTAGCTATAACACAGACATGTGCACTATTAGCTGTGACAATAGCATTAATTAGCACATTTTCAATTTGAAGCACAAGTCTTCAGCTTCGGACTGTCCGAATCCAACAAAAATTTATAGTAGGAATACATGCCTAATTTCTTTCTCTTTATTCCTCAAACCACACGAACATTTTCCATGCAAATGGAGCTAAATAGATTTTAAGAGTAGTTTGCACAGGTGTTAGCCAAACTTCATGAAATTCAAAACTAATATAGTCTTCTTACCGCATAGGTGCAAAGCTGCTCGTCTTCTCCTCCGGCATCCGCAAACGTTCCCAAGCTTCTTCAAATCCAAACCAAACGCAGGGGACCAATCAAAAGATCAAATTTACGTCTTTGGTGCAGTCGGACAACGAAGTTGCGTTCAGGAGCATCGGAAATCGGAGTTTCAATAATATAAATTTCCAATGAAAATTTGGGGTGGGGCACACAGGGTGGCCAATCATTTCACAGGGGGGGCCACTGCCCCCCCCCCGTGCCCCCACGGAAGATCCGCCCATGTCCTAAAGGCCGATACCGATACCTGATAACACACACATGTACTTAAGATCATTACATCAATACTATGAACAAAATCAAAAACAGTTTTGACTCTTTAAATGAACAGATATTTATTTTTTACAATGAAAAACTATTGACAAGCTTCTCAAACATTTTCATAAAGCTATCAAACAAACCTATTTAATATCTCACATCAACTTAAATAGGGTTCATTACTGACTGATATAAAAAATAAAGGCTCCTTGAACTGATGGAAATACATGCATCACAATTACTAACTGAAAAAATGAAAAAATGACAATAAAAAATAATGCACAGGTCATAATGTACTGACACAAGTAAGACTTGTCTGTGTAAACAAACTGAAAAAGTGCACTCCATAGTAACAAATAATTATGTTTAAAGGATTTTGGCTTGTGGTTCCATTCAAATGAATGCACTTAATTAAAGTAAATGAGGTTTGGTAGTTTTTTTTATTTTTATCGTATGGAAGCTTTCGATGAGAGAGATGATGGAGAGGAGAGGAGAGGAGAGGGGACTTGCTCACGTTAGCTCACGTTAGCTCATGTTAGCTCACGTTTGCTGATGTTAGCTCACGTTCGCGCTATTTCAAAACTCCATGGAAGCGATGGTTATGTTTCAGGTGGCTGATCAGGTTTGACGTATTAAAGCTTCTGCTATTCTTCCCTCCTTCGCTTGGAGCATTTAACAGAGTTCCATACAATCACTGCCATTTTTTATTTATTTTTTTATATGCTGCATTCAAGGTGTAAATTTAATTCCTCCTTTCTCTCTTTTGCTAGTCGTTCTTTCGGCCTTAACTATTTTTTTCTATTTTGTATCTGTAAAGTCAGCAACTACCAAAATTATGACCGAGTTAACAAGTTGTTTTCTGGCATGAGGGGGTATTCTTGATTGTCCTTACTGAGAAATCGTTTTTCTGATTATGCCGACGTCACTTGAACATAACATTCACTGCCGGTCATTCAAGGCTCAGAGGGAGCGAGGCACTGCTGTGTTGACAAATATATATATGTTATCGGGGCTATTCGTCATGATATCGGACTTATCGGGATTACGTCATAATTTCCTGTTATCGGCCCGATAGTTATCGGGTCAATAATTATCGAGCACCCCTATTAGCTTTATTAAAATAGTTTTTTAATCTGCAAAGATTTAAAGTGCATCAATCCCACCATAGTAACAGTGAAGCAGCGCTACATCACCATCGTCATATTTCCTCGTCTTAACTTTCTGGTGACTTTCGTTTGTCACATTATCTCTGTCTCTCTCCATCCCTGTTAAATATTTTTCCATGGGTGTCTCTTGAGGGTTTGTTCACTTCATATCTCCTGCTCTGTGCTGTGTGCGCGCATGTCCGTGCAAAAAAAACCCCAAAAAAAGATACAATATAGCTAATACTCCCGGCGCACACCCTGACAATGAGAGCGCCACTGCCGCCTACTGGAGCCTGGGGCGCCGAAAAGGGGGGGTAAAGGATACGGATTATAGGGGCCCATGATTGAGGGGGGCCCAGAGAGGCCCCTAATGATGATCAAAAATAGCATCAACAAATTTCGCCGCTGTGTTGAGGGGCCCGGTAAAGATTCTTTTCATGGGGCCCAAAATCCCTAGCGGCGCCCCTGACTGGAGCATATGTGCAATTACACTTCTTTCCAGTATGGCAAAAATAAAGCATGTTTTTTTTTTTTCTCTCCCTATGTGGGAGTTTTTTACCTGCCATTATCATTGATTGGATTTAATATTATAATTTTAGTTCATGATATTTGCTTGCGGGTCATGCACTGGGTCTCTGTAAAGCGCCTAGAGACAACTGACATTGTAACAGACGCTATACAAATAAAACTGAATTGAATGTTCCAAACTTATCATTTAAAAGCCACCATCAGGATATTCCTGACCTGGTCTTCAATGCTCACTAATAAACATGATGGAATATCACCAATCATTCTAATGATCAACCTTCCTGGCGTGTGGGAGGAAGCCGGACAATCCGGAGAGAACCCACGCAGACGGCAACAACCCAGCCATGATTCAAACTGGGAATCTACCTGGCTGTGAGGCGACTGCAAGCCATCACACCACCGTACTGCCCTGACTTTTTAATGGTTGTGTTGCAAATGAAGAAATGTTTGCAAAAACACAGGTTACCTTCTCAATAACCACATTTCCATGAAAGTTTTGTAACAAATCCTAAGCAACATTTTCGAATGTTGATAAAAGTCAACTGGGAAATGACTGCGTTTCCGTCATTCGTGTCATGTCACAAAATTAAAAGGGTGATGACACACACGCTACATCATGGCAGCAAGGCTGCTGAAAGAGGGGTGTGTTTTTGAACAACCGAGAAGAATTTGCAGATTCATTGGAAACATTTCATGAGGGGATTAACCTCAGGAAGATGAGTTTTTTTTGTCTTTTTCACAGGGAATGTCTTCATCTGTTTGGTTGCTGCCAGGAGCTGTGGTGTTGATGATGTTTCTTGCTTGTCTGTCTTTGTGGTCAGCAGCAGTTCTGTCAGTGTTCTCTGTCACGTCAGCAGGGAGGTTGATGATGCTGCGTCTTAAACTGTCTGCATCAGCTGATGGTGGCAACTCAAAAGTTATGATTGTTCTTACAGAAATTTTTACATCTATGTTGAATTTCCCGGTGAGCTCCAGTGCTGGCTCTGTTTTCTGTCCCTTCATCAAATGTCTTTGTATTGGCTCTACTGCCTCCTCACTTGACCTCATTTCATATTTCCAGTTGGACAGATAAAGTTTTAGAGGACTCCGCTGGTCTGATGTCACAGATCTTGTGCTGCACATCATTTCCTCTTTACTGGGGCTGATTTTGGATGTTCCAGTTTGGACAGATAATGATTTAGAGGACTCCAGCTGGTCTGATGTCACAGATCTTGATGCTGATGTCACTTCCTCTTTACTGGGGCTGATTTCACGTGTTCCAGTTTGGACAGATAAAGTTTTAGAGGACTCCAGCTGGTCTGATGTCACAGATCTTGATGCTGATGTCACTTCCTCTTTACTGGGGCTGATATCACGTGTTCCAGTTTGGACAGATAAAGTTTTAGAGGACTTCATCTGGTCTGATGTCACAGTTCTTGGTGCTGATGTCACTTCCTCTTTACTGGGGCTGATTTCACATGTTCCAGTTTGGACAGATAAAGTTTTAGAGGACTTCAGCTGGTCTGATGTCACAGATCTTGGTGCTGACATCATTTCCTCTTTACTGGGGCTGATTTTGGATGTTCCAGTTTGGACAGATAATGATTTAGAGGACTCCAGCTGGTCTGATGTCACAGATCTTGATGCTGATGTCACTTCCTCTTTACTGGGGCTGATTTCACGTGTTCCAGTTTGGACAGATAAAGTTTTAGGACTCCACTGGTCTGATGTCACAGATCTTGATGCTGAGTCACTTCCTCTTTCTGGGGCTGATATCACGTGTTCCAGTTTGGACAGATAAAGTTTTAGAGGACTTCATCTGGTCTGATGTCACAGTTCTTGGTGCTGATGTCACTTCCTCTTTACTGGGGCTGATTTCACGTGTTCCAGTTTGGACAGATAAAGTTTTAGAGGACTTCATCTGGTCTGATGTCACAGTTCTTGGTGCTGATGTCACTTCCTCTTTACTGGGGCTGATTTCACATGTTCCAGTTTGGACAGATAAAGTTTTAGAGGACTTCAGCTTGTCTGATGTCACAGATCTTGGTGCTGACGTCACTTCCTCTTTACTGGGGCTGATTTCACGTGTTCCAGTTTGGACAGATAAAGTTTTAGAGGACTTCATCTGGTCTGATGTCACAGTTCTTGGTGCTGATGTCACTTCCTCTTTACGGGGGGATTTCACATGTTCCAGTTTGGACAGATAAAGTTTTAGAGGACTTCAGCTGATGTCACAGATCTGGTGCTGACGTCACTTCCTCTTTACTGGGGCTGATTTCACGTGTTCCAGTTTGGACAGATAAAGTTTTAGAGGACTCCAGCTGGTCTGATGTCACAGATCTTGGTGCTGACGTCACTTCCTCTTTACTGGGGCTGATTTTGGATGTTCCAGTTTGGACAGATAAAGTTTTAGAGGACTCCAGCTGGTCTGGTGTCACAGTTCTTGGTGCTGATGTCACTTCCTCTTTACTGGGGCTGATTTGGATGTTCCGTTTGGACAGATAAAGTTAAGGAGAGTCCTCCTGGTCTGGTGTCACAGTTCTTGGTGCTGATGTCACTTCCTCTTTACTGGAGCTGATTTTGGATGTTCCAGTTTGGACAGATAAAGTTTAAGGAGAGTCCTGCTGGTCTGGTGTCACAGTTCTTGGTGCTGATGTCACTTCCGCTTTACTGGAGCTGGCTACAGCCTGGTTTTCAGAGGTAGCAGGACCTCTGATGGTCTCCTCTTTACCTTCAGCAGTAACTATGTATCTGTTAGTCGTGTCAGTGGTAGTTAAGCTGGCTGCAGTTGCTTGTTTGTGTTCGTTGCTGCTACAGCTTCCAGATATTCTGCTGTTTTCCTCTTCAGACTTAATACACATGTTGTCTGCCTCATCAACTGGGTTCAGTGTCATTCTTTTTATTTCATTGGCAGGGTTTCCTGCAGGAAAAAACTTTGGCCGGGGGGGGGGGGTCAAGCCGAGAACGGTAGCCGAGAACCAAAAAAAAGGATAAATTACTTTATTAATTAGATTGTTCAATTATTATTTTTGCCTTCAAAATATGAAAGAAGTTGCTTAACAACAAACCCACAAACATGATGATGGAAAACACTATAAAGTGAAAGCTACCTCAGTTTTTTAACTAAAAGACTATGGGTACTATCTTGCACCTCCCAATACCCAATACCCAATACCTGCAAATCTCAGATTTAGGAGCCTCTGCCAACCGAAATGCAATCTTCCACCTCCCAAAACCTGCTACCCATTTTGCCGACTCCCTTAAGCACATTGTGGGCGCGGCAATGGGCGTGTCTCTTGCGCTTTCCACGAATTCGGTATCTTGCGGTAACCTGTATCTCGCAGATTTTGGGGTATTGGGTAATGGGTGGTCTGACCACCCATTACCCAATATCAGGAATCTGCGAGATACCAGTACCGCAAGATACCGAGTTTGTGGAAAGCGCAACTGGCATGTCGGTCGTAAAAGAGCGCGTCCAAATCCTGTCATTGCGGTCCACCCAGTCACATGTGGACTGCACAACCGGCTCTATACCTCTAGATTATGCATACTGTATTACTTTCATACGTTATTATCTCTTAAGGGCAGATGATTTCTGTACAGCTGTGACATGATCTCATTCAGATGTTTGCTGTGGAGGAACGAGGAGATCACAGAACTCTGTTGTGGAGTTTCTTGTACTGTGCTCGTATCCCCTGACCCCCTCCTTGTGCACTGGAGCACCCGAGATGCGCTCACTGGTAGAAGGTAGATGTCATCATATGTGTTTCTCTGGCTCAATGCTCATCCAATGATCCGTTCTGCAGTATTTTAAAAAGCACCGCTCCCAGCGGCTATGCGTCTTGGCGCAGCTGTGCGTCTTTGCGCAGGGGATATGTTCAAGATAACTCAAAAAGTTATGGATGGATTTTGATGACATTTTCAGGAGTTGTCAGAAATGTGAAAAGGAAGAACTGATTTTATTTTGGGTGTGATCTGGAAGAAATCCTGGATTCTGGATCACTTTCAAATTTTCGATAACATTGCGTTGTTTAGTTGTTTCTTGAACCCTAAAGCAACCACAATGGAGACAGTAAGAGAGTTCTGGAATTTTAAGAGTTTAATTCTCTCAGATGTAAAAAAGGAGGATTCGAGGGTTGGCAGCCAAACCACAATCCAGGGGACGACGAAGGCAAGGAGTGGCATGCGAATGGCTGGATCAGGCGTTTCTATGGGAAGATCTGGAGACGAGTCGGGTTGAATGATGACTGAATAGGTACAGGTGTGCAGTGCCACACCTGGGCTGCTCGTCGGATGGGAAGGTGAAACATAGGTGGATCTGAGTGTCTATGTAGAGAATTGATGGTGGCGCAGTGGGTTGTGCTCAGGGGCCCCAGAGGTGGAAGGTTGTGGTTCACAACCCGGCTTGAGACTGTAACATGTGCTCAATGGGGCCGGAAATTTTGTTTCTCAACATCTCCGTTAATTATTGCCCACAACTCATTAAATTTCACTCAGGTATTGACACTAAAAACCTCTATAAAATTTCAGAGGCTGATCCGGATCTGATCCAGAAGGCGGATTTTATCGCAATCTGTAAATCGCTGTATGGGAGAACTGTTGTTCTTGGCGGAGGTCTGCGCTCTCTGAGTGCTTTTCTAGTTAAGAAATGCTTTCCTGGAAGCTCACTGGCTCTGTTTTTTTCTGAACAGTTTGTTGGAACTTCTTGGAGTACAAAAGAAATGATTAACTCATTTGCTCCACATTAGTTAGAGCTAGTTATGTATATATCA
This sequence comes from Hirundichthys speculiger, assembly GCA_018398805.1. Classification (NCBI taxonomy): domain Eukaryota; kingdom Metazoa; phylum Chordata; class Actinopteri; order Beloniformes; family Exocoetidae; genus Hirundichthys; species Hirundichthys speculiger. Next base: position 715,781 of record JAGFBZ010000542.1, read on the forward strand.
GTGCAGAGGAGGAGGAGGAAAAAAGAGGAGGAAGCTCTACAGCAGAGTCCCAGACCAGCTGGCCATGAGAGCTGCTCCAATCTGGGTGAAAAGACGCGCCATAGCAGTTTGCAGGTACCGCAACCTGCTCTTAAAGGCAATGGCTGCTGACGCACTGATTGGTTAAACAGGTGGAACGCCCGAACCACTCCCATGCATAATGTGTGCATAATATAGTGGTTGGTGCAGGTAAGATCGTGGGTTTTGGGAGGTGGAAGATTGCGTTCTTTGTGGGGAACGCCCCTCCTGCTACCTGCTATCCCTTAATAGCAGGTTTTGGAGGTTTGGCGCAAGATAGGGCCCTATGTCTCATTTACTCTACTACTGATCAATTGCATACCAGTAAATTACATAGTAGGCGTTACCTTTTTGACTGGGCGGACTGGTCATCAATCACCTCAGAGTGACAGCTGTCAAGTGAAGCTATGTGAGCTTGGAGTCAGATGACAGGCAGTGCGCCCATTGGTCTTTATTTATTTAGTTAGTTAGTTTAAATACCTAATGTTCTTTTTTTTCTTTTATAGACAAAGTTAAACATAATGTTGATTAGTGTGTGCGTGTGTCACTTTAATGAATTGGCGACCAAAAAAAAAAAAAAAAAAAAAACGGCAGTGAGAGGTCGCAATGTCTGTCAAAACAAAAGCACCAGTCTATTACGAATAAGTTTACCAGAATCTCTACTGACTATAAATAATTACGGACCGACATAAAAAGCGAGCGGAGGAAAACTTGTATTGAAGTGAGACGAGACGTGAGCTGTCAAACGTGAGTGATCGACAGAGAGGTTATTACTGTGTGTGTGAAAGAGAGAGAGAGGGTGGCGCAGAATGCACTGCAGGCAAACAAGCGCAGCACTAGAGAATTAACATTAATTCATATAACACAAACCATATGCGCTGATCAGTTCTCAAGCGCTGCCGTGTCGCTTGCATGCTTGCATTTTTTTTTTTTTTTGCCCGACATTTTTTTTTTTTCCGACATTGTAGCCGGGCGCTCGAGATTTCAGCCGGGCGGGGCGCCTGGCCAAATAAGGTCTGCAGGAAACCATGATTGGTTATATAAGGATCAGTCCAAACCATCAAAATGCTTCAAAGTAATGAATCGTAGTTTAAAGCCCTACTTGGCGTAATGCGTCTTTGAGGATTCATTCTTAATAAGGCCCTGATGAGGGACACAAATGTTGTGCGTCTAGATTTATGATGGGATTTTCCCATTCCCTGATTATTAAATCAATGCCTTCACCCAAACTCGGCATCAGAATCCCAGTTAAATCTCCCGGATTGAAGGGATGCATACCAAAGATGTACGTAAATCCGTCCTCCTAAGAAAGGTTCTTGACCTGCGTGCAGCTTTCAGGAAAGAAATCTCCGGGCCGTTCAACACATACACACACACCACACACACATAAAATTAATTGCACACAGCTTCTTCATTTGGAAATGGGTCTTGACTTATATATAAATATATCAGAAGACAAAAAGAGACCACATATCTGCCATTACGTCCACTTGAGGATGGTCAAGGATAACCTCTGGAGGCCTGTAAGGAATACTCTGGAAAGTGCCCTCCTTCTTTGAATTAGTTGTATCAGTAGCATGACCGAAACTATTATCTTAACTTTGAAAGGCTGCACCTGGTGGTCTACCGCATTATGTTGTCAGGTGTGATATTGTGTGAATCACACCAATGGGTCCTCAGTATTTTCAGAGCCCTAGTAACTGCCTGCAATGTCACGAATGTCACTGAGGTGCAGAGGTTCAAAATTTCTCTTTTAATAAAATCAGTTAGAGTCATGTCCAACAATTCTGTGACCAGCAAAAATGGTCCTTATACATGAAACTTTCAATAAGCTCGAGCAAGTTGTTTCTGTCGGGGTCATACTTCTTAATTGATATAATATTAGAGCTTCGCTCTTTCCTACCTCAGTATAATCTCTATTCATAATTTTTAATGCCACATGGTTGTTTGTTCCCAGTTTTCTGACCTGAAACGTTTCCAGAAGCTCCTGAATGCAAGAGCTCTTCAACGTAGTACTGTTTGAGTAACCTCTGATAATAAGACCTTTATCTATGTCATATTGATGTTTGATGAATAACTGCTCCTGGGTGTCTCCATTTCTGAAGTTTGAGAATCCTCAAAGAATTACTTATTAAATTTCACAGGACCGTTTCGGTGTTACCCACAGGTTATGTGAAAAAAGAGTAGCCTCTTTGATCTCTGTTTTCGTGCGTGACACAAACTTGAGCGTTAGTATAACTTTTGATTCGAACCATTTATGGCATGCGCACTCATCGTGCTCCCAGGCTGTTGACATCGTTCCTGATTTCGGTTCATGTAGTGATTCTGTGAAGGTGACTTATTCAAAGCTTTGTACTCCCT
>JAGFBZ010000543.1:0-56360 GCA_018398805.1 Hirundichthys speculiger
TACAGAAAAACCACAGAAAAACGATCATGGCAGCTCCAGGCCATGACACAGCTAACCTCAAACATGCAGTACTGAATGTCAGATCTTTGAGTAACAAATCATTCTTAATTAATAGTTTTATTTCCTCACACAATCTTGATTTTATGTTTTTAACTGAGACATGGCTGGACAAAAACAGAGCCAGTGCAGCCCTGATTGAATCTAGTCCATCTAACTTCACCTTTGTGTCTGAAACACGACTAAACCAGAGGGGTGGTGGTGTTGGTGCCATATTCAGGGACAATATACTCACACACAAGTTATCATTTGGGTTTTTTCATCATTTGAATATGTGTCATTCAAAATGGAGATGAAACAATCTTCCATTCTTTATATCGCCATTTACAAACCACCACAGAATTGTTTTATTGATGATTTTACTGAACTACTTTCAGTTGTGTGCACTGATTTGACTGTTTGGTCATAACAGGGGACTTGAATGTGCATGTAGTGCATGTAGATGTAACCCATGACAACCAAGCAAAAGAACTTACTGCTGTCTTTGAAATGTTTGGTCTAACTCAGCATGTGACTGAGCCCCCCCCACAACAGGGGGCAAACTTTAGATCTGCTTATCTCAAAGGGTGTTGCTATTTCTAACGTGGATGTTGTCTGATCATTTTTGTGTTTCAGACTAGAGTAGCTCGTCTTAATCACAGCTTCGTCATAGTTATGCTGCTATAGGCCTACGCTGCAGGGGGACACCAACATGATCTGCTGAGTGGTGTCTCCACTGCTCTCCTTCTTTTCCTTCCCTTTCCTCCTCCCTTCCTCCTCCTCCAGCTCATTCCATAGTTAATTAGCAGCACCTCGTTACTGTAACTGGGCTCCATTTTCTTTCCTGTAGTTTGTTGTGCTGTTTTCCTCCTTTTTTTCTTTTTTCTTTCTGTATGTTTTCAGGTCAGAGTTTCCTGAGTTTCATGCTGACTTCCAGTTCCCTCCTCTGTCCATCCCAGCGTTTACCTCCACCTGTGTGTGTAGGTGTGTTCAGGGTGTCGGTTGCCGTGGTGACCGGTGATCTAGTCCTCTGACCATCTCACCTCAGTGCTGCTACCTGCATCTGTTTATGGAGTCATTTCATTCAGTCATTTGTCTCACTCTCCTCTCCTCTCTCTGTCCTCCATCCTCTCTGTCCTCCCTCCTCTCTGTCCTCAATCTCTCTCCTCTCTCTCTGTCCTCCATCCTCTCTGTCCTCCATCTGTCCTCCATCCTCTCTCTGTCCTCTTCCTCCATCTTCTCTGTCCTCCAACCTCTCTGTCCTCCCTCCTCTCTCTGTCCTCCATCCTCTCTGTCCTCCAACCTCTCTGTCCTCCATCTCTGTCCTCCATCCTCTGTCTCCAACCTCTCTGTCCTCCAACCTCTCTGTCCTCCATTCTCTCTGTCCTCCAACCTCTCTGTCCCATCTCTCTCTGTCCTCCATCCTCTGTCCCTCCCTCCTCTCTCTGTCCTCCAACCTCTCTCTCCTCTCCTCCATCCTCTTCTGTCCTCCATCTTCTCTTCCTCCTCCCTCTCCATCCATCCTCTCTCTGTCCTCCATCCCTCTCTGTCCTCCATCCTCTCTGTCCCAACCTCTCTGTCCTCCAACCTCTCTCTGTCCTCCCTCCTCTCTCTCTGTCCTCCAACCTCTCTGTCCCTCCATCCTCTCTCTGTCCCCATCCTTCTCTGTCCTCCATCCTCTCTGTCCTCCTCCTCTCGCCTCCTCCATCCTCTCTCTGTCCTCCATCCTCTCTCCTCCATCCTCTCTGCCCCCAACCTCTCTGTCCTCCAACCTCCTCCTCATCCTCTCTGTCCTCCATCCTCTCTCTGTCCTCCAACCTCTGTTTCCATCCTCTCTTTCCTCTCTCTGTCTCTCTGTCCTCCTCTTCCTGTCCTCCATCCTTTCCTCCAACCTCTCTCTGTCCTCCAAACCTCTCTCTGTCCTCCAACCTCTCTGTCCTCCATCCTCTCTGTCCTCCATCCTCTTGTCCTCAACCTCTCTGTCCTCCATCCTCTTGTCCTCCAACCTCTCTGTCTTCCATCCCTCTCTGTCCTCCAACCTCTCTCTGTCCTCCATCTTCTCTGTCCTCCATCCTCTCTGTCCTCCAACCTCTCTTCTGTCCTCCACCTCCTGCTCTCCTCTCTTCCTCATCTCTCTGTCCTCCTCCTCTCCTCCATCCTCTCTCCTCTCTGTCCTCTCTGTCCTCCTCCTCTCTGTCTCCATCCTCTCTCTGTCCTCCAACCTCTCTGTCTTCATCCTCCTCTCTGTCCTCCTCCTCTCTCTGTCCTCCATCCTCTCTCTGTCCTCCATCCTCTCTCTGTCCTGTCTCTCCTCTCTTTTCTTTCTTTACCCAGCTGGTCTTCATCAGGAAGGTCCCTCCATATGATCCAGGTCCTGATCAAGGTTTCTTCCCTTAAAGTGGAGTTTTTCCTTGACACTGTTTTTTTTCCAGTCACCACTGGTTCTAACTGGTCTTCAGTAGTCAAAACTAGCCTGAACCTGTCAGAACTGCTAGAACTGGTCATGATCAGGATGGTCAGAACTGGTCCTTACCAGTGAGAACCTGTCTTGGTTAGACCAGGTCAGAACCATCTCAGCGCCATGGTCCTGTGTGACTCAGCTGCTGGACAGCAGAACCAGCAGAAACAGGCGTGTTCATGTGTTTACGCTGCGTGTGCTGGTTTCTCTGATCAGCTGACTGCAGATGGACCCCTTCCCCCAACCCTGCTCAACCAGAACCTGCTGAGACCCATTCAATCATGACGAGCTGCAGCTCTCTGATGTTTCAGACCATCATCTTCCCGTGAACCCCCCCCCCCCCCCCCCCCGGAGTCCTCCAGTACCTGCAGGAGCACTCATGAATTATTCAGAACTGCTGTTCTGGGCTCTGATGGAGGACCTGCAGACATCAGCAGCTACACAAACACACTAACACACACACTAACACACACACACACAACACCCACACCACACACGCACACACACAACACACACCCACACACACACTAACACACGCACCCACACACCCACACACACACACACACACCCACACACTAACACGCACACACTAACACACACACCACCCACAGTCACCACACACTTCATTCACACTCACTCACCCTCACTCACTTCACTCCTCACTCATTCACTCACTCACTCACTCACACCATCTCACTCACTCACTCACTCACTCACTCACTCACTCACTCACTCACCCTCACTCACTCACTTCACCTCACTCACTCACTCACTCACTCACTCACTCACTCACTCACTCATCACTCACCCTCACTCACTCACACTCACCCTCACTCACTCACTCACTCATTCACTCACCCTCACTCACTCACTCCTCACTCATTCACTCACTCACTCACCCTCACTCACACTCACTCACTCACACTCACTCACCCTCACTCACTCATCACTCACTCAACTCACTCACTCACTCACACTTCACCGCACTCACTCATTCACTCACACTCACTCACTCACTCATTCACTCACTCACTCATTCTCACACCATTCACCTCACTCACACTCCTCACTCACCCTCACTCATTCACTCACTCACTCACTCACCCTCACTCCTCACCACTCACTCACTCACTCACTCACTCACTCACTCACTCACTCTCACCCTCACTCACTCACTCACCCTCACTCTCACTTCACTCATTCACTCATCACTCTCTCACCCTCACTCATTCACTCACTCACTCACCCTCACTCACTCACTCATTCACTCATTCACTCACTCATTCACTCATTCACTCATTCTCATTCACACTCATTCACTCATTCACTCACTCATTCACTCACTCATTCAATCACTCACTCACTCACCCTCACTCACTCACTCATTCAGTCTCACTCACTCACTCACTCACTCACTCACTCATCACTCTCACTCTCACTCTCACTCATTCTCTCACTCACTCACTCACCGTCACTCACTCACTCATTAACCCTCACTCATTCACACTCACTCACTCATTCACCCTCACTCACCCACTCATTCATTCACCTCATTCACCCTCACTCACTCACTCACTCACTCATTCACTCTCACTCATTCACTCACTCACTCACTCACTCACCCTCACTCATTCAGCTCACTCACTCATTCACCCTCACTCATTCACTCACTCACTCATTCACCCTCTCTCACTCACCCTCACTCATTCACTCACTCACTCACCACTCATTCACTCACTCACTCACCCTCACTCATTCACTCACTCATTCACACTCACTCATTCACTTACTCATTCACTCGCCCTCACTCACACTCACTCATTCACTCACTCACTCACCCTCATTCACTCACTAACTCACCCTCACTCATTCACTCACTCATTCACACTCACTCACCCTCACTCATTCACTTACTCATTCACCTGCCCTCACTCACACTCACTCATTCACTCTCACTCATTCACTTATTCACTCACTCACTCATTCACTCATTCAATCACTCACTCACTCACTCACTCACTCACTCACAATCACTCACTCACTCATCACTCACTCACTCACTCACTCACTCACTCACTCATCTCTCACTCACTCACTTCACCCTCACTCACCCTCACTCACTCACTCACTCATTCACTCACTCACTTCACTCACTCACTCACACTCACTCACTCACTCACTCACTCACTCACCCTCACTCACTCACTCACCTCACTCATTCACCACTCATTCCTCACTCATTCACTCACTCACTCACTCATCACTCACTCACTCACTCCTCACTCACTCACCCTCACTCACTCACTCACTCACTCACTCATTCACTCACTCACTCACACTCACTCACTCACTCACTCCTCACTCACTCACTCACTTCACTCACTCACTCACTCACTCACTCACTCACTCACTCACTCACTCCCCCTCACTCACACTCACTCACTCACTCACTCACTCACTCACTCATTCACTCTCACTCATTCACTCACTCACTCAGGAAGTGAATGTCCATCAAAGGTTTAGAATTTCTATCAAAACATGTGTGACTTTTGTTTTTTACATCAGAAAATGTTGCAGTTTTAAAAAAGTAAAGGTTTTATGACAAAATGTTGGGGATTTTTGCAAGAGTTGTGATTTTGTTTGAATTTGTGATTTTAGTTGGAGGCTATTTAACGAGCTTTTCAGACATCCTGCTAACAGCGCATTACAATAATCCAGTCTAGAACTGACAAACACGTGGATTCAGTTTTTCAGCATCACCCTGGGAGAGGATGCTCCTAATCTTGGAGATATTTCGGAGAAAAGGCAGTCTAACAAACCTGAATAATATGCTGCTTAAATGACATATCCTGATCAAAAATGACTCCAAGGTTTTTCACAACTGTGCTGGAAGCCAGCGTTAACTTAGTTAATCCAATCAGGTGTTTGGGACCAAAGACAATAACCTCTGTTTTATCTGAGTTTAGAAGCAAAAAGTTAGAGGACATCCAGGATTTAGGGTGAATTCCAATTCCTCCCTTAACCCTCAAATTTCAACCCTCAATCTCAAAAATGCGCGTTCCCGCTAAGGGCAAGTGGTGTCCCGATTCTAAGGGACATCAAGTTGAGGGGCCAGTTTGAGGGCTGTATCGCCCTCAAAATTGAGATTTTCCGACACCACCCTTGGAAGTAAGGGCTATCCAGAAGCTAGCTACAAACGTAAGTATCTTCGTATATCTTAAAGATATAAATGTTACGAAACCATTTTATTGTGTTTGTTTGAGATTTTTTTCATGGATTAACATCGTTGTTGGGTAACATTTATTTTTTTACTTTACGATGTTTGCTGCCGGACCGGCGGTCCCGTCGGCTTCACGTTGTACTCGTCGGTGGTCCTGGTACATTATTCAGTCCTCCGTCGCTACACAACAAAGTAACGTGAAGCCGACCCGGACCGCCGACGGGACCGGTCCGCCGACCGTGGCGGTCTCGGTCCCGTCGGCGGTCCCAGGCGGCTTCACGTTACTTGTTTACCTTGTTGTGTAGCGACGGAGGACTGAATAATGTATCCTCTATTGTGTTATTTGCTAATATTATTTAGAGAATATAAAGCGCTCTTTTCAATATTATCCCTGCGTAATTTCAGGAAATACAGAGACAACACGGGCTCTGATACATTTTAGTCTGATGACGTAACTGCACTCGAGGGGTGTCCCATTTCTAAGTCACAAGATAGCCCTTACACTTACTTTCGAGGGTTAAGATTGAGGGCCAAAAATTGAGGGTTAAGGGCGAGGGTTGAGATTGAGGGTTAAGAGAGGAATTGGAATTGGCCCTTAATGTCATAAAGACACCATTGAAGTTTAGCCAAAGGTTTTGTTTCCTCTGGTTTCGTAGATAAGTACAGCTGCGTATCATCAGCGTAGCAATGAAAGTTTATGCCATGGCTCTGGATAATTTTTCCCAAGGGCAGTATGTATAAAGTGAAAAGTTCTGGTCCCAGAACTGAACCCTGTGGGACGCCATAGCAGACCCTAGTCCGTGTAGAAGAAACGTCATTAACATGGATGAACTGGAACCTGTCAGACAGGTATGACTTAAACCAGCCTAATGCCGTCCCTTTAATTCCAACAGTGTCTCTAATCTGATCAACACTCCTAAACCAGGTGGACAAATGATGTGATGTTGATGGACCGACGTCATATTGATTAGGAATGAGATGAACTAAAGCTCATATGTGAGTCAAGTCTTTTGACAGTACAGTGTGTCTGCAGATGAACAGAGACTGCAGCTCTGACAGGTGACATCTCCATCCACCTGCAGGGGGTCTGGCTCCGCCTCCTCCTTCTCTGCAGGAGGCTGCTGAGTGGCGGTGGAGGCAGGTCTTGGTCCTGGTCTCCCTCTGCGAGGTTTAATGAGCCCAAGCAGCATCTGCTGACTGAAGACACCTTGACTAGAAAAAAACGGGTCCCTAATGAGCACGGAGATGAAGGCGGCGTAGGCGTTGTCACGACAACAGAACAGCAGAGAAACAGGGAGCGCTTTAAAGATGGAGGATCATTACTGAGCTGAAGTTTGAGGGTGAGACCTGCAGGAGATTCAGAGACTGTTTCACTGGAGAAGACAGACTCCAACACCGTCGGTTGGACTGAGACCTGGGCCTCATGTACCCTGGTTGGACTGACCACTAGAGGCTGTAGTTCCTCTACCGACCACTAGAGGCTGCAGTTCCTCTACTGACCACTAGAGGCTGCAGTTCCTCTACTGACCACTAGAGGCTGCAGTTCCTCTACTGACCACTAGAGGCTGCAGTTCCTCTACTGACCACTAGAGGCTGCAGTTCCTCTACCGACCACTAGAGGCTGCAGTTCCTCTATTGACCACTAGAGGCTGCAGTTCCTCTATGGACCACTAGAGGCTGCAGTTCCTCTACCGACCACTATTTCCTCTACTGACCACTAGAGGCTGCAGTTCCTCTACTGACCACTAGAGGCTGCAGTTCCTCTATTGACCACTAGAGGCTGCAGTTTCCTCTAGACCACTAGAGGCTGCAGTTCCTCTATTGACCACTAGAGGCTGCAGTTCCTCTATGGACCACTAGAGGCTGCAGTTCCTCTACCGACCACTAGAGGCTGCAGTTCCTCTACTGACCACTAGAGGCTGCAGTTCCTCTACTGACCACTAGAGGCTGCAGTTCCTCTATTGACCACTAGAGGCTGCAGTTCCTCTATTGACCACTAGAGGCTGCAGTTCCTCTACCGACCACTAGAGGCTGCAGTTCCTCTACTGACCACTAGAGGCTGCAGTTCCTCTACCGACCACTAGAGGCTGCAGTTCCTCTACCGACCACTAGAGGCTGTAGTTCCTCTAACCGACCACTAGAGGCTGCAGTTCCTCTATTGACCACTAGAGGCTGCAGTTCCTCTATTGACCACTAGAGGCTGCAGTTCCTCTACCGACCACTAGAGGCTGCAGTTCCTCTATGGACCAAAAGAGGCTGCAGTTCCTCTACCGACCACTAGAGGCTGCAGTTCCTCTACCGACCACTAGAGGCTGCAGTTCCTCTACCGACCACTAGAGGCTGCAGTTCCTCTACCGACCACTAGAGGCTGCAGTTCCTCTATTGACCACTAGAGGCTGCAGTTCCTCTATTGACCACTAGAGGCTGCAGTTCCTCTACCGACCACTAGAGGCTGCAGTTCCTCTATGGACCAAAAGAGGCTGCAGTTCCTCTATTGACCACTAGAGGCTGCGGTTCCTCTACTGACCACTAGAGGCTGCAGTTCCTCTACCGACCACTAGAGGCTGCAGTTCCTCTGCAATTTTAATTGTATTGTTATGTCGAATTTAAATTGTTTTGTTTTAATGTTGATTTTAATGGAAAGTACTTTGGTCACTTTGTGTGTTGTAAAGGGCTCTACAAATAAAAGTTGATTGATTGATTGTAAAAATGCTGAAGTTGATAATATTTTAACTGTTTTCTGGGGTAAATCACTTTCAGATGCTCCTATGGATGAAACCTGCTGTTCAGATGAAGATGGCTGCCCTTGTTCTGATGTTCTGATCTCCATCCACAGTTCTGCTAATCTGCAGGCTGCCTGACACTCATGCACCTTTGCAGCAGGTTGGCTCACATACGTGTTTCGCATCATGTCTCTGGAAGCATGTTGGAGGTTCTCAGTTGGAGTGTGTTGCCTCATTAAAGTCTGGGTCATCCTGGAGGAAGTGATCAGAATGAAGATGAAGGTTTTATGTAACAGCTCATTAACATGGAGGCTCAGCTACTTCACAAGTTCCTGAACATCCTGAACTCTGATGAAGACAAATACACTCAGGGAGGAGGCTCAGCAGAGCTCACTTCCTGTCACAACTGATCAATAAGCCTATTATCGATAAGGACTCGTTCAAGCTGCAGAGACATCATGATCCTAATATGGAGGTCAAACCAAAGACACAGAAAAGTAGAGGCTGCAGTTCCTCTACCGACCACTAGAGGCTGCACTTCCTCTACTGACCACTAGAGGCTGCAGTTCCTCTATTGACCACTAGAGGCTGCAGTTCCTCTACTGACCACTAGAGGCTGCAGTTCCTCTATTGACCACTAGAGACTGCAGTTCCTCTACTGACCACTAGAGGCTGCAGTTCCTTTACTGACCACTAGAGGCTGCAGTTCCTGTACTGACCACTAGAGACTGCAGTTCCTCTACCGACCACTAGAGACTGCAGATCCTCTATTGACCACTAGAGACTGCAGTTCCTCTATTGACCAGTAGAGGCTGCAGTTCCTCTACTGACCACTAGAGGCTGCAGTTCCTCTACTGACCAGTAGAGGCTGCAGTTCCTCTACCGACCACTAGAGGCTGCAGTTCCTCTATTGACCACTAGAGGCTGCAGTTCCTGTACTGACCACTAGAGACGGCAGTTCCTCTACCGACCACTAGAGACTGCAGATCCTCTATTGACCATTAGAGGCTGCAGTTCCTCTATTGACCACTAGAGGCTGCAGATCCTCTATTGACCACTAGAGGCTGCAGATCCTCTACTGACCACTAGAGACTGCAATTCCTCTACCGACCACTAGAGACTGCAGTTCCTCTACTGACCACTAGAGGCTGCAGTTTCTCTGTGGTTTTTTGCTTCCTGCTTCCTGCTCATACACACTTGCTGCTTGTTCTCACTTTTAACTTTGATTTTTATTGATTTTTATGCTAATATTTTTTTTCCCCTGTGATCCTACCTGCCAAAGCTTCTGGACACTTATTTATTATTGGGACTGAAGTCTTTTAAGTAGAAACAGCAACATTTATAGTTTTTTAAACCTTCAGTGTTACGTGTGCGTGGCCTACACACAGCTGAATTTTGATTTGCAGTGTCTGAGCACTTAGCATCCAGCCAAAGCTAATTAGCCTGGAAAGGTGCTAACCGCTGGGCTAACCATCAACAACATGCCTCCCGTCTCCACTGAAGACTACCTCAGCCTCCTACAGAAGATAACAGTAATGGAGATGAAAATCCAGCACTTAGAGGTGAACGTGGAGGTAAATGTACTGTGTTGAAATGAAACAACCTTACCATTGTTTCAGAATAGCAGGGATGAGCAAGCTAACGCACAGCTAAAGAGTGCAGATAACATGACCAAGAAAGAGGACCCTGTCCCCTGGACCCTTCCCTGGCAGCTCAGGAGGAGGTCAAATCCTTTTGGGAGCTCTACCACCGCCTCACATCCTCTGTGCAGGAGTCCACTGTTGGATCTGCGTATATGACCTCCACCTGAGGCATTGGACCACCCAGCCCCAGCTCCTCCACATGCCGAACGTCGATGCCTATCGTCTCAGCGGTGTATAAACACCTCAACAAGCTCAGGGGGGAGCTGGCGGTCTCTTCCCCCGAGTCCGAGGAAGTCGACGCACGCTCTCCCAGTCATGTCTCCGAGGCGGTCGACGCACGCTCCCCCCATGTCAGTCATGTCTCCGAGGCGGTCGACGCACGCTCTCCCCCAGTCATTCTCCGAGGCGGTCGACGCACGCCCCCCAGTCATGTCTTCGACCACGCTCCCCCAGTCATGTCTCCGAGGCGGTCGACGCACGCTCCCCCAGTCATGTCTCCGAGGCGGTCGACGCACGCTCCCCCAGTCATGTCCCCGAGGCGGTCGACGCACGCTCCCCCAGTCATGTCTCCGAGGCGGTCGACGCACGCTCTCCCCCAGTCATGTCCTCCGAGGCGGTCGACGCACGCTCCCCAGCCGTCCCCCAGTCATGTCTCCGAGGCGGTCGACGCACCGCTCCCCCAGTCATGTCCCCGAGGCGGTCGACGCACGCTCCCCCAGACATGTCCCCGAGGCGGTCGACGCACGCTCCCCCAGTCATGTCTCCGAGGCGGTCGACGCACGCTCCCCCAGTCATGTCTCCGAGGCGGGTCGACGCACGCACGCTCCCCCAGTCATGTCTCCGAGGCGGTTGACGCACGCTCCCCCAGTCATGTCTCCGAGGCGGTCGACGCACGCTCCCCCAGTCATGTCTCCGAGGCGGTCGACGCACGCTCCCCCAGACATGTCTCCGAGGCGGTCAACGCACGCTCCCCCAGTCATGTCCCCGAGGCGGTCGACGCACGCTCCCCCAGACATGTCTCCGAGGCGGTCAACGCACGCTCCCCCAGTCATGTCTCCGAGGCGGTCGACGCACGCTCCCCCAGACATGTCTCCGAGGCGGTCGACGCACGCTCCCCCAGTCATGTCTCCGAGGCGGTCGACGCACGCTCCCCCAGTCATGTCTCCGAGGCGGTCGACGCACGCTCCCCCAGTCATGTCTCCGAGGCGGTCGACGCACGCTCCCCCAGTCATGTCCCGAGCGGTCGGTCGACGCACGCTCCCCCAGACATGTCTCCGAGGCGGTCAACGCACGCTCCCCCAGTCATGTCCCCGAGGCGGTCGACGCAACGCTCCCCCAGACATGTCTCCGAGGCGGTCGACGCACGCTCCCCCAGTCATGTCTCCCGAGGCGGTCGACGCACGCTCCCCCAGTCATGTCTCCGAGGCGGTCGACGCACGCTCCCCCAGTCATGTCTCCGAGGCGGTCGACGCACGCTCCCCCCAGTCATGTCTCCGAGGCGGGTTGACGCGCACGCTCCCCCAGTCATGTCCCGATCGGTCGACGCACGCTCCCCCAGTCATGTCCCCGAGGCGGTCGACGCTCGCTCCCCCAGTCATGTCTCCGAGGCGGTTCGACGCACGCTCCCCCAGTCATGTCTCCGAGGCGGTCGACGCACGCTCCCCCAGTCCATTCCCCGAGGCGGTCGACGCACGCTCCCCCAGACATGTCTCCGAGGCGGTCGACGCACGCTCCCCCAGACATGTCTCCGAGGCGGTCGACGCACGCTCCCCCAGTCATGTCCCCGAGGCATGAGATGTGATGTTCGACGGGGACTGAAGCCTGATTTATACTCCAACGTCAGGTCGTCTGCATCACCTACACAGACGACGCAGAGATGCCCCCCCCCACCCAACGTAGACACTACGTAGAGACTCCCGTGCACCTCCCCAAAATTGTAGGTCGACGCAGACAGTGTCGCAGAAAGGAGCGAAAGGAGGCCTCTGATTGGTCAATTCTACATCTGCATAGAAAAGACCGTGTCATTGAAGAAATGAGGAAGTACCCACATCTGTACGATTCTGGTTCTCCACACTACAAAGACAGCACATATTCTAGTAATTCATGGAGGGAGATAGCGATGAATGTGGGTCTGGATACGGCCGAGACGGTGAGGAAGTGGAAAAACACAAGAGATAAGTTTAGCTAGTTCGTGATTGACGCTCTTGTGTTGTGGCGTGGAATAACATAGCGGAGACCGCGCTAGTATAAATCAAAAGTGACGGCGGCAGCTCTGCGACAAGCTGACGGCGACACATTGACGCGAGAGTATACACGGCCCTTTAGGCTAAGCTAGGGAATAGCTGGGAGAGGTAGCAGAGGTTCAAATGTTGAGGTTCTCTTTGGGAGTGGAGATGGAGAAGATCGGGAATGAGAACATCGGAGGGACAGAACATGTTAGATGTTCTGGAGAGAAAGTCAGAGAGACCAGACTGAGATGGTTTGGACATGAAGAAGATATCTGGAGAAGGATGATGAGGTTGGAACTGGAACTGGTTGACTAAATGTTGGACCCTAGTGGTTAGTTAAGGAGCTGCAGTCTTTAGAGGTCAGTAGAGAAAGTTCAGCTTCACCGGCTTGAAGACATTTATATGCATTTTAAAAATGTGGTTTTAGGTGGACAAGTGAAAACGTTTCTGTCAAACGTTGTGACTGACATGTGGAAGACTTTTATTGTGAAAGAGCCAGAAGGAAGTTAGTTCTGGTTAAATCTGAACGCAGATGAAGGAGAAGGGGATCTGAGGAGCTGATGGAGGTCAGGCAGCTGCCCATCGATCCAACCCCTCTCCCCCAAACCATCAGCCCCTCCCCTTCCTGTGACCTCCATCATTCGCTGCTTCAGCACTTCCTCCTCACACCTCAGAGAAGCTCCTGACTGAGTGTTAATTAAAACTCAGTTCACGATCATCACCCGCCTCCCCCCCTCCTCCACCCAGTCCCCCCCCCCCCCCCCCCCCCCCCCCCCCGAGGAAGGAGGAGAAACAGCATCCACCCTGTTGGTTGATCGGAGCGATGGAGGATCCATAACTACTGCTGATGGGGGGGGCGAACGATGCTTCTTTCTCAGAGCTGAGAATCATGGGAAGTATTTACAGCTTAGGATGATGTCATACAGACAAGACCAGACCAGGAACAAAATTTAAGACCAGACTGGAGACAGAACCACAGAACAGAGACAGAACCAAAGACCAGACTGGGAACCGAAACAGAGACCAGATAAGGAACTAGACCAGACCAGAAACCAAACTATAGATCAGACCAGGAACCAAGCCAGATGCTACACTGGTAAACAAATTTAAGACAAGACCAGAAACAGAACCAGAGACCAGACCAGGATCCAAGCCTGAAACCAGACCAGGAACAGAACCAGAGACTAAATTAAGACCAGACCAGGATCCAAGCCAGAGACCAGACCAGAGACAGAACCACAGGCCAGACCAGGAACCAAACCAGAGACCAGACCAGGAACCAAACTTAAGACCATACCAGGGACAGAACCAGAGGCCAGACCAGGAACCAAACCACAGACCAGGAATGAAAGTTAAGACCATACCAGGGACAGAACCAGAGGCCAGACCAGGAACCAAACCACAGACCAGGAATGAAAATTAAGACCATATCAGGGACAGAACCAGAGGCCAGACCAGGAACCAAATTTAAGACCAGACCAGGATCCAAGCCAGAGACCAGACCAGAGACAGAACCACAGGCCAGACCAGGAACCAAACCAGAGACCAGACCAGGAACCAAACTTAAGACTATACCAGGGACAGAACCAGAGGCCAGACCAGGAACCAAATTTAAGACCAGACCAAGAACAGAACCAGAGATCAGAGCAGGAACCAAACTTATGACCAGACTTAGAACCAAGCATTAAACCAGACCAGACCAGAAACCAAACTTAAGACTATACCGTTAACCAAACCACAGACCAGTCCAGGAACAAAACTTGAGACCAGACCAGAGACAGAACCACAGACGAGACCAGGAACCAAACCAGAAACCAACCTTAAGACCAGACCAGGAACCAAGCCAGATGCCAGACCGGGAACAGAACCTGAGACCTGACCAGGAACCAAACTTAAGACCAGACCGGAGACAGAATCACAGACCAAACCAGGAACCAAACCTAAGACCAGGCCAGGGACACAACCAGAGGCCAGACCAGGAACCAAACCAGAGACCAGACCAGGAACCAAACTTAAAACCAGACCAAGGACAGAACCAGAGACCAGACCAGAAACCAAACTTTAGACCGATCTGGGAACAGAACAAGAGACCAGACCAGGAACCAAACTTAAGAACAGACCAGGGACAGAACTAGAGACCAGACTAGAAACCAAACTTTAGACCAATCCAGGGACAGAACCAGAGACCAGACCAGGAACCAAACTTAAGACCAGACCAAGAACTAAGCCAGAAACTAGACCAGGAACAGAACCAGAGACCAGACCAGCAACCAAACTTAAGACCAGACTGGAGACAGAACCACAGACCGAACCAAACCTAAGACCAGGCCAGGGACAGAACCAGAGGCCAGAACAGGAACCAAACCAGAGACCAGACCAGGAACCAAACTTAAAACCAGACCAAGGACAGGACCAGAGACCAGACCAGAAACCAAACTTTAGACCAATCTGGGAACAGAACAAGAGACCAGACCAGGAACCAAACTTAAGAACAGACCAGGGACAGAACTAGAGTCCAGATTGGGGACAGAACCAGAGACCAGACCAGGAACCAAACTTAAGACCAGAGCAAGAACTAAGCCAGAAACCAGACCGGGAACAGAGCCAGAGATCAGACCAGGAACCAAGCCTGACATCAGACTAGGGACCATAACCACAGACTAGACCAGAAACCAAACTTAAGACTAGACTGTTAACCAAACCAGATACCAGTCCAAAAACCAAAATTGAGACCAGACCGGAGACAGAACCACAGACCAGACCAGGGAGAGAACCAGAGGCCAGACCAGGAACCAAACCAGAGACCAGACCAGGAACCAAACTTAAGACCAAACCAGGGACCAAACCACAGGCCAGACCCGGAACCAAACTTAAGACCAGACCAGGAACCAAGCCAGATGCCAGACCGGGAACAGAACCAGAGACCTGACCAGGAACCAAATTTAAGACCAGACCAGGAACAGAACCAGAGACCAGACCAGGAACCAAACTTAAGACCAAACCAGGGACCAAACCACAGGCCAGACCCGGAACCAAACTTAAGACCAGACCAGGAACCAAGCCAGATGCCAGACCGGGAACAGAACCAGAGACCTGACCAGGAACCAAATTTAAGACCAGACCAGGAACAGAACCAGAGACCAGACCAGGAACCAAACTTTAGACCAATCCGGGGACAGAACCAGAGACCAGACCAGCAACCAAACTTAATACCAGACTGGAGACAGAACCACAGACCAGACCAGGAACCAAACTTAAGACTAGACCAGGGACAGAACCAGAGACCAGACCAGGAACCAAACTTAAGACCAGACCAAGAACCAAGCCAGAAACCAGACCAGGAGCAGAACCAGAGACCAGACCGGGAACCAAACTTAAGACCAGACCAGGGACAGAACCAGAGACCAGACCAGCAACCAAACTTAAGACCAGACCAAGAACCAAGCCAGAAACCAGACCAGGAACAGAACCACAGACCAGACCGGGAACCAAACTTAAGACCAGACCAGGGACAGAACCAGAGACCAGACCAGCAACCAAACTTAAGACCAGACTGGAGACAGAACCACAGACCAGACCAGACCAGGAACCAAACTTAAGACCAGACCAGGGACAGAACCACAGACCAGACCAGAAACCAAACTTAAGACCAGACTGGGAACCAAAGTAGAGACCAGACCAGGAATCAGATTCTGTTTCTGTAATTTTTTTCTGATTCTAGTTCCTCTGGGTCTGGTTCTGGTTCATTGCAGAGTTTTGGTTCTGATTTCAGGTTTAGTTCAAGGTTCTGGGAATAGTTCTGGTTCTGGTTCAGTCATGCCTGAGTACCAGGGGGTACGTTTAATGATCACAGATGGTCTTGAAGGTGCTGTTGTTCCAGGTTCTGTCACCAGGTCTGGTTGATCAGGACTGGTCCTTCAGGTGGGAGGATCTGGTCAGGTCCAGAGGATGAGTGTGGGGGTGGAGCAGATGAATTATTGATCAGTCTAATGGACATGTTCCATTTCTCTGTGTCACGTCCACTTCTGCTGCTGCAGTCACATGAGATTTCCCATGAGGCCTCGGCCATCAAGTTGCTACGGAAACATCACAGAGCTGATACTGATGAGCTGGTAAAGGCTGAGAGACGAGTCGGGACAAGTCGGACCGATCCGGACGGTCAAAGTAACCTCTGCAGTCACATGGACTCCTAGCCCCTCCCACCACTGATGGGAGGAGTCAAGGGCAGATGCAAGGACACAGTCAAGTTCAAACTCCTCTTTCAATCATGTTTTTACCTTAATAAAAATCATAATAAAGATCATGTGATCATAGCTGGGCCTGCTATCACACAAATATATAACCTCAGATGAACAATGTTTACATCTTTTTCACCACGTCATTATATAATTAACCAAAATGAAGCCAAAGAGGTAAGAAATGATGTGGGTAATCCTCAGTACCCCCGTGATTAAGCAGTTTATAGATCCAGCTTCAGCTGCTGTAACAGCAGTAACTCGAGCACAAACCTAGTGATCAGTGCGGTGATTTATATTTGTTGTCTTTCTGTTGATAACTCTCTGTCTGTTAAATCATATCTCATCTATAACTGATTCCCGAACAGTCCAGATTATGAACCTGATTGGACCAAATCAGTTCCCTTTAAACCCTTTAATGACAAGAGTTAACCCTAACCCTAAACCTAGCCCCATGTTACCTCAGCCAAGTTAAACACATGCTAGCTGGATCGAGTTAGCCACATGCTAGCTGGGCTGAGTTACCCTCATGCTAGCTGTGTCAAGTTAGCCACATGCTAGCTGGGCTGAGATAGCCACATGCTAGCTGGGCTGAGTTACCCACATGCTAGCTATGTCGAGTTAGCCACATGCTAGCTGGGTTGAGTTACCCACATGCTAACTGTGTTGAGTTAGCCACATGCTAGCTGGGTTGAGTTAGCCACATGCTAGCTGGGCTGAGTTAGCCACGTGCTAGCTGGGCTGAGTTACCCACATGGTAGCCACAGACAAGTTAGCCACATGCTAGCTGGGCTGAGTTACCCACATGGTAGCCACAGACAAGTTAGCCACGTGCTAGCTGGGCTGAGTTACCCACATGGTAGCCACAGACAAGTTAGGCACATGCTAGCTGGGCTGAGTTACCCACATGGTAGTGGGGTTGAGTTAGCCACATGCTAGCTATGTCGAGTTAGCCACATGCTAGCTGGGTTGAGTTACCCACATGCTAACTGTGTTGGGTTAGCCACATGCTAGCTGGGCTGAGTTACCCACATGGTAGCCACAGACAAGTTAGCCACATGCTAGCTGGGCTGAGTTACCGATATGGTACCCACAAACAGTTAACCACATGCTACCTGGGCTGAGATAGCCACATGCTAGCTGGGCTGTTAGCCACGTGCTAGCTGGGCTGAGTTACCCACATGGTAGCCACAGACAAGTTAGCCACATGCTAGCTGGGCTGAGTTACCCACATGGTAGCCATAGACAAGTTAGCCACGTGCTAGCTGGGCTGAGTTACCCATATGGTAGCCACAGACAAGTTAGCCACGTGCTAGCTGGGCTGAGTTACCCACATGGTAGCCACAGACAAGTTAGCCACATGCTAGCTGGGCTGAGTTACCCACATAGTAGTGGGGCTGAGTTAGCCACATGCTAGCTGGGCTGAGTTACCCACATGCTAGCTATGTCGAGTTAGCCACATGCTAGCTGGGTTGAGTTACCCACATGCTAACTGTGTTGGGTTAGCCACATGCTAGCTGGGCTGAGTTACCCACATGGTAGCCACAGACAAGTTAGCCACATGCTAGCTGGGCTGAGTTACCGATATGGTACCCACAAACAGTTAACCACATGCTACCTGGGCTGAGATAGCCACATGCTAGCTGGGCTGAGTTACCCACATGCTAGCTGTGTCAAGTTAGCCACATGCTAGCTGTATCAAGTTAGCCACATGCTAGCTGGGTGGAGTTAGCCACGTACTAGCTGGGCTGAGTTACCCACATGGTAGGCACAGACAAGTTAGCCACATCCCAGCTAGGCTGATAGCCACATGCTAGCTGGGCTGAGTTACCCACATTGTAGCTGGGCTGAGTTACCCACATGGTAGCCACAGACAAGTTAGCCACATGCTAGCTGGGCCAAGTTAGCCACATGCTAGCTGAGCTGAGATGAGCTAAGTTACCCACATGGTAGCCACAGACAAGTTAGCCACATGCTGGCTGGGCTGAGTTTTCACCATCTGGCTAATCTACTTGCAGTTAATTAGCTACATGCTAAGACAGTACTTGAGGGTCTGTGGCCTTTTCGCAACATGTACTTTTCGATCTATTCTTACGTCTTTATTTATTGCATTTTTCTGTTCTTGTGACACGTCATAAGCTGCGGCTGAAGGCCTGTGACGTCATCCAGTGTGTTGGGCCTGTCAGAGCAGGAGCTTTATTTTGAAGGCAGCCTGGAGACTTCCGGTGCGGCGTGCTTCTGTCCTCTATCTTGACGCAGCTCCATCACTCCCGTCAGTCGGCATGACAACGCGCTCTCGAGGGCAAACGAGGAACAGCTGACGGGAGCGAGGATGGCAGCTGAAGATGTCCAGTAACATCAGCCTAAGCGGAACCGGTCCCGGGCCCTCCGCGGCCCGCTCCCGGCCAGCCACGGTGAAGGTGTCGGCGCTGAGCCTGGCTCTCAGCGTGCTGTCGCTGCTCCTGCTGGTCACCGCCATCTCCACCGACCACTGGTACGACACCAACACCCGCAGACACAAGGACAACTGCGACCGCCAGGGAGCCGATTCCAACGGCCAGAAGAATCGGGACATGCCCATCTACCACCTGCCGCTGCTGGACACTGGCGGCGGCGGCGGCGGCGGCGGCGGGGGCGCCCGGCCGCGGGACGTGGCGCTCCTGAAGCCCGTGCATGTGGGGAGCAGAGAGGAGGAGCTGCTGGAGAACTGGAGGGCCATCCTCGGCATGGGCATCCTGGAGACGGAGTGTGGGAGGCCGCTGTTCTCCACCCACTCCGGCCTGTGGAGGAAGTGCTACTTCCAGGGCCTGGACCCCGACATCGACAAGCTCATCGACCGGGGTCTGCGCACACCCACCCGCACACCTGCACGCGCTAGGGCCGGGCTCAGACCTTTATCAGGCGGGAGTGAAGAGCCTCAAATAAATGGCTCATTAACATGAGTATATCATTTAATTTAATTTAATTTAGTTTAACAGAGCAGAAGCGCTTGTTTTAGTCAGGGTTAGGGTTAATTTTAGTCTGGGTTAGAGGTTAGTTTTAGTCAGGGTTGGGGTTAATTTTAGTCAGGGTTAGGGTTAATTTTAGTCAGGGTTAGGGTTAATTTTAATTAGGGTTAGGGGTTAGTTTTAGTCAGGGTTAGGGGTTAGTTTTAGTCAGGGTTAGAGGTTAGTTTTAGTCTGGGTTAGGGTTAATTTTAATTAGGGTTAGGGGTTAGTTTTAGTCAGGGTTAGAGGTTAGTTTTAGTCTGGGTTAGAGGTTAGTTTTAATTAGGGTAAGGGGTTAGTTTTAGTCAGGGTTAGGGTTAGTTTTAGTCAAGGTTAGGGGTTAGTTTTAGTCAGGGTTAGGGGTTAGTTTTAGTCAGGGTTAGGGTTAGTTTTAGTCAAGGTTAGGGGTTAGTTTTAGTCAGGGTTAGGGGTTACTTTTAGTCAGGGTTAGGGTTAGTTTTAGTCAAGGTTAGGGGTTAGTTTTAGTCAGGGTTAGGGGTTAGTTTTAGTCAGGGTTAGGGGTTACTTTTAGTCAGGGTTAGGGTTAGTTTTAGTCAAGGTTAGGGGTTAGTTTTAGTCAGGGTTAGGGGTTACTTTTAGTCAGGGTTAGGGTTAGTTTTAGTCAAGGTTAGGGGTTACTTTTAGTCAGGGTTAGGGTTAGTTTTAGTCAGGGTTAGGGGTTAGTTTTAGTCAGGGTTAGGGGTTAGTTTTAGTCAGGGTTAGGGTTAGTTTTAGTCAGGTTAGGGGTTAGTTTTAGTCAGGGTTAGGGTTAGTTTTAGTCAGGGTTAGGGTTAATTTTAATTAGGGTTAGGGGTTAGTTTTAGTCAGGGTTAGGGGTTAGTTTTAGTCTGGGTTAGGGGTTAGTTTTAGTCAGGGTTAGGGGTTAGTTTAAGTCAGGGTTAGGGGTTAGTTTAAGTCAGGGTTAGGGGTTAGTTTTAGTCAGGGTTAGGGTTAGTTTTAGTCTGTGTTAGGGGTTAGTTTTAGTCAGGGTTAGGGTTAGTTTTAGTCTGGGTTAGGGGTTAGTTTTAGTCAGGGTTAGGGTTAGTTTTAGTCTGGGTTAGGGGTTAGTTTTAGTCAGGGTTAGGGTTAGTTTTAGTCTGGGTTAGGGTTAGTTTTAGTCAGGGTTAGGGTTAGTTTTAGTCTGGGTTAGGGGTTAGTTTTAGTCAGGGTTAGGGTTAGTTTTAGTCAGGGTTAGGGTTAGTTTTAGTCTGGGTTAGGGGTTAGTTTTAGTCAGGGTTAGGGGTTAGTTTTAGTCTGGGTTAGGGGTTAGTTTTAGTCAGGGTTAGGGTTAGTTTTAGTCTGGGTTAGGTTAGGGGTTAGTTAAGTCTGGGTTAGGGGTTAGTTTTTAGTTTTAAGTCAGGGTTAGGGAGTTAGTTTTAGTCAGGGTTAGGGTTAGTTTTTAGGTTCAAGGGTTAGGGTTAGTTTAGTCAGGGTTAGGGGTTAGTTTTAGTCAGGGTTAGGGTTAGTTTTTTTTAGTCAGGGGTTAGGGTTTAGTTTTAGTCAAGGTTAGGGTTAGTTTTAGTCAGGGTTAGGGTTAGTTTTAGTCAGAGTTAGGGTTAGTTTTAGTCTGGGTTAGGGGTTAGTTTTAGTCAGGGTTAGGGTTAGTTTTAGTCAGGGTTAGGGTTAGTTTAGTCAGGTTAGGGTTAGGGGGTTAGTTTAGTTAGTCAGGGTTAGAGGGTTAGTTTTTTTAGTCTGGGTTAGGGGTTAGTTTTAGTCAGGGTTAGTTAGGGTTAGTTTTAAGTCAGGGGTTTTAGGGGTTAGGGGTTTTTTAGTCAGGGTTAGTTTAGGTTAGTTTTAGTCAGGGTTAGGGTTAGTTTTAGTCTGGGTTAGGTTAGGTTTTTAGTCCGGGTTAGTTAGTTTAGTCAGGGTTAGGGGTTAGTTTTAGTCTGTGTTAGGGGTTAGTTTTAGTCAGGGTTAGGGTTAGTTTTAGTCTGGGTTAGGGTTAGTTTTAGTCAGGGTTAGGGGTTAGTTTTAGTCTGGGTTAGGGGTTAGTTTTAGTCAAGGTTAGGGTTAGTTTTAGTCTGGGTTAGGGTTAGTTTTAGTCAGGGTTAGGGTTGGTTTTAGTCAGGGTTAGGGACAGTCTCTAACTTTCGCATAATTACAAGGTTTTGCCTCAAAAAATCACCAATGTCATTGTTGTAAATGGTTTCTTGTTAGAATCTAAAATTTCAGAGAAGAACGTTTTTGTTGTAAAAAAGAATCAAAAAAGTTTACTTCAAAATTGCAACTTTTTGAACTATTATTGAAACTTTTATTTATAATTACATTTATGTTAAATTTTAAAATACTTTCTGAAACATGAAACTACTTCTTTATGTTGTAACTTCATGTCCTAAAATGACTAATTAATGCCATGAACACGTGAATTTCACAGTTTGGCATAAAAAACGTCCGTTTTCTTTCATTAATGTTGGAGTTCCTGACTTTACTGGACCAGGTGGAGCAGCTCTGATGGTTTCAGTTCTTCAATGTTCTTGATCTCAGTTGTGGTCCTGGATGTTCAGGCTCACTGTGCTTGGTGCCTCCTGGTGGTGATGCTTTGGACTTTAGGTAAGGGTTAGGGTTAGGGTCCGGGTCCTGGTCCTGGTTCTAGTCCCGTTGCTGTTGCTGAAGATGTGGTGGCATGTTGACCCTGGTGTCCTGATGTCTGAAAGAGTGTTTCTGGTGATGGAGCAGCTCTTCAGGCCAGTTTCTAATGGTCCTATCTCTGTGAAGCAGAACATCATCAATCCGGAGGACCTGAAGACTATAACTATTACCATTCTGAAACCATGATAGAACCTCCACCGTGCTTTACAGGTGGACTCAGACAGCTAGCACCTCCAAAGACTGTCTGGTAGATGGTTCTGGAGGGCTTCCTCGAAGTTAGACTTCCCAGCACATCTATAGACATCAGTTTCATGTTGTCACACTGCATCAGGTCCATCAGGCCGATCTCCAGACCTTTGATCTCCAGATCTCTGATCTCCAGACCTTTGATCTCCAGATCTCTGATCTCTAGATCTCTGATCCCTAGACCTTTGATCTCCAGATCTCTGATCTCCAGACCTTTGATCTCCAGATCTATCATCTCCAGATCTCTGATCTCCAGACCTTTCATCTCCAGATGTCTGATCTCCAGACCTTTGATCTCCAGATGTCTGATCTCCAGACCTTTGATCTCCAGATCTTTCATCTCCAGACCTTTCATCTCCAGATCTCTGATCTCCAGACCTTTCATCTCCTGATCTTTGATCTCCAGACCTTTGATCTCCAGATCTCTGATCTCCAGACCTTTGATATCCAGATCTCTGCTCTCCAGACCTTTGATCTCCAGATCTGTGATCTCCAGACCCTTGATCTCCAGATCTCTGATCTCCAGACCTTTGATCTCCAGATCTCTGATCTCCAGACCTTTGATCTCCAGATCTGGGATCTCCAGATCTTTGATCTCCAGACCTTTGATCTCCAGATCTTTGATCTCCAGATCTCTGATCTCCAGACCTTTGATCTCCAGACCTTTGATCTCCCGATCTTTGATCTCCAGATCTTTCATCTCCAGACCTTTGATCTCCAGATCTCTGATCTCCAGACCTTTGATCTCCAGATGTCTGATCTCCAGACCTTTCATCTCCAGACCTTTCATCTCCAGATGTCTGTCTGATCTCCAGACCTTTGATCTCCAGATGTCTGATCTCCAGGCCTTTGATCTCCAGATCTTTCATCTCCAGACCTTTGATCTCCAGATCTCTGATCTCCAGACCTTTGATCTCCAGATCTCTGATCTCCAGACCTTTGATCTCCAGATCTGTGATCTCCAGATCTTGATCTCTAGACCTTTGATCTCCAGATCTTTGATCTCCAGACCTTTCATCTCCAGACCTCTGATCTCCAGACTTTTAATATCCAGATCTCTGATCTCCAGATCTCTCTGATCTCCAGATCTCTGATCTCCAGACCTTTGAACTCCAGATCTTTGATCTCCAGATCTTTCATCTCCAGACCTTTCATCTCCAGATCTCTGATCTCCAGACCTTTGATTTCCAGACCTTTGATTTCCAGACCTTTGATCTCCAGATCTCTGACCTCCAGACCTTTCATCTCCAGACCTTTCATCTCCAGATGTCTGATCTCCAGACCTTTCATCTCCAGACCTCTGATCTCCAGACCTTTAATATCCAGATCTCTGATCTCCAGATCTTTGATCTCCAGATCTTTGATCTCCAGATCTCTGATCTGGTCTGATCATCTGATTAATGACAGAAGATCATTCCTTCCAGCAGCCATCAGCCTCCACAACAAGACTTAACACCTGTTATTATATTATTATTATTATTATTATTATTATTATTATTATTTGTTGTTTATTTAAAAAAAAAAAAAAGAGAGCCCTTACTAGCCCTTACTCTGGTCAGGGGCACCACCCCCATCTACAACCAGGGTACCAGGCATCAACCATCCGACCCTGACTCTGGTCCTGGTTCTGGTTCTGGCTGTGGCCCTGACTCTGGTCCTGGTTCTGGCTGTGGCCCTGACTCTGGTCCTGGTCCCGGTCCTGGTTCTGGCCCCGACTCTGGTCCTGGTCCTGGTTCTGGCTGTGGCCCTGACTCTGGTCCTGGTTCTGGCTGTGGCCCCGACTCTGGTCCCGGTCCTGGTTCTGGCCCCGACTCTGGTCCGGTTCCTGTCCTGGTTCTGGCTGTGGCGCTGACTCTGGTCCTGGTCCTGGTTCTGGCCCCGACTCTGGTCCCGGTCCTGGTTCTGGTGTGGCCCTGACTCTGGTCCTGGTTCTGGCTGTGGCCCCGACTCTGGTCCCGGTCCTGGTTCTGGCCCCGACTCTGGTCCTGGTCCTGGTTGGTCTGGCCTGGTGGTCCTGGCTGTGTCCCTGCTGTCCGGTGGTTCTGGCCCCGACTCTGGTCCCGGTCCTGGTTCTGGCTGTGGCGCTGACTCTGGTCCTCCTGGTTCTGGCCCCGACTCTGGTCCCGGTCCTGGTTCTGGCTGTGGCGCTGACTCTGGTCCTGGTTCTGGCCCCGACTCTGGTCCCGGTCCTGGTTCTGGCTGTGGCCCTGACTCTGGTCCCGGTGGTCCTGGTTCCCCACTCTGGTCCTGGTTCTGGCTGTGGCCCCGACTGGGTCCTGGTGTGTCCCCGACTCTGGTCCTGGTCCTGGTTCTGGCCCCGACTCTGGTCCCCTGGTTCCTGGTTCTGGCTGTGGCCCTGACTCTGGTCCTGGTTCTGGCTGTGGCCCCGACTCTGGTTCCGGTCCTGGTTCTGGCTGTGGTCCTGACTCTGGTCCTGGTCCCGGTCCTGGTTCTGGCCCCGACTCTGGTCCCGGTCCTGGTTCTGGCTTTGGCCCTGACTCTGGTCCCGGTCCTGGTTCTGGCCCCGACTCTGGTCCCGGTCCTGGTTCTGGCTTTGGCCCTGACTCTGGTCCTGGTTCTGGCTGTGGCCCCGACTCTGGTCCCGGTCCTGGTTCTGGCTTTGGCCCTGACTCTGGTCCTGGTCCTGGTCTGTTCTGGCCCCGACTCTGGTCCCGGTCCTGGTTCTGGCCCTGACTCTGGTCCCGGTCCTGGTTCTGGCTGGCCCTGGTCCCGGTCCTGGTTCTGGCTGTGGCCCCGACTCTGGACCTGGTCCCGGTCCTGGTTCTGGCCCCGACTCTGGTCCCGGTCCTGGTTCTGGCTGTTGGCCCCGACTCCGGTCCTGGTTCTGGCTGTGGCCCTCTGGTCCTGGTTCTGGCTGTGGCCCCGACTCTGGTCCCGGTCCTGGTTCTGGCCCCGACTCTGACTCCTGGTCCCGGTCCTGGTTCTGGCCCCGACTCTGGTCCCGGTCCTGGTTCTGGCCCCGACTCTGGTCCTGGTCCCGGTCCTGGTTCTGGCCCCGACTCTGGTCCCGGTCCTGGTTCTGGCTTTGGCCCCGACTCCGGTCCTGGTTCTGGTCTGGCTGTGGCCCCGACCTGGTCCTGGTCCTGGTTCTGGCCCCGACTCTGGTCCCGGTCCCCGGTGGTTCTGGCCCCGACTCTGGTCCCGGTCCTGGTCCTGGTTCTGGCCCCGACTCTGGTCCCGGTCCTGGTTCTGGCTGTGGCCCCGACTCTGGTCCCGGTCCTGGTTCTGGCCCCGACTCTGGTCCTGGTCCCGGTCCTGGTTCTGGCTGTCTGGTCCCGACTCTGGTCCCGGTTCCTGGTCCTGGTTCTGGCCCCTGACTCTGGACCTGGTCCCGGTCCTGGTTCTGGCCCCGACTCTGGTCCTGGTCCCGGTCCTGGTTCTGGCCCCGACTCTGGTCCCGGTCCTGGTTCTGGCTTTGGCCCTGACTCTGGTTCCGGTCCTGGTTCTGGCTGTGGCCCCTCTGGACTCTGGTCCCGGTCCGGTCCTGGTTCTGGCCCCGACTCTGGTCCTGGTCCCGGTCCTGGTTCTGGCCCCGACTCTGGTCCCGGTCCTGGTTCTGGCTGTGGCCCCGACTCTGGTCCCGGTCCTGGTCCTGGTTCTGGCCCCGACTCTGGACCTGGTCCCGGTCCTGGTTCTGGCCCTGACTCTGGTCCCGGTCCCCTGGTTCTGGCCCGACTCTGGTCCTGGTCCTGGTCCTGGTTCCCCCGACTCTGGACCTGGTCCCGGTCCTGGTTCTGGCCCTGACTCTGGTCCCGGTCCTGGTTCTGGCCCCGACTCTGGGGTCCCGGTCCTGGTTCTGGCCCTGACTCTGGTCCCGGTCCTGGTTCTGGCCCCGACTCTGGTCCTGGTCTGGCCCCGGGTCCTGGTTCTGGCCCTGACTCTGGTCCCGGTCCTGGTTGGCTGGCCCCTGACTCTGGTCCCGGTCCTGGTTCTGGCCCGACTCTGGTCCTGGTTCTGGTTCTGGCCCTGGTCCCTGGTTCTGGCCCCGACTCTGGTCCTGGTCCCGGTCCTGGTTCTGGCCCTGACTCTGGTCCCGGTCCTGGTTCTGGCCCCGACTCTGGTCCCGGTCCTGGTTCTGGCCCCGACTGGTCCTGGTCCCGGTCCTGGTTCTGGCCCCGACTCTGGTCCTGGTCCCGGTCCTGGTTCTGGCCCCGACTCTGGTCCCGGTCCTGGTTCTGGCCCCGACTCTGGTCCTGGTCCTGGTCCTGGTCCTGGTTCTGGCCCTGACTCTGGTCCCGGTCCTGGTTCTGGCTTTGGCCCTGACTCTGGTCCCGGTCCTGGTTCTGTCTGTGGCCCTGACTCTGGTCCTGGTCCTGGTCCTGGTTCTGGCCCCGACTCTGGTCCTGGTCCCGGTCCTGGTTCTGGCCCTGACTCTGGTCCCGGTCCTGGTTCTGGTTCTGGTCCGGCCCTGGACTCTGGTCCCGGTCCTGGTTCTCTGGTTCCCCGACTGGTTCCTGGTCTGGTCCTGGTGGCACTCTGGTCCCGGTCCTGGTTCTGGCCCCGACTCTGGTCCTGGTCCCGGTCCTGGTTCTGGCCCCGACCTGGTCCTGGTCCTGGTTCTGGCCCCGACTCTGGTCCCGGTCCTGGTTCTGGCTTTGGCCCTGACTCTGGTCCGGTCCTGGTTCTGGCCCCGACTCTGGTCCTGGTCCCGGTCCTGGTTCTGGCCCCGACTCTGGTCCTGGTCCTGGTCCTGGTTCTGGCCCCGACTCTGGTCCCGGTCCTGGTTCTGGCCCCGACTCTGGTCCCGGTCCTGGTTCTGGCCCCGACTCTGGTCCTGGTCCCGGTCCTGGTTCTGGCTTTGGCCCCGACTCCGGTCCTGGTTCTGGCCCTGACTCTGGTCCCGGTCCTGGTTCTGGCCCCGACTCTGGTCCTGGTCCTGGTCCTGGTTCTGGCCCCGACTCTGGTCCCGGTCCTGGTTCTGGCCCCGACTCTGGTCCCGGTTCCTGGTTTGGCTGGGCCCCTGACTCTGGTCCTGGTCCCGGTCCTGGTTCTGGCCCCGACTCTGGTCCCGGTCCTGGTTCTGGCCCCGACTCTGGTCCCGGTCCTGGTTCTGGCCCCGACTCTGGTCCGGTCCTGGTCTGGTTCCCCCCCGACTCCCGGTCCTGGTTCCTGGTTCCTGGTTCTGGCCCGACTCTGGTCCTGGTCCCGGTCTGGTTCTGGCCCTTGGCCCCGACTCTGGTCCCGGTCCTGGTTCTGGCTTTGGCCCTGACTCTGGTCCCGGTCCTGGTTCTGGCCCCGACTCTGGTCCTGGTCTGGCCCACTGGTCCTGGCCCTTCTGGCCCGACTTGGTCGGTCCTGGTTCTGGCCCCGACTCTGGTCCTGGTTCCCTGGTCCTGGTTCTGGCCCCGACTCTGGTCCTGGTTCTGGTCCGGGGCCCCGACTGGTCCCGGTCCTGGTTCTGGCCCCGACTCTGGTCCTGGTCCCGGTCCTGGTTCTGGCTTTGGCCCCGACTCCGGTCCTGGTTCTGGCCCTGACTCTGGTCCCGGTCCTGGTTCTGGCCCCGACTCTGGTCCTGGTCCTGGTCCTGGTTCTGGCCCCGACTCTGGTCCCGGTCCTGGTCCTGGTTCTGGCCCCGACTCTGGTCCCGGTCCTGGTTCTGGCCCCGACTCTGGTCCCGGTCCTGGTTCTGGCTGTGGCCCCGACTCTGGTCCTGGTCCTGGTTCTGGCCCCGACTCTGGTCCCGGTCCTGGTTTCTGGCTGTGGCCCCGACTCTGGTCCCGGTCCTGGTTCTGGCCCTGACTCTGGTTCCGGTCCTGGTTCTGGCCCCGACTCTGGTCCCGGTCCTGGTTCTGGCCCTGACTCTGGTCCCGGTCCTGGTTCTGGCTGTGGCCCTGACTCTGGTCCTGGTCCTGGTTCTGGCCCCGACTCTGGTTCTGGTCCTGGTTCTGGCTGTGGCCCTGACTCTGGTCCCGGTCCTGGTTCTGGCCCTGACTCTGGTTCCGGTCCTGGTTCTGGCCCCGACTCTGGTCCCGGTCCTGGTTCTGGCCCCGACTCTGGTCCTGGTCCTGGTTCTGGCTGTGGCCCCGACTCTGGTTCCGGTCCTGGTTTAGCTGGCCCGACTCTGGTCCTGGTCCCAGTCCTGGTTCCTGGCCCCGACTCTGGTCCCGGTCCTGGTTCTGGCTGTGGCCCTGACTCTGGTCCTGGTTCTGGCTGTGGCCCCGACTCTGGTCCCGGTCCTGGTTCTGGCCCCGACTCTGGTCCCGGTCCTGGTTCTGGCCCTGACTCTGGTCCCGGTCCTGGTTCTGGCCCTGACTCTGGTCCCGGTCCTGGTTCTGGCCCTGACTCTGGTTCCGGTCCTGGTTCTGGCCCCGACTCTGGTCCCGGTCCTGGTTCTGGCCCCGACTCTGGTTCCGGTCCTGGTTCTAGCTGTGGTCCTGACTCTGGTCCTGGTCCCGGTCCTGGTTCTGGCCCCTACTCTGGTCCCGGTCCTGGTTCTGGCTTTGGCCCTGACTCTGGTCCTGGTTCTGGCTGTGGCCCCGACTCTGGTCCCGGTCCTGGTTCTGGCCCCGACTCTGGTCCCGGTCCTGGTTCTGGCCCTGACTCTGGTCCCGGTCCTGGTTCTGGCCCTGACTCTGGTCCCGGTCCTGGTTCTGGGTGTGGCCCCGACTCTGGTCCCGGTCCTGGTTCTGACCCTGACTCTGGTCCCAGTCCTGGTTCTGGCTGTGGCCCCGACTCTGGTTCCGGTCCTGGTTCTGGCTGTGGCCCCGACTCTGGTCCCGGTCCTGGTTCTGGTTCTGGCCCCGACTCTGGTTCCGGTCCCGGTCCTGGTTCTGGCTGTGGCCCGACTCTGGTCCCGGTCCTGGATCTTGATGGTCCTGGTTCCGTGGGTCATCAGGGTCCTGTTTCTGGAATATTCTGGTGCGTGATGACATCATGACAGGTGTGTCTCCTCCACAGGTATCGCAGAGCGCTGCACTGCTGTGAAGTACCACTTCTCTCAGCCAATCAGATTGAGGAACATCCCTCTGAACCTGACCAGAACTATTCAGCAGGATGAGTGGCACCTGCTGCGTACGTGCACACACACACACACTCACACACACACACACATGTGCGCGCACACACTCATTTTTAGTTAGTGTGGTTCCAGACTGAAGGTCAGGTTCGTGCCTCCTCCATTGATCCTCAGATCTGCTCCACTGATGCTCCACTCTGACTGGTTACTGAGCCGCAGCTCCATCTAGTGGAGCAGATGTGTAACGACGACAGCAAGTAGCACATCACATGTAGCGCTGCATACAGTGATGTTGAACTCGAGTGCGCCCTCTGCTGACCTGGAGGCCACACTGCCATTCATGGTTTAATTAAATCAATTCGAATCGCATTTTAAAAAATCAAATTATATTACAGATCATTTATAACTGATCACTGATTACATATCATTTATCATTGATTACTGATTACAGATAATTTATAACTGATCACTGATTACAGATCATTTATAACTGATTACTGATCATTTATAATTGATCGCTGATTAGAGACAATTAATAACTTATTACTGATTACAGATCATTTACAACTGATTACTGATTACAGATCATTTATCATTGATCACTGATTACAGATCATTTATTAATTATTACAGATCATTTATAACTGATGACTGATTACAGATAATTTTTAATTGATCACTGATTACAGACAATTAATAACTGATTACTGATTACAGACAATTAATAACTGATTACTGATTACAGATCATTTATAACTGATTACAGATCATTTATAATTGATCACGGATTACAGATAATTTGTAATTGATCACTAATTACAGACAATAACTTATTACTGATTACAGATAATTTACAACTGATTACTGATTACAGATCATTTATCATTGATCACTGATTACAGATCATTTATTAATGATTACAGATCATTTATAACTGATGACTGATTACAGATAATTTTTAATTGATCACTGATTACAGACAATTAATAACTGATTACTGATTACAGAAAATTAATAACTGATTACTGATTACAGATAATTTATAACTGATTACAGATCATTTATAATTGATCACTGATTACAGACAATTTATAACTGATTACTGATTACAGATCATTATAACTGATCACTGATTACTAGGGCTGGGCAAGTTGATGTGTTATCACGTTAAGGCATTCATTCATTAACGCCAACATTCATTTTATCATCCCAGCGTTTATTATTTATTTATGCGTTAACACATGTTGCTCACATGATTTTGTTTTGAAAAGTCTGTTACTGGCTGCCGGGGAACTGGAAGACAATCGGCAGATAAACAAGGAAAAGCTAAAACAGACATGAAGAACGGAAAAATTCAGTGAACTTTACAGTTCAGGTAGCAACTCAGGTAGCAATATTAATAATTCTGTTTGAAAAAAAAATTCTGGACAACAACAAAACTTTGGTGTCATTCCTCCATGTTCCATCAGATCTGCTCCATGTGTTCACTGTCCTGCTGTTCTCTAGCTGGTTACTGCAGTGCAGCTCCATCTAGTGGCACAGATGTGTAATGACAACAGAAAGTCCAGTCCTCCATTATAAAAATAAATTCAGTTCTGTGGCCCGTTATTTAATTTCGTATTTTTGATCCAAGTCTAAAATTGAAATATAAAAAAACAGTCTTTTTTTTGTTTGATTTTTTTGTGTTAGATTAAAAAACGAAAAACACATAATAAAATGTGAATTTTTAATTTTTTTTAAATTTTTGATTGACTATTGAAAATGGAAAGAACAAATGATACACAGGATTGATAAAGTTACTGAACTTTAACATGGACATTTTCATTTTAAAGTTCTCCCAGACGAAGGATTCAACAGAAACAAGGTTATTTGTAACAACTGACAAGTTTAACTCCCCGTTAAAAGTTTCTGCTGTTACCTCAGAAATTACCTGTTTTAATGTTCTGATTGTGCTGAGACCACAATCATTTTTTTGGATTTTGTTTGTAGCCTTTTTTTTATTTATTTATTTTTCATAAAAACAGGATGACATTAATGCCCTGGCAGTGGCCAATAAGCTTTATTTTATTTTACATTTTTTAAGATGAGATTTACACTAAATATGTGTTACTGACAAGAGCTGATGTTAAAAGTGTTTGAACAACAAATGTTATGACACTTTAGTTCATATGGCAGCAGAACATTTAAATAAAAGTGACCCTTACAC
This sequence comes from Hirundichthys speculiger, assembly GCA_018398805.1. NCBI lineage: Eukaryota > Metazoa > Chordata > Actinopteri > Beloniformes > Exocoetidae > Hirundichthys > Hirundichthys speculiger. The sequence goes on from JAGFBZ010000543.1 coordinate 31,548, forward strand.
TACTTTTGAATTAATTATTTGATTTTGCGTATACAATGCGATTAATCGTGATTAATCAGGGAAATCATGCGATTAATCGCGATTAAAAATTTGAATCGTTGCCCAGCCCTACTGATTACAGATCATTTATGATTGATCGCTGATTACAGATCATTTTTGGTTGATCACTGATTACAGACTGTTTATTACTGATTACAGATCATTTGTAACTGATTACTGATTACAGATCATTTATGGCTGATCACTGATTACAGACTGTTTATTACTGATTACAGATCATTTGTTACTGACTACTGATTACAGATCATTTATGGTTGATCGCTGATTACAGATCATTTATGGCTGATCACTGATTACAGACTGTTTATTACTGATTACAGATCATTTGTAACTGATTACTGATTACAGATCATTTATGGCTGATCACTGATTACAGACTGTTTATTACTGATTACAGATCATTTGTAACTGATTACTGATTACAGATCATTTTTGGTTGATCACTGATTACAGACTGTTTATTACTAGGGCTGAATGATTTTGGAAAATAATATAATTGCGATTTTTTTCCTCAAAATTGCGATTTAATATGCGATTATTTTTAAGGTCCTCTTCTCATGTATTTTTCAAACACTGTCATAATAAACAATATCAGATTTATTTAAAGTGTAGATTACAACAATAAAGCAAACAAATCTGTGGCTTTACCTCTTCAACATCTAACTTTTCACGTTTCATGAAACATGTGTAACATTTATGTAAACATGTGGACTGCACTTCTTAAACACTGTCTGAGATTGACAGGACAGTGTATAAATAAATAAATAAAATATACAGATATGAACAAAAATAAAGCTTACTGATCTCCAGTCAGTAACATCACACAGGAAAATAAAGAAGAACAAATATCTGCTCTAACCAATTAGACATTTTCAAAAAAAAAACTTTTTGAACACTAATAGAAATATTATATTTACTCAGTAACAGCAGCACACAACATACTGAAGTGCAAAATGAGTATGGCACTGTTAGCCAGAAAGATTCTTCTGTATAGATCTCAGGAGCTCACAGATTTTTTGCAAGGAAAAGGGGGAGGGGGGGGGGGGGGGGGGGGGGGGGGGGGTCGAGTTTGTCTCGCGCGGGCGGGTGGGGTGTTTGTGGCTGTGCACTGTGCCCGACAGAGAGAGAGAGAGAGAGAGAGAGAGAAGCGCGGTTCGTGAGGCAGACAGCAGCCAAGTGATGGCTTCAAACCTAGCGGTTTGAGTGCGCGTGAGTCTCTAAATCACCAGAAAAAGTCGCTAGATTTGTCGCTAGTCGCTTTTTACAGATTAAGTCGCTAGGGGGGTCTGGAAAGTCGCTAAGTTGGCAACACTGCTTGCCCTGTCTGCTCTGCTCTGCTCAGCTGGGCTCACTCGCAAGTCACGTGACGTCGCCACATCACGTGACAACTAATATCGCGGCCTTTGCGGTTAGAAAATCTCGTTTTATGATATCGCGAGATTATCGCAAATGCAATTAATCGTTCAGCCCTATTTATTACTGATTACAGATCATTTGTAACTGATTACAGATCATTTATGGTTGATCACTGATTACAAATCATTTATGGCTGATCACTGATTATAGACTGTTTATTACTAATTACAGATCATTTGTTACTGATGACTGATTACAGATCATTTATGGTTGATCGCTGAATACAGATCATTTATGGTTGATCACTGATTACAAATCATTTATGGCTGATCACTGATTATAGACTGTTTATTACTGATTACAGATCATTTGTTACTGATGACTGATTACAGATCATTTATGGTTGATCGCTGATTACAAATCATTTATGGCTGATCACTGATTATAGACTGTTTATTACTGATTACAGATCATTTGTTACTGATGACTGATTACAGATCATTTATGGTTGATCGCTGATTACAGATCATTTATGGTTGATCACTGATTACAGCGGGCTGTGAGACACTTGCCTCTCCAGTAGCTCTCTAGTTTTTGAACTCTTTCATCTCAATGGAATCGGTAACGTCAAGTCGATGTCTATTATTGATTTCAAATAACTGATCATGCACCACTGATCCGAGATCATTGATTTCAGATCACTGATTATCATTTATTGATTACAGATATCGGTTTATCTGTAATCATGTGATGATGCTGCTTGTTTATTTCATGCATATTTCTTGGCTGCTTGTCACTGGTTGCCGTGGAAACCTGTTCAGTGTAGCAGTAGAAAGAGACAGCGGGGGTTGGGGGCTGAATAGGAGCAGGTTACCATGGTAACACTCCCTTCTTCTTTGTTTATCACTGTTAGGGTGTGGGTTTGAGTGGTGCACGTTCTCTGTTTCTGAGCTGTTAGTGTCTCGTCTCGTCTCCCTTGTCCTTAGTTTATATTGTTCCTGTTTTACTTTGAAGGTCTGTCTTGTCTTCGTAGTTTTCTGCTTTACTTCCCTCCGTGATCACCTGACTGTGTCCACCTGCCTCTCGTTGTTTTTTTTTTTTTTGGTAGTTTTTGGAGTTATTTTTGTGAACTTTAATAAAGGACGTTTTTGTTGATAACCTCCTTCCTCTACTGCATTTTTTGGGTCCGCCTCACCACCACCTCTACCACACTTTATGACAATCACACTCATTACCATCCAAAAAGATGAAGAGATGAGACGTTCCTCAGTAGTTCCTCAGGGAGGAAACCATGACAGCAGGAGCTAGAACCTGTACATGTGGATGTTGATGATGTGTGTGTGTCCTCAGACCTGCGGCGCATCACAGCTGGGTTCCTGGGCATGGCAGCTGCTGTCCTGCTGTGTGGGAGCATCGTGGTGTTGGTGGGCTTCTTCTGGGAGGAAAATCTGACACAGCACGTCTCTGGACTGCTCTTCTTCATGGCAGGTAACTCACCTGTGTCCTGGACATCCAGAACATGATCCCTGAACAAATATGATCAAATGTTCAGTCAAAAAGACAAAAAGAAGTGGCAAAGAAAAGCTCCCCTTTAAGAGGAAGAAACCTTGGGAGAACTTGGGATAACATCTATATAGACAGGTGGAGGTAAATCCTGAATGACATATATATTGATGGGTGGAGGTCAATGTTGGGGTGACATCTATCAAGACAGGTGGAGGTTATGTTCACATTTGATATGGGAGCTACTTTTAGTTATATTACAGGGACTACTTTATGTTATGCGCATTGATACTTAACCTACAGGTTACCTAGAATAATATCATTTATTAATAGAGTAGTGATGTGTCACGCTTTGATTGCGCATTGTAATGCTTTTTCTGGGTACCCAGTAAAGGCAACGTTTACTTTACTTCGGTGTCCGAGTGGATTGTGTATGTTGTAAAAGTGACAAACACAACAGAATTGGCGACGAGGACTATCTGGATGTACTTGCGTGTACAGAAGCTTTGATGGACGTTTCCAGTTGTCAAGTTGCTGCCTCACCGAAACAAAAGCTAGGAAGCTAACTCCCCCTGCTGCCGCACAAGAGTGAATGACCCGACGGTCCAGTGAGTAACTAAAACGGGAGGAAAAGTGACTGGAATTTGAAATAAACCATGGCTGGTGCAATCGGAAATGTTGATGCTTTTGACAATAGCGTGGAAGAATGGGACACTTATATTGAGAGAGTGGAGCAATATTGTGTTGCTAATCACATTGAAAATGACAGAAAGGTAGCAGTCCTGCTAAGTGTTATGGGTGCAAAGACGTACAATCTGCTACGGAGTTTATGTGCACCGCAGAAGCCATCCACGAAATTGTTCAGAGACATAACCAAACTGCTTCAAGACCACTTTAATCCGAAGCCATTTGTAATTGCCGAGAGATTTCGTTTTCATAGCAGAAATCAGCAAAGGAGTGAATCTATTGCCAATTACATTGCAGACCTTAGGAAGCTGGCTGACCGTTGTCAGTTTGGCACGAGATTGAATGACGCACTCCGAGACAGGCTTGTCTGCGGCATGCACAATGAAAGTATACAGAGACGCATCCTTACTGAAAAAGACTTGACATTACAAAAAGCACTAGAACCAGGGTTATTATAGTTAACGAAAACTAAGACTAAAACTAAAACTAGCAATGAAAAAATATTTCAGTTAACTGAAATAAAAATAAAAACTACAATTAAAAAAAAACGAAAACTAAATAAAAACTACAATGAAGGATGTAAAACTAACTAAAACTAAACTGAATTGTAGATAAATTCAGCTTCGTTTTCGTTGTCGTTTCGTTTTCTCCCTCGATTACTGCCATAGAGATTACTGCCTGTCCTGCAGCAGCCGCTATGCTACCCTCCCTCCAGAGAGGGGGCAGCATAGCGGATATAGACCTTTTCGGGCCAGCCCCCCGGAAGTACCCCGACCGCCATTGCGGGGTTGTGCTACAGAGCGACACTTTCACCGGCTCGCAGATTAACCAGTGTTTTTCTCTTTCTACAAATATATATTTTTATAATGTCGAGTCGGTCGAGTGGGAATAATGTTCCGTCATAAACTGTGCCAACAATGGTGTGAAAATTCGACAATGGAAGAAGAAAGTATGCACGAAGACTGCCTTGTTTGCAGAACAAGAAGTTAGGAAGACGTGGGTGAAAAATATCAACAGAAAGGACTTTGTTCCAAATGAATACAGCCGGGTGAGTTTTCGTTAACATTCAGTCTCGTACTACTCATAGTCTCGCTGAGAGTCCCGGACGATTCTGGCCGAAAGAACAGCAGTATGAGGCTACTGTAGCCCTCGGCACTAGCACAAGCCTATAAATGAATGAATGAATGAATGAATGAATGAATGAATGAATGACTTAGGAGAATGATAAAATAAATTAAATATAACATTAACACATAGCCTAATTTACCGCTCGCGTTAACATTACAGCAGCATAATCTTTATGGCTTGTTGACGTTAGTTATAGCCAGCGTTCCACAGTTTTTAGTGTTTGATTATGGGAATAGATCATTCTATTTCCATAACCAATCATTAAAAACAGCGATAAACTACCTTCATCTGTAACTGGAGGCCACTGCCTAACATCATCAATCCAAGACATGTCTGTGTTATCCGTAACAGATCCTCCACGCTGCTGTGTTTGGGTTACTTGATGGAGCACCGCACCCTCCAGTTATGGCGGGGCCACTAGGGGGCGCATGTCCACAATTTTCAAGTCGAAAAGGTGTATAAACTGCTGCATACTGCAAGAAGAAGAAAAAACTAAAACTAAGACTAAAAACTAAATAAAAAAACTAAACTGAAACTAGTCAATTCCTCAAAATAAAAACTAAACTAAAACTACTAAATTACTTGTTGAACTAACTAAAACTAAACTGAAATAAAAAAGCAAACTGGAAAACTAAATAAAAATAAAAACTAAAGAAAATTTCAAAACTATAATAACCTTGACTAGAACTCGCAATAGCAATAGAAACGGCCTCCAAAGACGCCATGGAATTGCAAAAGAAAGTGACTGTTGAAGCTTACTGCAAAAACAAATGCATGTTTTTTGTGTGGAAAGGGATCGCACGACCAGGCAGATTGCTGGTTCCGTGACAAAAACTGCATGAAATGCAATAGGAAAGGGCACATACAGAGAATGTGTAAAACGAAAGGAAATGAGGAAGGATAAAAGAGTTAATGAAATGAATGACACTGATGCTAGTGGATCAGCTTCTGATGAGACAGACAATGGATTGGGTCACATAGAACTGCATTCAATGAGAGAGAGTGATTAAAAAAAATGATATGGGTGACCCCAAAGATTAATGCAAAGAAACTGAAGATTGAGCTTGATACAGGATCGGCACTCTCACTCATATCACTGAAAGATTACAAAGAAAACTTTGCAGATGTGAAATTGAAACAGACACCAATCCTACTGAAAACATACACTGGAGAAAAGGTGGCGCCAGTGGGGGAAATAAAGTTAAAGTGAAATATGAAAATAAAAGAAAAACACTTGACTTGTATGTGCTGCAGCGTGGAGGTGTGCCGTTATTCGGACTTGATTGGCTGCAAATGGTCCAGCTTAAATGGCAGTCTATTAAAGCTATGCAGCTCACTGAGAATGGAAACAGTAAAGCTTCACAGGAAAAGCTGAACCTGTTACTACAACGCGCAGCACCAGTGTTTGAAGAGGGCATAGGGACTCTCAAGCAGATGAAGGCACGAGTCACAGTGGATGAACATGCCTCGCTCAAGTTCCTGAAAGCTCGTCCTGTCCCCTATGCGCTACGTCCAAGACTGGAGACAGAGTTACAACAGGCTAGAGGACCACAGGCATTCTATCCAAGGTTGAATGGTCGACTGGGCAACCCCAGTTGTACCAGTTGTGAAGAAAAATGGTGCAATTAGGCTATGCGGTGACTTCAAGGTAACGATCAACCCAGTCCTTCATGCAGATCAATACCCATTGCCCCGCATAGAAGAAATTTTGCATCACTAGCCGGTGGACAACATTTTTCAAAGATTGATTTGGCCCAGGCTTATTTACAAATGGAAATGGATGCTGAGTCGAAAAAAGTTCCTCACCATTAATACCTACAAAGGCCTTTTTCAATATAATAGGCTAGTGTTCGGTATCGCATCCGCCCCTGCAGTGTGGCAGCATGCTATCGACCAGGTGCTACAGGGCATCCCAGGCACGCAGTGCTACTTAGATGACATCATAGTCACAGGGCAAGATGACAGCTCTCATTTGGCGAATCTGGAAGCAGACCTGAATAGGCTAGCTGAGTGTGGACTTAGGGCCAGTAAGGACAAATGTGAGTTCTTTAAAGACTCCATTGAGTATTGTGGGCACAGAATTGACCGAGATGGTCTCCACAAATCTCAGGATAAGATTGATGCCATCCTGAAAGCGCCTAAGCCCACCAATGTCTCACAGCTTCGCTCATTCTTAGGATTGATTTGTGATAGTAGTGAACTACTATCACAAATTCCTGCTGAATCTTGCAACAGTGCTTCACCCCTTGCACAGCCTTCTGCAAACCAAAGTGACATGGAAGTGGACGAAAAGCTGTGACATAGCGTTCAAGAGTGCAAAGGAACTCATCACATCAGAAAGAGTACTGACACACTACAACCCAGACTTGCCCCTTCGACTGGCTTGTGATGCCTCGCCATATGGCATCGGTGCCGTCCTTTCACACAAAATTTCAGACGGCTCTGAACGTCCTATTGCCTTTGCATCTCGATCCTTATGTGCTACTGAAAAGAACTATGCACACAAGGCTAAGCCCACGCAAGGGCTTAGCCTTGTGTGGGGTGTGAAGAGATTTAACCAGTACTTATATGGCAAAGTGCTTCACATTAATTACAGACCACCAACCTCTAGTGGCCATTTTTAATCCTAGGAAGTCAATTCCAGCGATGACTGCAGCACGCTTGCAAAGGTGGGCATTGTTCTTAGGTGGACATGACTATGTGATTGAGTACAAAGGCACACTACATCATGGCAACACTGATGGACTCTCACGCTTGCCTTGTGAGCCTAGGAAGTCAATTCCAGCGATGACTGCAGCACGCTTGCAAAGGTGGGCATTGTTCTTAGGTGGACATGACTATGTGATTGAGTACAAAGGCACACTACATCATGGCAACACTGATGGACTCTCACGCTTGCCTTGTGAGCCTGAATACAATGCGTCTGCAGACCCAGCTGAAACGTTCCATCTAGCCCATGTCGAGAACTTACCTGTCACAAGCGCACAGATCAAACAGGAAACCAGCCGAGATCCAACCATGGCAAAGGTGTTTGAGCTAACGGTGAAGGGGTGGCCTGCCAAAAATACAGTGGGCTTACCGGAGTACTTCAGTGGACGTGAACAGCTATCCATGTGTCATGGGTGCATCATGTTGGGAACCAGAATCGTAGTGCCGCCCAAGCTGCGCTCCAACGAAGCACTCCATGAGGGACACATGGGCGTTGTAAAGATGAAGAGCCTTGCAAGAAGCTACATATGGTGGCCAGGCATTGATCTACAGATAGAGGAGATGGCCAAGTCGTGTTCCGGGTGTCAGCAGACACAAAAGCAGCCTCCACCTGCTCCTGTCCACAGCTGGGAGTGGCCCACCGCTCCTTGGCAAAGGATTCATGTAGACAACGCTGGGCCTTTCCTCAATCGTATGTTCCTTGTTGTGGTCGATGCATATTCAAAGTGGCCAGAGGTCTTCATTGTGAAAAATGCTACAACCACAAAAACAGTCGAAGTACTCCGCACACTGTTTGGCAGAACAGGATTGCCCGAACGACTTGTCAGTGACAATGGCAGTCAATTCACCTCTGAAGAGTTTCAGTCATTCATCCGGCGAAATGTTATCAAGCACACCACAGCTGTACCCTACCATCCTGCTACGAATGGCCTAGCTGAACGCTTTGTCCAGTCCTTTAAACAGTCAATGAAAACAATGTCAAACTCCCACATGTCTCTGCAAGAAAAGATGGCAAAGTTCCTAGATGCCTACAGAAATGCTGACCATGCTACGACAGGCCAAGCTCCAGCTGTATTGTTCATGGGTAGACGACTGAGGTCGCATCTTGATCTGCTAAAGCCTGACCTGCGTAGAGATGTCATGCGAAAACAGTTCCACAAAGCAAAGACTGGTCATGTGAGAAACTTTGTGATCGGACAACAAGTTCTAGCTAGAGACTATCGTCAATCAAAGCAGAAATGGCAGCACAGTGAAGTCTTTTCCAAGACAGGGCCACTGACCTACACAGTGATGATTGGACATCACATCTGGCGCAGACACGTCAACCAACTGCTAGATGCAACTGCTCATCATGCCACCAACAACAGCCCTGAGGATGGTGTTCATGCCTCTGAGGATTTTGATGAACTCATGTGCACAGTCTCAGAGCCCCCACTTCAAGCTGAAGATGGAAATGCTACACCTGACAATGCAGAACCCGAGGTACCTGCTCAGAGCTCTGATACTCAAGAGAGACGCTATCCTGAAAGAGCTCATCGTCCTCCTGATAGATTGACCTTCTAACCTAACAAAATAATACATTGTCTTAGTTATGTTAAATGTGTGTTAGTTGTTTTAGTGTTAAGTTTAGCACTAAGGTTAAAGTTATGGTGTTTAGATTAATGTGATTTCCTTAAGATATGATTGCTTATAGGTATAGGGTATTGAATTTATTTCTTTAGTATATCAGATAGACATCAATGCTGAAAGGGAGGAAGTGTTATGTTCACATTTGATATGGGAACTACTTTTAGTTATATTACAGGGACTACTTTATGTTATGCGCATTGATACTTAACCTACAGGTTACCTAGAGTAATATCATTTATTAATAGAGTAGTGATGTGTCACGCTTTGATTGCGCATTGTAATGCTTTTACCAAGTACCCAGTAAAGGCAACGTTTACTTTACTTCGGTGTCCGAGTGGATTATGTATGTTGTGAAAGTGACAAACACAACAGAGGTAAACGCTGGAATGATGTCTATATAGACAGGTGGAGGTCAGGATGTAGCTCTGGAAACTCTGGAATTCAATCATATACAAATAAAAAGAAAAACAGATAGGGGGCAAAGGACAGCACAAAAAACTAAAGGAACAATTAATGAGGTGCTGCTAATTAACTATGGATACAGCTGAAGGGAGAAGAGGAAAGGAGGAGAGAGTAGAGGGGTGAGGACACCAGTTAGTGGATCATGTTGGTGTTTCCCTGCAGCGTAGACCTATAGCAGCATAGCTATGATGAGGCTATGTTTCAGACCACCCTGCTCTAGTCTGGTCTTCATCTAGTCCTGTAACTGTAGCCGTGACTATTAGCCCCTAAAATGTATTCACAACATTTTCAGATCAGCATCTGCTGTAATGACACTTTTCATTCTCCGTTGTAGCATCAAGAATGTTAAATTCTAACGTTATAAATAGTGATCAGAGAAGATTCAGAGGAGACACTAACAGATGAGCAGGTTCTAGACCGTACACCTAGACCAGATCCAGATGATCAGGTTCTAGACCGTAGACCTGGACCAGATCCAGATGATCAGGTTCTAGAACATAGACTTGGACCAGATTCAGATGATCAGGTTCTAGACCGTAGACCTGGACCAGATCCAGATGATCAGGTTCTAGGCCGTAGACCTGGATCATATCCAGATGATCAGGTTCTAGGCCGTAGACCTGGACCAGATCAAGATGATCAGGTTCTAGGCCGTAGACCTGGACCAGATCCAGATGATCAGGTTCTAGACCGTAGACCTGGACCAGATCCAGATGATCAGGTTCTAGACCGTAGACCTGGACCAGATCCAGATGATCAGGTTCTAGACCGTAGACCTGGACCAGATCCAGATGATCAGGTTCTAGGCCGTAGACCTGGACCAGATCCAGATGATCAGGTTCTAGGGCGTAGACCTGGACCAGATCCAGATGATCAGGTTCTAGGCCGTAGACCTGGACCAGATCCAGATGATCAGGTTTTAGACCATAGACCTGGACCAGATCCAGATGATCAGGTTCTAGAACGTAGACTTGGACGAGATTCAGATGATCAGGTTCTAGACCGTAGACCTGGACCAGATCCAGATGATCAGGTTCTAGACTGTAGACCTGGACCAGATCCAGATGATCAGGTTCTAGACCGTAGACCTGGACCAGATCCAGATGATCAGGTTCTAGACTGTAGACCTGGACCATATCCAGATGATCAGGTTCTAGACTGTAGACCTGGACCAGATCCAGATGATCAGGTTCTAGGCCGTAGACCTGGACCAGATCCAGATGATCAGGTTCTAGGCCGTAGACCTGGACCAGATCCAGATGATCAGGTTCTAGACCGTAGACCTGGACCAGATCCAGATGATCAGGTTCTAGGCCGTAGACCTGGACCAGATCCAGATGATCAGGTTCTAGAACCTAGACCTGGACCAGATCCAGATGATCAGGTTCTAGACCGTAGACCTGGACCAGATCCAGATGATCAGGTTCTAGGCCGTAGACCTGGACCAGATCCAGATTATCAGGTTCTAGACCGTAGACCTGGACCAGATCCAGATAATCAGGTTCTAGGCTGTAGACCTGGACCAGATCCAGATAATCAGGTTCTAGGCCGTAGACCTGGACCAGATCCAGATGATCAGGTTTTAGACCATAGACCTGGACCAGATCCAGATGATCAGGTTCTAGACCGTAGACCTGGACCAGATCCAGATAATCAGGTTCTAGGCCGTAGACCTGGACTAGATCCAGATGATCAGGTTCTAGACCGTAGACCTGGACCAGATCCAGGGTGATCAAAGCAATGGTTCATTTATATTTGGCAAGCAACTTATCTCTAAACCACTAATCAGCTCATCTTGGTCCTAGTTCTAATCTCTCTCATTTCTGGTCCTGATCCTAATCCTGGTCTGTGGTCTGTGGTCTCTCTGGTCCTCAGGGATCTTCTGCACCATCTCCTTGTGCACGTATGCAGCCAGCGTCAGCTACGACCTGTCCAGGAACCCTCCCTTCATCTATGGTCTGCCGGCAGATGTGGATCACGGTTACGGCTGGTCCGTCTTCTGTGCCTGGGCAAGTCTGGGTCTCACCGTGGCCTCAGGCTGCCTCGGCACCACCTTTCCCTTTCTGAGCCGGGCTGGAGTGCTGAGATCCAAGACGGCCCGCGAGTCCTCCGTCTGAACCACCGTCGGAACCTGGGAAGCCATCTGGACAGGGCTTAGACCTGATACCAACTTCTGGACTGCAGGTTCTGCAGCTGGGCTGCCCCCTGCTGGTGGTTTCTGGTGTGGCTGCGTTTACTAAAACACACACAGCTGAGTCTAAGTTAGACCACGACCAAGTCTCCTAATCCAGGTCACGTCGTCCATATTTCAATCTCTCGATCTCCTGGTCAAGATCTCTCAGACCAGATCTCATCAGTTCAGAGCTCCCAGTCCATATCTCCAGGTCCCGATCTCCCGCTAACTCCAGTCCTGATCACCTGGGGTGAGTCTGGAGTCCAGAACTTGAAAGAACTTTCAGGATGTCTTGGCAACTTTTAAACGTGTTTCTGAGTAGGAGGGTGGAGCATCCAATCAGAAGGAAGCACAAGAGGGAACCAGGGTCCGCCAGACCCGGTTCTGTTTAGAGTTAAATATTGTTGTTCATCCAGCAGAGACAGAAATTCATTTTTAGACCAAACTCCAGACAGGATGTAACTCAGAGACCAATCATAGGTATGAGGAACCTGAATGTTCAATCAGTGTTGTTCAGTATTGATCTTGAACTAAAGACTGATCGGAAACAGCAGAAGTTTGGCCGCTCCGTTACAGCTGCTATAGTGACCTGCTGAGGACCAGCTGCTTCTGCAGCTGCTTTTACAGCAGTGGTCTTCAGGACCGGTTTCCTTTTATTCCCCAAAAGTGATTTACTGAAGAGCTGCTTGTATCATCTTCTAAGAGCAACACAGATTCACTGGTTACCTAGGATTTCTGTTCTGAAGCCACTGTGGAAGATCAAGAACCTGCTGTTCCTTTGCTGACCACTAGAGGAACTGCAGCCTCTAGTGGTTGGTAGAGGAACTGCAGCCTTTAGTGGTCAGTAGAGGAACTGCAGCCTCTAGTGGTCGGTAGAGGAACTGCAGCCTTTAGTGGTCAGTGAAGGGACTGCAGCCTCTAGTGGTCGGTAGAGGAAGTGCAGCCTCTAGTGGTCGGTAGAGGAAGTGCAGCCTCTAGTGGTCAGTAAAGGAACTGCAGCCTCTAGTGGTCGGTAGAGGAACTGCAGCCTCTAGTGGTCAGTAAAGGAACTGCAGCCTCTAGTGGTCAGTAGAGGAACTGCAGCCTCTAGTGGTCAGTAAAGGAACTGCAGCCTCTAGTGGTCAGTAGAGGAAGTGGAGCCTCTAGTGGTCAGTAGAGGCTCCACTTCCTCTACTGACCACTAGAGGCTGTAGAGGACAGTAGAGGAAGTGGAGCCTCTAATGACCACTAGAGGAAGTGGAGCCTTTAGTGGTCAGTAGAGGAAGTGGAGCCTCTAGTGGTCGGTAGAGGAAATGCAGCCTCAAGTGGTCGGTAGAGGAAGTGGAGCCTCTAGTGGTCAGTAGAGGAACTGCAGCCTCTAGTTGTCAGTAGAGGAACCACCACTGAAACAGAACAGTATTTACAGGTGTTTGAAGACCTGTATGATCTTCAAACATAATAATACTTTATCAGTGTCATCAGGATGAAGGTGGATTTTTTTTTTTTTTACATATTGTGGCTCTAGTGGTGTTTATTTACAGTGAGAGAGGAAGGAACTTGGGGCAGAAAGAGAATGAGGAAGACATGCAGCAGAGGGTCACAGACTAGGAGTTGAACCTGCGACTTCTGCAAAAGCATTGTCACCTGTGGACAAGGAGCACCTCCTCCAACCAGCGAGCTACCTGGTGGCTCTTCTCTACTGTTCTTTAATGTGAGAAATTTCTGAACCGTCTGTGTGAAATCATGTTGAGTAAAACTGGACAATGTGTTACATTTTTACTCAGAAGTTGGAATTGACCAGTTCCAGATGTGGAAATTTCAACTGGAATTTCCCTGAAATTCCACCTGGTAATTTTAGAGAAACCTTCAGGATCGATGTACAACCAGGTTCACCTGGCTCCAGGTGCTGCTCAAGCTCCTCCCCCTTTCTGCATCACAGTTGAGCAGATGTTTAAATCGCAGTTTTTACGTTGAGAAGATGAGACTTTGAGTCATAACTTTACAAAGAAATTAAGATTTTTATCACTGAAGCGTGCAATTCTACAGAAGTCACAATTTTATGAAAGAAATTATGATATTAGGACATAAAGTTGAATTGATACCAAACTGACAATTTTCCAAACCAAAGTTGTAATTTTATTTCAGAAAATTTTGATTTTATAACAAAAACTTGATCTGATGTCAATTTGATTTGATTTAGTCAAATTTGAGATTTTATGACAGAACAGAAAGTTTGGATATTGTGAAATTTGTGATCGTAATTTTAAGTTAATATTTTACAACAAAGTTGTTTTTTTTTTTTTTAAAGCAACAATTTAAAAAGTCGTGGTTTTGCCACCAAATTGTGAAATTCAACAAAAGTTTGATTTAAAAAAAAAAAGTTCAAAAACTATCAAAAATTGTGCTTTCACAAAACTTTCAAATTTAGGACATCAAGTCAAAATTTTAATGTATGTTGAAGTGTTAAGTCGCTATTTAAAATTCGTAATTTTAATTCAAATTGTCACAATTATATTAAAAAGAAAACACCTGTTTTTACAACAAAAAGTTCCTGATGACAAAATATTGCTTTCAAGTTGAAAAAATCTCCAGTATCTTAGATTATACAGTTGTACAAAAGAAGTGTATTTAATTTAACTTGCTTTTATGATGTAAATTAGTGTCAGTTAACTGAGTCACTGAAGCCCACATCTGGCCACGCCCCCAAACACGTCTGTCTACACCCCAAACACGTCTGGCCACGCCCCCAAACACATCTGTCCACACCCCCAAACACATCTGTCCACACCCCAAACACATCTGTCCACACCCCAAACACATCTGTCCACGCCCCCAAACACATCTGTCCACGCCCCCAAACACATCTGTCCACACCCCAAACACGTCTGTCCACACCCCCAAACACATATGTCCACGCCCCCGAACACGTCTGTCCACGCCCCCAAACACATCTGTCCACGCCTCCAAACACGTCTGTCCATGCCCCCAAACACATCTGTCCACGCCCCCAAACACGTCTGTCCACGCCCCAAACACATCTGTCCACGCCACCAAATACATCTGTGAACACCCCAAACACATCTGTCCACGCCCCCAAACACGTCTGTCCACGCCCCAAACACATCTGTTCACGCCCCCAATTACATCTGTGAACACCCCAAACATATATTCACGCCCCCAATTACATCTGTGAACACTCCAAACACATATGTCCACGCCTCCGAACACGTCTGTCCACACCCCCGAACACGTCTGTCCACGCCCCAAACACATCTGTCCACGCCTCCAAACACATCTGTCCACACCCCCAAACACATCTGTCCACGCCCCCAAACATCTCTGTCCACGCCGCCAAACATGTCTGTCCATGCCCCCAAACACGTCTGTCCACACCCCAAACATGTCTGTCCACGCCCCCAAACACGTCTGTCCACACCCCAAACACATCTGTCTGTCCACACCCCCAAGCCCTCTGTCCACGCCCCCAAACATCTCTGTCCACGCCGCCAAACATGTCTGTCCATGCCCCCAAACACGTCTGTCCACACCCCAAACATGTCTGTCCACGCCCCCAAACACGTCTGTCCACACCCCAAACATGTCTGTCCACGCCCCCAAACACGTCTGTCCACACCCCAAACACATTTGTCTATGCCACCAAATACATCTGTTCACACCCCCAAACACGTTTGTCCACGCCTCCAAACACATCTGTTCACGCCCCCAAACACGTCTGTCCACACCCCAAACACATCTGTCCACGCCCCCAAACACATCTGTCCACACCCCCAAACACGTCTGTCCACGCCTCCAAACACGTCTGTCCACGCCTCCAAACATGTCTGTTCACGCCCCCAAACATGTCTCTTCACGCCCCCAAACACATCTGTTACGCCCCCAAACACATCTGTCCACGCTCCTCAAGCAATGTTGACACTTTTTTTACTAACAGGTCCATCTTATCTTTATTCATTCAGCCATAAACTCACAGAACTGCTGTCTGTTATCAGGAAACGTGTTACCGTGACGTTTCTGACGCTGTGATGAGCTAGCATTACTAACAGCGGATAGCAGGATTTAGCTCCTGTGATGTCATTCACACTTTCAACTTCAGAGGTAAATGGAACACCCCCTGGTTCTTTCTAACATCTGGTCCAGAACCGGGACACGTCTGGATCAGAACCACGACTTAACATCTGGTTCTGGTCCAGAGCCAGGACACATCTGGATCAGAACCAGGACACATCCAGATGGACCTCTTCATCCTGGAACAGACTCTGGAGCAGACTAGAACCTTTGTGTAGCTCCTCCCCTTCTCTTACAGGAAGTGCAGGTTGTACAATCTGTATCATGGAAGTGTTTGCTGATTGGTTCTTGTTGTCAGGTGACTCAGCTGAGGCAGACATTTATACCTGAAAACTCTGATACCTGCTCCGTTACTAATGTGCCCTGATGCTTAGTGACTGTTCGTCCCCAAAACCCTGAAGACCTCCTCCACCTGTCCTAGACCTGCCAAAGACCTCTCCTACACCTGCCCTCCACCTGTTCTTCACCTGTTCTCCATCTGTCCTACACTGGCCCTCCACCTGTTCTCCACCTGTTCTCCATCTGTCCTGAACTTGTTCTTCATCTGTCCTCCACCTGTCCTCCACCTGCCAAAGCCTTGTCCTTCACCTGTAGCATTGTCTTTGTTGCAGATGTGTTGTCCAGGTGACATTGTTAACCTGGGCTAAAACTTAACAACATCTTATGATACCCACATTTTGTTTTCCATCAACCACCATCTAAACTTGCTTCTTCAGGGTTCACTGACCTGATGAAGACCCCCAGAGGCTGCTCTAGGGGTCTTCAGTTGACTGGTGGTGTAAACCTGGACAGATTACCAGCCTATTGCAGGGATTCACCTTCTTTGATTCCTACTTTGACGCCTCCTCTGTCCTCTGGGACACCTCATCATCATACCCATCCAGAACCAGTTCCTTTACTCTCTGGGATCATCTGTGGTTCCTGTTCCACCAGGCTCCTCTAGAGCTTTCACATTATCTCCCTCAGGTACCTTCTCAACACACCAAAACCCCTAATAACTCTCTGCTCCCTTTTCCTTTTTAGCCTGTGGATGCTCTGCTGCCCTCTGGTGGATATTAGAAATGTCTCTTCTGCTGCATTCTGATGATATTCTGTAAATAAACAATATAAACCCCATCAGATTGACTCTATTCTGTCAGTGACAAATGGTAACATCTGTAATCATTTTCAAGTTTTACATTGATTGTATTTATAATAATGTCTTCTACATAATTAAGTCTTGAATAAATGTGAAACAAGTTACGATGGTTCTGGAGTTCAGAAGAATCAACAAAAATGAATTATTAACATGAAGCAGAAGAGGACTAAAAGCTTGGAGAATCCTCTTCATCACTACCTCCCTCTGGAGCCCTGCTTCCACAGCCCCTGGTCACCAGTACCGGGTCTGTCACCTAGTCTCAGGTCTTTACCGGGTCTGTCACCTAGTCTTTGGTCTTTACCGGGTCTGTCACCTAGTCTCAGGTCTTTACCGGGTACGTCACCTAGTCTCAGGTCTTTACCGGGTCTGTCACCTAGTCTCAGGTCTTTACCGGGTCTGTCACCTAGTCTCAGGTCTTCACCAGGTCAACACCTAGTCTCAGGTCTTTACCGGGTCTGTCACCTAGTCTCAGGTCTTTACCGGGTCTGTCACCTACTCTCAGGTCTTCACCAGGTCAACACCTAGTCTCAGGTCTTTACCGGGTCAACACCTAGTCTCAGGTCTTTACCGGGTCTGTCACCTAGTCTCAGGTCTTTACTGGGTCTGTCACCTAGTCTCAGGTCTTTACCGGGTCTGTCACCTAGTCTCAGGTCTTTACCGGGTCTGTCACCTAGTCTCAGGTCTTTACAGGGTCTGTCACCTAGTCTCAGGTCTTTACCGGGTCTGTCACCTAGTCTCAGGTCTTTACAGGGTCTGTCACCTAGTCTCAGGTCTTTACCGGGTCTGTCACCTAGTCTCAGGTCTTTACCGGGTCAACACCTAGTCTCAGGTCTTAACTGGGTCTGTTACCTAGTCTCAGGTCTTTACCGGGTCTGTCACCTAGTCTCAGGTCTTTACCGGGTCTGTCACCTAGTCTCAGGTCTTTACCGGGTCAACACCTAGTCTCAGGTCTTTACCGGGTCTGTCACCTACTCTCAGGTCTTCACCAGGTCAACACCTAGTCTTAGGTCTTTACCGGGTCAACACCTAGTCTCAGGTCTTTACCGGGTCTGTCACCTACTCTCAGGTCTTAACTGGGTCTGTTACCTAGTCTCAGGTCTTTACCGGGTCAACACCTAGTCTCAGGTCTTTACCGGGTCTGTCACCTACTCTCAGGTCTTCACCAGGTCAACACCTAGTCTCAGGTCTTTACCGGGTCAACACCTAGTCTCAGGTCTTTACCGGGTCTGTCACCTAGTCTCAGGTCTTTACTGGGTCTGTCACCTAGTCTCAGGTCTTTACCGGGTCTGTCACCTAGTCTCAGGTCTTTACCGGGTCAACACCTAGTCTCAGGTCTTTACCGGGTCTGTCACCTACTCTCAGGTCTTCACCAGGTCAACACCTAGTCTCAGGTCTTTACCGGGTCAACACCTAGTCTCAGCTCTTTACCGGGTCTGTCACCTACTCTCAGGTCTTCACTAGGTCAACACCTAGTCTCAGGTCTTTACCGGGTCTGTCACCTACTCTCAGGTCTTCACTAGGTCAACACCTAGTCTCAGGTCTTTACCGGGTCTGTCACCTAGTCTTAGGTCTTTAACAGGTCGGTCTTCACCAGGTCACCTAGTCTCAGGTCTTTACCGGGTCGGTCTTCACCAGGTCACCTAGTCTCAGGTCTTTACCGGGTCTGTCACCTAGTCTCAGGGCTTTACCTGGTCTGTCATCTAGTCTCAGGTCTTTACCGGGTCAGTTTTCACCAGGTCACCTAGTCTCAGGTCTTCACCAGGTCTGTCACCTACTCTCAGGTCTTAACTGGGTCTGTTACCTAGTCTCAGGTCTTTACCGGGTCGGTCTTCACCAGGTCACCTAGTCTCAGGTCTTTACCGGGTCTGTCACCTAGTCTCAGGTCTTAACCAGGTTGGTCTTCACCAGGTCACCTAGTCTCAGGTCTTCACCAGGTCAACACCTAGTCTCAGGTCTTTACCGGATCGGTCTTCACCAGGTCACCTAGTCTCAGGTCTTCACCAGGTCAACACCTAGTCTCAGGTCTTTACCGGGTCGGTCTTCACCAGGTCACCTTGTCTCAGGTCTTCACCAGGTCCATCACCTAATCTCAGGTCTTCACCAGGTCCGTCACCTAGTCTCAGGTCTTTACCGGATCGGTCTTCACCAGGTCACCTAGTCTCAGGTCTTCACCAGGTCAACACCTAGTCTCAGGTCTTTACCGGATCGGTCTTCACCAGGTCACCTAGTCTCAGGTCTTCACCAGGTCAACACCTTGTCTCAGGTCTTCACCAGGTCCATCACCTAGTCTCAGGTCTTCACCAGGTCCGTCACCTAGTCTCAGGTCTTTACCGGGTCGGTCTTCACCAGGTCACCTAATCTCAGGTCTTCACCAGGTCCGTCACCTAGTCTCAGGTCTTTACCGGATCGGTCTTCACCAGGTCACCTAGTCTCAGGTCTTCATCAGGTCAACACTTAGTCTCAGGTCTTTACCGGGTCGGTCTTCACCAGGTCACCTTGTCTCAGGTCTTCACCAGGTCCGTCACCTAGTCTCAGGTCTTCACCAGGTCCGTCACTTAGTGTCAGGTCTTTACCGGGTCGGTCTTCACCAGGTCACCTAATCTCAGGTCTTCACCAGGTCCGTCACCTAGTCTCAGGTCTTTACCGGATCGGTCTTCGCCAGGTCACCTAGTCTCAGGTCTTCATCAGGTCAACACTTAGTCTCAGGTCTTTACCGGGTCGGTCTTCACCAGGTCACATGTCTCAGGTCTTCACCAGGTCCGTCACCTAGTCTCAGGTCTTCACCAGGTCCGTCACTTAGTCTCAGGTCTTTACCGGGTCGGTCTTCACCAGGTCACCTAGTCTCAGGTCTTTACCGGGTCGGTCTCACCTATCTCAGGTCTTTCACCTTCCAGGTCACCTAGTCTCAGGTCCTTCACCAGGTCAACACCTAGTCTCAGGTCTTTACCTGGTCGGTCTTCACCAGGTCACCTTGTCTCAGGTCTTCACCAGGTCCATCACCTAGTCTCAGGTCTTAACTGGGTCTGTTACCTAGTCTCAGGTCTTTACCGGGTCGGTCTTCACCAGGTCACCTAGTCTCAGGTCTTTACCGGGTCTGTCACCTAGTCTCAGGTCTTAACCAGGTTGGTCTTCACCAGGTCACCTAGTCTCAGGTCTTCACCAGGTCAACACCTAGTCTCAGGTCTTTACCGGATCGGTCTTCACCAGGTCACCTAGTCTCAGGTCTTCACCAGGTCAACACCTAGTCTCAGGTCTTTTACTTACCGGGTCGGTCTTCACCAGGTCACCTTGTCTCAGGTCTTCACCAGGTCCATCACCTAATCTCAGGTCTTCACCAGGTCCGTCACCTAGTCTCAGGTCTTTACCGGATCGGTCTTCACCAGGTCACCTAGTCTCAGGTCTTCACCAGGTCAACACCTAGTCTCAGGTCTTTACCGGATCGGTCTTCACCAGGTCACCTAGTCTCAGGTCTTCACCAGGTCACACACTTGTCTCAGGTCTTCACTTCACCAGGTCCACCAGTCACCTAGTCTCAGTCACCAGTCCGTCTCTTTACCGGGTCGGTCTTCACCAGGTCACCTAATCTCAGGTCTTCACCAGGTCCGTCACCTAGTCTCAGGTCTTTACCGGATCGGTCTTCACCAGGTCACCTAGTCTCAGGTCTTCATCAGGTCAACACTTAGTCTCAGGTCTTTACCGGGTCGGTCTTCACCAGGTCACCTTGTCTCAGGTCTTCACCAGGTCCGTCACCTAGTCTCAGGTCTTCACCAGGTCCGTCACTTAGTGTCAGGTCTTTACCGGGTCGGTCTTCACCAGGTCACCTAATCTCAGGTCTTCACCAGGTCCGTCACCTAGTCTCAGGTCTTTACCGGATCGGTCTTCGCCAGGTCACCTAGTCTCAGGTCTTCATCAGGTCAACACTTAGTCTCAGGTCTTTACCGGGTCGGTCTTCACCAGGTCACATGTCTCAGGTCTTCACCAGGTCCGTCACCTAGTCTCAGGTCTTCACCAGGTCCGTCACTTAGTCTCAGGTCTTTACCGGGTCGGTCTTCACCAGGTCACCTAGTCTCAGGTCTTTACCGGGTCTGTCACCTAGTCTCAGGTCTTTACCAGGTCGGTCTTTACCAGGTCACCTAGTCTCAGGTCTTCACCAGGTCAACACCTAGTCTCAGGTCTTTACCTGGTCGGTCTTCACCAGGTCACCTTGTCTCAGGTCTTCACCAGGTCCATCACCTAGTCTCAGGTCTTCACCAGGTCCGTCACCTAGTCTCAGGTCTTTACCGGTTTACCGGGTCGGTCTCACCAGGTTACCTAATCTCAGGTCTTCACCAGGTCCCCTAGTCTCAGGTCTTTACCGGTCGGTCTTCACCAGGTCACCTAGTCTCAGGTCTTCATCAGGTCAACACTTAGTCTCAGTCACCTCTTCTTCAGGTCCAGGTCTTCCAGGTCCGTCACCTAGTCTCAGGTCTTCCCCTTACCAGGTCGTCGGTCTTCACCAGGTCACCTAATCTCAGGTCACCTAGTCTCAGTCTTCGGTCTTCACCAGGTCACCTAGTCTCAGGTCTTAGGTCACCTAGTCTCAGGTCTTTACCGGTCTTCACCAGGTCTCAGGTCTTTACCCGGGTCAGTTTTCACCAGGTCACCTAGTCTCAGGTCTTTACCGGGGTCTGTCACCTAGTCTCAGGTCTTTACGGGGTCTGTCACCTATCTCAGGTCTTTACCGGGTCTAGTCTCAGGTCTTTACCGGGTCTGTCACCTACTAGTCTTTCACCAGGTTAGGTCTTTACCGGGTCAACACCTAGGTCTCAGGTCTTTACCGGTCTGTCACCTAGTCTCTCAGGTCTTCACTAGGTCAACACCTAGTCTCAGGTCTTTACCGGGTCTTCACCTAGTCTCAGGTGTCACTAGTCTCAGGTCTTTTACCGGGTCTGTCACCTAGTCTCAGGTCTGGGTCTTCAGGTCACCTAGTCTCAGGTCTTTACCGGGTCGGTCTTCACCAGGTCACCTAGTCTCAGGTCTTTACCGGGTCTGTCACCTAGTCTCAGGGGTTACTCTGTCATCTAGTCTCAGGTCTTTACCACCGGGTCAGTTTTCACCAGGTCCTCAGGTCTCAGGTCTTCACCTACTCTCAGGGTCTGTCACCTAGTCTCAGGTCTTTACCGGTCGGTCTTCACTAGGTCAACACCTAGTCTCAGGTCTTTGGGCGGGTCTGTCACCTAGTCTCAGGTCTTTACCAGGTCGGTCTTCACCAGGTCACCTAGGTCTTCACCGGTCACACCTAGTTCTCAGGTCTTTACCGGGTCGGGTCTTACCAGGTCACCTTGTCTCAGGTCTTCACCAGGTCCATCACCTAGTCTCAGGTCTTCACCAGGTCCTAGTCCTCAGGTCTTTACCGGTCGGTCTTCACCAGGTCACCTAGTCTCAGGTCTTCACCAGGTCACCTAGTCAGGTCTCACCAGGTCTTAGTCTCAGGTCTTTACCGGTCGGTCTTCACCAGGTCACCTAGTCTCAGTCTTCACAGGTCCGTCACCTAGTCTCAGGTCTTTCACCAGGTCACGGTCACCTAATCTCAGGTCTTCACCAGGTCCGTCACCTAGTCTCAGGTCTTTACCGGATTGGTCTTCACCAGGTCACCTAGTCTCAGGTCTTCATCAGGTCAACACTTAGTCTCAGGTCTTTACCGGGTCGGTCTTCACCAGGTCACCTTGTCTCAGGTCTTCACCAGGTCCGTCTCTAGTCTCAGGTCTTCACCAGGTCCGTCACCTAGGGTCTTTAGGTCTCAGGTCTTCTCAGGTCTTCAGGTCCGTCACCTAGTCTCAGGTCTTTTACCAGGTCGGTCTTCACCAGGTCACTCTTGTCTAGTCAACACTCACCAGGTCTCACGGTCGTTACCGGGTCTTCACCAGGTCTTCACCTAGTCAGGTCTTTACCAGGGTCGGTCTTCACCAGGTCACCTAGTCTCAGGTCTTCACCAGGTCTGTCACCTAGTCTCAGGTCTTTACCGGGTCTGTCACCTAGTCTCAGTCTTCACCAGGTCCGTCACCTTGTCTCAGGTCTTCACCAGGTCACCTAGTCTCAGGTCTTCACCAGGTCCCTCACCCAGTCTCAGGTCTTCCCAGGTCATCACCTAGGGCAGAGGTGTTCAACTCACGGCTCTGGAGCTGCATGCGACTCTTTAGCCTCTCTGCAGCGGCTCCCTGTAGCTTTGGGGGAAAAACTTGTCAGAAGGTGAACTCACTCTGGAGCACACGAGTGCCATGTAGGTTGCTCGCCAGCAGGGGGCAGAATGAGTGTGTCTAGCAGAAAACACTGCCAGGTTGCTGCAACGAGGAAGTCGTATCTGTGTGTTGCATTCTGGGATCAATGTTACAAAAAAGGGAATGACTCAAATGAACCTGCATGGTTCTTTTTATTTTAAAGTAGGTCTACACATCCCAGTGTTTTTTTCTCCTCATTCAAAAGATTCAGGATTAAATATATTTACTTCCATGTCAACAAGTTGATATGAATCTGTCTTGGTTGTGCTCCCACATCGACAGAACAACAGCAGCTAATATTCAGTCTTTATAAGAGATGGAGGTTTTCCTTTGTTATAACAGGTAAAAACAGCAATAAAATGTCAACAGTTTTCTGTTTGTTGTTCTATAATGTCATAAATGCAACAAACTGTAGTTCTTTTTATAGTGGACGAGACAAAAAAAATGGAAATGAAACTTTCATTTGTTTCTTATATGACCACCACCGCATTAAAAAACTTTAAACACTGCCAAACATACTGGGAATAAGCTTTTGGAAAGATTCAAATCCCTCTGGATACAGAAAAACTAGATATAAAACTTCATAAACTGTTATTTTCATTATAAGGTCATAGGTTTTTATTAAGGAGAGACCCACCCATGGTCTAGGGGCAATAGACTGGTGAGGGGCAATAGACTGGTGAGGGGCAGTAGACTGGTGAGGGGCAGTAGACTGGTGAGGGGCAGTAGACTGGTGAGGGGCAATAGACTGAGAGGGGCAGTAGACCTGATGAGGGGCAGTAAAATAATGAGGGGCAGTAGACTGGGGCAATAGACTGGTGAGGGGCAGTAGAATAATGAGGGGCAGTAGACTGATGAGGGGCAGAGGACTGGTGAGGGTGGGAGGGGCAGTAGACTGGTGAGGGGCAGTAGACAGGTGAGGGGCAGTAGACAGGTGAGGGGCAGTAGAGTGGTGAGCGGGAATTGACTAGTAAGGGGCAATAAACTGGTGAGGGGTAGTAGACTGGTGAGGGGCAGTAGAATAATGAGGGGCAGTAGACTGGTGAGGGGCAGTAGACTGATGAGGGGCAGTAGAATGATGAGGGGCAGTAAACTGGTGTGGGGCAGAGGACTGGTGAGGGGCAATAGACTGGTAAGGGGAAGTAGACTGGTGTGGGTAGTAGAATGGTGAGGGGCAGTAGACTGGTGAGGGGCTGGTGAGGGGCAGTACACTGGTGTGGAGCACTAGACTGGTGAGGGGCAGTAGACAAACGGTGTGGGGGAAGGACTGGTGAGGGCAATAAGACTGTAAGGGGAAGTTAGACTGGTTGGGGCAGTAGACTGGTGGGGCAATAGACTGGTGAGGGGCAATAGACTGGTGAGGGGTAGTGGGGGTATACTGTGAGGGGGGCAGTAGAATCAGGGGGGGGTGATGAGTAGAGTGGTGAGAGTTGATAGTAAGGGACAATAAACTGGTGAGGGGTAGAAGACTGGTGAGGGCAGTGAGAGTACTGGTGAGGGGCAGTAGACTAATGAGAGGGGCAATAGACTGTGTGGGGCAAGGACTGGTGGGGGCAGTAGACTGGTGAGGGGAAATGGACTGGTGAGGGGCAGTAGACTGGTGAGGGGCAGTAGACTGGTGAGGCATAGACTGGTGAGGGGCAGTA
>JAGFBZ010000543.1:57605-117243 GCA_018398805.1 Hirundichthys speculiger
GTCCAGCTCGGTCACCGTCGGTCTCTCCAGACAGATAACCGAAGCGGTTCCGGACCCGGATCCTGGAGCCGAAGCGCTACGCTCACACGGTCCGGAGACACAGGAGGACCGGAGGACACTCGGAGCTGCGGGGCCGCAGAGACGGAGTCGCCATGTCGACAGCGGAGCTGGACGGACAGCACCGAGCAGCCCGCTGACCCACACCGGACCCCCCGGTACCGTCACAGTCCCGCCCGCTCCTCTCGTTCCCTCTCTCGGTCCGCCGCTGACCTGCAGCCCGGCCAGCCCCCTAGCCCGTCCCGCTGCGGCCGGAGGCCGCCGCTAACAGGAAGCTAACGAGCTAACAGCAGCGTCCCGGCGGCGGCGGCGGTCCGGAGCGGTCACCGCCATGCCGTTCTCCCGCTGAGCCCGCCGCCGACCGAGCAAGCGGAGCTCACGGCCGCCGGAGGCTGCTGGCGCCGCGGCCGATGATGGTTGCAGCGGCGGCGGCCCGGAGCTTCACCCGCCCCGTCGGACCTGGACAGCCCGCAGCGGAGTTCATGTAAACAGGAGCAGCGACCATGCAGGCGGCCCCCCCGCAGTACGACCTCTTCAGCGAGGACAGCGCTCCGCGGTGGAGGGGGCTGCTGGTGCCCGCCCTGGAGAAGGTACGGACACGCGCACAGCCACGCACGCACGTATGCACTGGAACCAGCAGGCGAACCAGAGCGGTTCTGGTTCTGGTCCTGGTTCTTGTCCCTGCTTTTGTTCTTGTTCTGGTCCTGGTCTCAGGCCTGGCCCCTGTCCGGGTCCCTGTTCTGGTCCTGGTTCTGGTCCCTGCTTTTGTTCTTGTTCTGGTTCCTGGTTCTGGTTCCGGTCCCTGTTTTTGTTCTGGTCCTGTTTTTGTTTGGTCCTGGTCTGGCCTGGCCAGGCCCCTGTCTGGTCCTGGTTTCTGGTTTGGTCCTGTTTGTTCTGGTCCTGGTTCTGGTCTGGTGCTTTTTTCTTGTTCTGGTCCTGGTCCAGGCCTGGGTCTGGTTCTGGTTCTCTGTTCTTGTTCTGGTCCTGGTCTGTTTGGTTCTGGTTCGTCTTGGTCTCAGGCCCGGCCCTGTCGGTCCCTGGTTCTGGTCTGTTCTGTCTGTTCTGGTCTGTTCTTGTTCTGGTGTTTGGTCTGGTCTCTGGTTATTGTTCTTGTTCTGGTCCGGTCTCCCGGTCCTGGTCCTGGTCCCTGTTCTTGTTCTGTTCTGTTCTTGTTCTGGTCCTGGTCCCTATTGTTGTTCTGGTCCTGGTCTCAGGCCTGGCCCCGGTCCTGGTCCCTGGTTCTGGTGCTCTGTTTTGTTCTGGTCCTGGTCTCTGGCCCCCCCGGTCCGGTCCTGGTTTGTTCTTGTTCTGGTCTGGTCCTGTCCTGTTTTGTGGTCCTGGTTTGTTTTTGTTTCTGGTTCTGGTCTCTGGCCCCTGTTCTGGTCCCGGTCTCAGGCCTGGCCCCGGTCCTGGTCCTGGTTCCTGTTCTTGTTCTGGTCCTGGTCCTGGTCCTGTTTCCAGTCCCTGCTTTTGTTCTTGTTCTGGTCCCGGTCTCAGGCCCGGCCCCGGTCCTGGTCCCTTCTGTTATGGTTCTGTTCTTGTTCTGTCCTGTCCTTTCTTTTCTGGTTGGTCAGGCCTGGCCCCGGTCCTGGTCCCTGTTCTTGTTCTGGTGCTGGTCTCTGTTCTTGTTCTGGTCCTGGTCTCAGGCCTGGCCCCGGTCCTGGTCCTGGTTCCTGTTCTTGTTCTGGTCCTGGTCCTGGTCCTGTTTCCAGTCCCTGCTTTTGTTCTTGTTCTGGTCCTGGTCTCTGTTTTTGTTCTGGTTCTGGTCTTGGTCTCAGGCCTGGCCCCTGTTCTGGTCCTGGTCTCAGGCCTGGCCCCGGTCCTGGTTCCTGTTCTTGTTCTGGTCCCGGTGGAGCCAGAAGGGGAACCGGTCTGCACTGAGACCAGCATGACTGCTCACATCGAAGTAAAACCGCATCAACCGAAGAACCGTCAGGGGTCCGTTTCAGAACCAGGGTTCTGTAGAAAGCCAGGTTAGCTGGAGGGTTCAGTTGGTCCGGTTCCAGAGACCAGGTAGCTGATGCTGGGAGTCTGTTACCATGGTTACCTGATCTCTGAACTGAACCTGGTCCTGAGCGGGTTCAGTCTGTCCTTCATGAAGCTGGATCGTATCAGGGTTATGGAGTAGGGTTAGGGGTTAGGGGTTAGGGGTTAGGGTTAGAGGGTTAGGGGCTAGGGGTTAGGGGTTAGGGTTAGGTTAGAGGGTTAGGGTTAGGGGTTAGGGGTTAGGGTAGGAGGGTTAGGGTTAGGGGTTGGGGTTAGGGTTAGAGGGTTAGGGGTTAGGGTTAGGGGTTAGGGTTAGGGGTTAGGGTTAGGGTTAGGGGTTAGGGGTTAGGGTTAGGGTAGGGGTTAGGGTTAGGGAGGGTTAGGGGTTAGGGTTGGGGTTAGGAGTTAGGGGTTAGTTTAGGGTTAGGTAGGGGTTAGGGGTTAGGGTTAGGGGTTAGGGTTAGGGGTTAGGAGTTAGGGGGGGGATTAGGGGTTAGGGTTAGGGTTAGGGGTTAGGGGTTAGGGTTTTAGGGGGTTTAGGGGTTGTTAGAGGGTTAGGAGTTCGGGGTTAGGAGTTAGGGTTGGGGTTAGGGTTAGGGGTTAGGGTTAGGAGTTAGGGGTTAGGGGTTAGGGTTAGGGGTTAGGAGAGGGTTAGGAGTTTAGGGGTTAGGAGTTAGGGGTTAGGGGTTAGGAGTTAGGGGTTAGGGGTTAGGGGGGTTGGTTAGGGTTTAGGGTTAGGGTTAGGGGTTTAGGGTTGGGTTAGGAGTTCGGGGTTCGGCGTTGGGGTTCGGGGTTAGGGGGTTAGGGGTTAGGGTTTAGGTTAGGGTTAGGGTTAGGGTTAGAGGGTTAGAGGGTTTGGGGGCTAGGGGTTAGAGGTTAGGAGTTAGGGGTTGGGGTTAGGAGTTAGGGGTTAGGGTTAGGAGTTAGGGGTTAGGGTTAGAGGGTTAGGAGTTAGGGGTTAGGAGTTAGGGGTTAGGAGTTAGGGGTTGGCAGGGCATATGAGACCCAAATTTAACGATTTCGATCGTTTTTTTCTGCCCTGTCGCCAGTGGCGAGGGACACAAAATCCACCATCAACTTAGGAAAAAAAAATTATTATTTTTTTATGATTTCTGCACATTTGTCATGTGTCACCAAGGTAAACATATCTAAATAACACCGGCGCGGCTCCGCCACCGTACAGGTACAGGTGAGCTGTATCACCTGGTCCATCAGGTACATGAACGCATTCACATGGTCGTCAATGTTGCAGCGCGCGTATGCAGTTGGACCACCTGTCTCCACCGGGACATTTGTGGACTGGGCTCTCCCGGCCCGCGGTCCCAGTTTTATGGGTCCAAACGGTTCCGTCCTTGGCCGCCTCATGTAGCTGACATACAGGTAGAGCTCTGATCAATGTAAATATTTATGATTAGATCAGTCAGAGTCGTAGCCTCGCTAAAATACCAAATGATTAGAACCAGAGGAAACTAAAACGCTTGACTTCTGAATTTACCTGTCAGAGTACCTGTTGTTTTTGTTGGATTCATGTCTTAAATTTTGCTGTTTGCTTGAAAGATTTAGTGATGACGATAACTGTCAAAGTCCGATAACGCCACAAAGTTTGAGCGTTGCCAAGCAACG
The DNA here is from genome assembly GCA_018398805.1 of Hirundichthys speculiger. Taxonomy (NCBI): domain Eukaryota; kingdom Metazoa; phylum Chordata; class Actinopteri; order Beloniformes; family Exocoetidae; genus Hirundichthys; species Hirundichthys speculiger. The sequence continues at coordinate 61,272 of JAGFBZ010000543.1, forward strand.
GGCAGTGGGGCGCGGAGGGGCGTGGCGCAAAAAAATGACAGCTGTATACAGCGTTTATATGAGGGGGTGAAAATGACCCCCTCTGTGGTTCCAGGTATAAATGGTCATATTCTTTTTCTTTTATCACACACTCACCAGAATTCCACTGAATGATTAATAAATCCATTTTAGAAAAAGTCATGAACTTACAGATGTAGGGGTTTATTTTAACAGAAATACAAACATTTGAAAATGCTAGGAGGTAAAAATGACCTACTTGGCGGTTCTGGTGTTAACAAAAAAGAAATAATATTAGTTTTCATAGTAAGCATCATGGAAACAGAATAAAATGCGCTTTCATGCTTGTAAATGCTTCTGAAATGTAGTGATAGTAGACGATAATAGGAGTTTTCATAAATGACAATGCTGCTGGTGCCATATTAACCCCTGACGTATGAGCGACGAAAAACACTGGCGACCAAAATTGTTAGCTGGCTACCAACTTCAAAAACCTGGTAACCAGGGGCGACTTGGTAAAAATTCTAGTTTTATGCCCTGGTTGGGGTTAGGAGTTAGGGGTTAGGGTTAGGAGTTAGGGGTTAGGGGTTAGGGGTAGGGCTGGGTATTGTGTAGAACCTCACGATTCGATTCGATTTCGATTCTTAAGGTTTCGATTCGATTCGATTTCAATTCGATTCGATATTGATTTAAATTCTTCAATATCGATTCAGTAAGAAGTAGAAATACACAAATAATTAAGAGTACCTGTCGGCAATTTTAAATATTTATTTTCATGCCCATAACAATGTGGTATGTTACATCACATCTTTGGGAAATAAAAAACATTTGAAAATAAAACAGTAGCAGCACCATAAAAGCTCACTTGTGCATAGTAGTACAAAAGTAAAAATATGACAGTTCTGTACCAAAATGAAAAAGTAAAGTGCATATAAACTTAAATAAAATGTCTTTCCTCTTGGACATAGTGATATACCTCACAACATCTGAAAATAAAACATTAGCAGCACCAAATCGCTCACTTGTGGTATATAGAACAAAAGAAAAAAAAACCAAACAAACATGACAGTTCTGTATCAAAAGTAAAGTGCGTATAAACTGTTGTACATCTTGGAAATTGTGATATACCTCAACAACATTTTTTGAACAATAACATCTGAACAATGTCCCTTCATTTCTGGTCACATACTAAGTGTGCACATGTAGATTTTTTGTTAGGAAAAGCAGTTGGGTCTACATGTTCAGGCTTCAATGCACTTCTCTGGGCGTGACAATGTCACCAGCTGTTGAGAAGATCCTCTCAGCTGGAACACTGGTTCCAGGGATACAGAGGTATCGTTTAGCTTGGGATGACAACAGGGGAAATTCCCCTCATGTTCCCCCCTCCACAGTGGAGTGGATTGGTGGAGAGTGGCAGTGGTTTTACCTCTTTGTACCTCATCACCTCATCTAATGCCTTGTCATCTGCAGTTCTGACACTGCTACTTGGGTATATGTGTTCCCCAGGAGATCAGCCAGAACACAAGAGTCCCTCGCTTTCTTTGATGGGGGCACAGCCTCATCAACTGCCTCACTGTCTGCTGCATTTATTTGGCTCACTCTGCTGAAAAAAAGAAATAAATCACATTAGTAAAGAAGAGCTTTAAAATTTTATAATTATCAGTTAATTTTAAATGCATTGTGGGAGGTATAATGGAGGCAAAATTGTTTTACTAAAATTTGCCAGTGAGTGTTTGAATAATTACAGAGTGAACACTGACTGCATTCCATAAGACAACACAAAACAAAATTCTGTATGCACACAGTCTGCATTCATTCATTATACAGTTGTACTTACAGAGTTTTTATCAGTTCCCAGTTCCCCAGTGGAGTGATGAGTTTGGTGAAGACATCCTCTTGCTCATCATCTGACAGAAAAGGCAGGGCCTTTAAAGCGAGGGTCCAGAACTGAGGCTATGGACAGGTCATCTTTCAGGCCTGGTACCTTGAAATAAATCAAATAAATTCACATTGGGATAAATCGTTTTGTCACATGATGATGAAATTCTTATAAAAATACTTTTTAGTCATATAGTAAAAACTGAATAAAACATGCCTTACAATGTCATGATGACTGACTTTGTAGAACAAATACCTTTTCTGGAGATCCTGATGCACAGCAGACTTCATCTCTTCACCATCCAGAGTCATTGGGGGCTGGTTGCATCTCCTCCAGAAGTCTTGCTCTTAGGGGGGCGATGACAGACAGCGTCGGGGTACCTTCTTGAGACATCACTAAGGTGGCTTCTTCAGTGGCTCAGGGCCTCTGCACATTCTCTGCTGCCGTTATGTCTGCTTCAGTAAGGGTGCACAGATCTTTTTCTTGTTTTCGTACTTCAGGGGCAAGAAGTGCAGCAGAGATAGCTGGTTGCTGCTCCAAAAATCTCTCTAACATGTCTAATGCGCTGTTCCAACGCGTGGGTACATCAGTTATTAGCTTGTGCTGTGGGAGGTCCAGCAACTGCGTTTCTTCTTGAGTGCATTACAGGCTAAGGTGCTCCGGTGAAAAAAAATGGAGATGCGCCTCACTCTGCTGAGAAGCCGTGCGACAGTTGCGATTTTAAGAGCAGCCTGTGAAGCCAGATTGAGTACATGGGCAAAGCAGCCAACATGCAATGATGACTCCATGAGACTGACAGCAAGTAGCATGTGTTAGCAGCATTGTCTGTGACAATTGCTGGTACTTTATCTGTTAAACCCCACTCATGTATTGCCTCTGTCAACAAGTTCGCCAGACTGCTCCCTGTGTGGCTTCCGTGCAGGGCTCGGGTCTGCAGAACATGTGACACTAATTCCCATTCATTAGAAATGAAATGAGAGGTGATAGTTACATACGGGTCAGTCGCTCTAGAAGTCCAAACCATCACACGTAAGAGCCACTCTCTCTGCCGACTTCAACGATGCCAAAACACCTGTCTTCACCTCTGTGTACAGTTCGGGATGGCGACCTCTGTCATGGTTTTCGTGTTGGTTATAGCGTATCGTGGTTCAAGTGTGTGTACCATCTTCTTAAAACCTTCGTTTTCCACGACACTGTACGGTCGAAGGTCCTTGCAAATGAAGACAGCCACGGACTCTGTTATCTTCTGTGCGCGGACAGAGCTTGGCGGTAGTTTGCAGACAAAGGCGTTGTGGAGTTGCGTCTGTCTTGAATCCACAGGTTTAGCCGCGGGTTGTTGCAGAGCATCCGCATGGTGTCGGGTTAAGTGATTCCGTAAGTTCGTTGTGTTACTGTTGTACTTTAATTCTGCCTGGCACAACTTACACACCACCCTACTTTTGTCTGTTTCTTGTGTTCCGGATTTACACGAGAATCCAAAATGAGTCCAAACGTCGGATCTCAAAGATTTTCTTGCCTTCGTCGCCATATTTGCTGTTGTTTGGTCGCGTGCAGCCTCCGTCCTTAAAACGCGAATCACACGAAAATGTTGCGCACAGCGCCCCCACTGGCCAGGAAGTGAATCGATTCAGAAGGTTTGCTTAATCGATATTGAATTAGCGGGCGGATAATTACGATGCATCGATTTTTCGATATTTTTACCCACCCCTAGTTAGGGGTTAGGAGTTAGGGTTAGGGTCACATGTTCATCCTTGACATCAACACCTCGGCTCGTTTTATTTTATCAGCGATCCTTTATTTGCAGATGTCAGTTTCCTTAGTAACAGCGGGGAAGCTGAGCAGAGACGGGTCCTCTGAGCAGAGACGGGTCCTCTGAGGAGAGACGGGTCCTCTGAGCAGAGACGGGTCCTCTAGGCAGAGACGGGTCCTCTAGGCAGAGACGGGTCCTCTAGGCAGAGATGGGTCCTCTGAGCAGAGACGGGTCCTCTGGGCAGAGACGGGTCCTCTGAGCAGAGACGGGTCCTCTGAGCAGAGACGGGTCCTCTAGGCAGAGACGGGTCCTCTGAGCAGAGACGGGTCCTCTGAGCAGAGACGGGTCCTCTAGGCAGAGACGGGTCCTCTGAGGAGAGACGGGTCCTCTGAGGAGAGACGGGTCCTCTGAGGAGAGACGGGTCCTCTGAGGAGAGACGGGTCCTCTGAGGAGAGACGGGTCCTCTGAGGAGAGACGGGTCCCCTGAGGCAGAGACGGGTCCTCTGAGGAGAGACGGGTCCTCTAGGCAGAGACGGGTCCTCTGAGGAGAGACGGGTCCTCTGAGGAGAGACGGGTCCTCTGAGGAGAGACGGGTCCTCTGAGGAGAGACGGGTCCTCTGAGCAGAGACGGGTCCTCTAGGCAGAGACGGGTCCTCTGAGCAGAGACGGGTCCTCTAGGCAGAGACGGGTCCTCTGAGGAGAGACGGGTCCTCTGAGGAGAGACGGGTCCTCTAGGCAGAGACGGGTCCTCTAGGCAGAGACGGGTCCCCTGGGCAGAGACGGGTCCTCTAAGCCAGCGGTTCCCAAACTTTTTTAGCCGTGCACCCCCTTCTATGTCTCAACCGGGTTGACGCACCCCCGATCCCCCACCCCTTAAAAAAAACGCAACAAGCTTTATTATAGCCATATTAAAGTCGCCATGTTTATTCATGCTAAAATGACCAGAACACACATATAACATAATATTCACAATCACAACAATGCGCTCTCGCATTTAAATTAAACTGAAACACTGTAACACAGTTCCAATATAATGAAACAAAGTTACCCTAACCCGTCATCATAACACAGGTTATGGAAATAAAATTTGAACACCAGTAATTTTAATTCTATTCCAATAAAGTTCCAATAAAGATATTTTTCCTGATTTCAGCCAATTGAGCATATTTGCGAGAATGAAGAAAGTAGAGGCCACAAGCTAGGTGCAAATGCAGTGGTAGAAGAATATAACTTCTTCTTCTACGCTTCACTTTAAGATGACGTGCATTTTGAATAGCCTGCATTTATTTATTCATTAAAATTACAGTTTTTGATTTAAAATTTTACAAAGGAAATGTTTATTTACACATCTTTATTGTGTGAAAACAAAAAATTCTTTACAGAATCTGAGTTTTCCTTCTCTGATTCTGGATTTTGATTGAACTGACTCCATATAAAAGAAATCATTAATAGTTAATATAATGTCGACACCTGATCCTGACGGTACCAGTTCCTCCATAAACCAGTTCTTCAGATCATCTCATCCTGCTAAACTGCTCCAACCCAGAGTCTATGACAATGACAGCTTTAGAGGAATCAGGAGAGAACCAGTTTTTAGACACCACAGAGATGTTTGAGTCCATGATGATGACAGCTGACAGATGTTTCAGATCTCCAGCAGCTGTTTGAGGTCTCCAGCAGGTGTTTCAGGTCTCCAGCAGCTGTTTCAGGTTTACAGCAGCTGTTTCAGACATCCAGCAGCTGTTTCAGACCTCCAGCAGCTGTTTCAGATCTCCAGCAGCTGTTTCAGGTCTCCAGCAGGTGATTCATGTCTCCAGCAGCTGTTTCAGGTCTCCAGCAGCTGTTTCGGGTCTCCAGCAGCTGTTTTAGACCTCCAGCAACTGTTTCAGACCTCCAGCAGCTGTTTCAGATCTCCAGCAGCTGTTTCAGGTCTCCAGCAGCTGTTTCAGGTCTCCAGCAGGTGTTTCAGATCTCCAGCAGCTGTTTTAGACCTCCAGCAGCTGTTTCAGACCTCCAGCAGCTGTTTCAGGTCTCCAGCAGGTGTTTCAGGTCTCCAGCAGCTGTTTCAGGTTTACAGCAGCTGTTTCAGACCTCCAGCAGCTGTTTCAGACCTCCAGCAGCTGTTTCAGACCTCCAGCAGCTGTTTCAGATCTCCAGCAGCTGTTTCAGGTCTCCAGCAGCTGTTCCTGATCTCCAACAGCTGTTTCTGATCTCCAGCTGCTGTTTCAGGTCTCCAGCAGCTGTTTCAGGTTTCCAGCAGGTGTTTCATGTCTCCAGCAGCTGTTTCAGGTCTCCAGCAGCTGTTCCTGATCTCCAACAGCTGTTTCTGATCTCCAACAGCTGTTCTTGATCTCCAGCAGCTGTTTCAGGTCTCCAGCAGCTGTTTCAGGTTTCCAGCAGCTGTTTCAGACCTCCAGCAGCTGTTTCAGACCTCCAGCAGCTGTTTCAGACCTCCAGCAGCTGTTTCAGGTCTCCAGCAGCTGTTTCAGATCTCCAGCAGGTGTTTCAGACCTCCAGCAGCTGTTTCAGACCTCCAGCAGCTGTTTCAGATCTCCAGCAGCTGTTTCAGGTCTCCAGCAGCTGTTCCTGATCTCCAACAGCTGTTTCTGATCTCCAGCTGCTGTTTCAGGTCTCCAGCAGCTGTTTCAGGTTTCCAGCAGCTGTTTCAGGTCTCCAGCAGCTGTTTCAGATCTCCAGGAGGTGTTTCAGGTCTCCAGCAGCTATTTCAGCAGCTGTTCAGATCAGATCTCCAGCAGCTGTTTCAGACCTCCAGCAGCTGTTTTGTTCAGAGCTCAGTCTCCAGCAGCTGCTTCCTGATCTCCAGCAGCTGTTCTGATCTCCAAGCAGCTGTGTTTCCTGATCTCCAGCAGCTGTTTTCCAGGTTTCATCTGTTTCCAGCAGCTGTTTCAGCTGTCTCCCAGCTGTTTCTGCAGCTGTCTTGATCTCCAGCAGCTGTTTCAGCAGGTTTCCAGCAGCTGTTTCAGAGCTGTTCTCCAGCAGCTGTTTCAGTCTCCAGCATCTTTTCAGGTCTCCAGCAGCTGTTTCAGGTTTCCAGCAGCTGTTTTTCTCCCAGCAGCTGTTTCTCCAGCAGCTGTTTCGACCTCCAGCAGCTGTTTCCAGCAGCTGTCTCCAGCAGGTTTCAGCTGATCTCCAGACATCCAGCAGCTGTTTTCTCTCCAGCAGCTGTTTCAGGATCTCCAGCAGCTGTTTGATCTCCAGCAGCTGTTTTTCAGACCTCCAGCAGGCTTGTTTCAGGTCTCCAGCAGCTGTTTTCTCCAGCAGCTGGTCTCCAGCAGCTGTTCTCCAGCAGCGTTCTCCAGCAGCTGTTTTTCAGGTTCTCCAGCAGCTGTTTCTCCAGCAGCTGTTTCAGCTGTTCTCCAGCAGCTGTTCCTCAGATCTCCAGCACTGTCTCAGCAGCTGTCAAGGTTCAGGTCTCCAGCAGCTGTTTCTGATCCAAGCAGCTGTTTCTCCAGCAGCTGATCTCCAGCTCTGTTTCAGGTCCAGCAGCTGTTTCCAGCAGGATCTCCAGCAGCTGTTCTCAGCAGTTTCAGCTGTTTCAGGTCTCCAGCAGCTGTTTCAGATCTCCAGCAGCTTGTTTTTCAGGTTTCTCCCAGCTATTTCAGATCTCCAGCAGCTGTTTCAGACCATTCATCAGTTTCATCTCCAGCAGCTGTTTCAGCTCAGATCTCCAGCAGCTGTCTCCAGCAGCTGTTCCTGATCTCCAGCAGCTGTTCCTGATCTCCAGCAGCTGTTCCTGATATCCAACAGCTGTTTCAGATCTCCAGCAGCTGTTTCAGATCTCCAGCAGCTGTTCCTGATCTCCAGCAGCTGTGCCTGATCTCCAACAGCTGTTCCTGATCTCCAACATCTGTCCTCTTGAACTCTGTTGTCTCCTGAGTGATGGACTGGACACACATTGATATCAAGGCTCAATCTGAACATGAATCTGTGGATGTTAACAGGAAGAACTTCCATCCATAAACTAGTTAATAACATGTGATGAACAGATGCTCCTGACTGATGTTGGTTCCATGTGGGGGGGGGGGTGAGGGGCGGTGGAGGCTCCCCCACCACCAACCACAGACTGAATGACAGCAGATACAATCATCTCCACTGATGGACTCTTTTCAAATCTCAAGAACAAAGTGAGTTTTAGACTGAAGAGCTCCCTAAGAACAGAGAACACACAGCTCAATCCACCCAGAGGTCTGGAGACCTCTAGGAGGTCCTCTGGTGACCTTCAGGAGGTCCCCTGGTGAACTCCATGAGGTCCTCTGTTGACCTCCAGGAGGTCCTCTGGTGACCTTCAGGAAGTCCTGTGGTGATCTCCATGAGGTCCTCTGTTGACCTCCAGGAGGTCCTCTGTTGACCTCCATGAGGTCCCCTGTTGACCTCCAGGAGGTCCTCTGGTGACCTTCAGGAGGTCCTGTGGTGACCTCCATGAGGCCCTTTGTTGTCCTCCAGGAGGTCCTCTGGTGACCTTCAGGAGGTCCTCTGGTGACCTTCAGGAGGTCCTCTGTTGACCTTCAGGAGTTCCTCTGGTGACCTTCAGGAGGTCCTCTGGTGACCTCCAGGAGGTGTTGTAGTGACCTTCAGGAGGTCCTCTGGTGACCTCCAGGAGGTGTTGTGGTGAAAATGCTGTATGACGTGACAGAAGGGGAACCTCTGCAGGTAAATCAGTTTGTTGTCCAACACACCTGGAACTGTGTTCACAGTAAACACAGGTGCACGTGGCATGTCAGACCTTCTGTCTGTGCAGCAGAAATGGGATGTCCTCCAAACCAGAAATGTTGGGCGCTGCAGGTGTGTAAGGTCGGTCTGGTGTCTCTGACTGAACCTGTAGATTCAAAACAGACGGACGACGCCTGGCATGGAGGCTACTCGCTGCTGCTCCCGGGGATTTGTGCCCGGTGTGGTGATTTTGCGGTCGGGTGTTGACGTGCTATCTGCAGGTGCGGACCGGTCCTCTCACAGCTGGTGGAGACGTGCCGCCGCGGACATGGACGGTGTCGCTGGGGCCGGTTTGGGGAAGCTAATCCTGAACTGCTACCCACGGCAACCACCACCACTGGATCCGGGCTGCAGCGTCAACTGAGCCGGGACGGGAGCCCCGACGTGGTAGCGGCGCCCCTATCCAGCAGTCTGCACGCCGTGGTGAGTCAGCTGACCTGGCAGGAACCGTCTGCAGACCTGGTGGGCCCGGCACTGCCAGGGGTGACTCCAACAACCTGGTCCACATGATGAACCGGGCTCTGGGACGGTCGGCTCCATCGCTCGCCGGATGGAGGGAGCTCGGTCTTCCCAGAAGAGAGCAATTTGGTTCATCGGTGTTTCCTCCTCTGACCTGGAGATATCTCCCTTGATTGTGGAGATATACTGGTTTTAACGGCTGTTAACTGGAGTTAACACTCGGACCACAGGACCGGGACATGAAGAAGGAGCGCTGGACACCGGCAGCTCCTCAAGTACACCAGACTGGTGTACTTGAAACTTGAATTTCCCCCTCGGGGGATCAATAAAGTATATTTGATTTGAGATGATGGAGATGTTGGAGATGATGGAGACGATGGAGACAATGGAGATGATGGAGATGATGGAGTGCTACACAGTGTTAAAGGACGCTTATCGCGCTGTTCCCCTTGCTGCTTTAGGACTCTCTGACCACTGTCTGCTCCATCTCATCCCGACCTACAGGCAGAAATTAAAAATTTCCAAGCCTGCTGTAAGGACTGTGAGGAAATGGACGGAGGAGTCAAAGCTGGAGTTACAGGCCTGCTTTGACTGCATTGACTGGAGTGTTTTTGAAGCTGCAGCCACAGACCTCAATGAACTCACTGACACTGTGACATCGTACATCAGTTCTTGTGAGGACATGTGTGTGCAGACCAAGACCTTCTGCACATACAACAACAGCAAACCTTGGTTCACTCCCAACCTTAGGAAGCTGCACCAGGACAAGGAGGTGGCCTACGGAAGTGGGGACCGGGCCCTGTTTAAGCAGGCCAGAAACAAGCTGACAAATGGCCCTTTTCCACTAGTACCTACTTGGCGCGGCTCGACTCGACTCGGCTCCGCTTTGGAGGTTTTCCACTAGGTCATAGTACCGGCTCGGCCCTCCTTTTTTCGTACCTACTTGGCTGGGGTTCTATCCGGGCTGAGTCGGGCCGAGAATACAACGCCACCACGCCACGGGCCATTGATTGGCCAGAGAGCAACATCACGGATCACGACTCCTCCACACCCGCCATATTTAAAACTCGGCAACAACAAACTCAACAGCGATTTTACTTTACCTGCAATTGTCTACTTCACAAAACGAAGAATGGCCGGCAAGTCTACTCCATGGTCGAATGACGAACGACGTCCTCCATTGTTATGGTCGCAAACGTGACCAGAGTTGCCGCATATAAAACACGTCACTGCGTTTCAGGCCACCTTACCATGAAGGCCCCACCCACATCGAGGTGGTACTGAACTACAGTGGAAAACCACTGAGACCGAGTCGAGTCGAGCCGAGTCGAGTCGAGCGGCGCCGAGTAGACACTAATGGAAAAGGGGCAAAAGGAGATCAAAGTAGCTAAGAGGTGGTACAGTGAGAAGCTTCAAAACAGCCTCTCAGCCAACGACCCTGCGTCAGTTTGGAGAGGCCTGCACACATCACCAACTACAGGAGACCATCCCCCCACCCGGTGGAAAACCCCAGACTGGCAGAAGACCTGAACGGCTTCTACTGCAGGTTTGAGAATCCCCCGTTCACACCTCTCAACCACACAAAAGGACTACCTGCAACACTCGCCCCCCCCCCCCCCCCTCCACCCAGGACCCCACCGCCTGCACTAAGGATCTGTGAGGTTGATGTGTGTCGGCTCTTTCAGAAACAGAAGATCAGGAAGGCTCCAGGACCTGATGGTGTGTCCCCCTCCTGCCTGAGAGTCTGTGCTGACCAGCTGGCACCCATCTTCACCCAGATCTTTAACCGATCTCTGGAGCTGTGTGAAGTGCCCTCCTGCTTCAAGCGCTCCACCATCATCCCCGTGCCCAAGAAGCCCTCCATCACAGGATTGAATGACTACAGGCCTGTCGCTCTGACATCTGTGGTCATGAAATCCTTTGAGAGACTGGTGTTGAGCCACCTGAAGGACATCACAGGACCCCTGCTGGGCCCCCTGCAGTTTGCCTACAGGGGCAAACAGGTCGTTGGACGATGCAGTCAACATGGGACTGCACTACATCCTGCACCACCTCGACTCCCCAGGGATGTACGCGAGGGTCTTGTTTGTGGATTTCAGCTCAGCCTTCAACACCATCGTCCCTGAAATCCTCCACCGGAAGCTCGCCCAGCTCACCGTGCCCGCCTCCACCTGTCAGTGGATTACCAGCTTCCTGACTGACAGGCAGCAGCAGGTGAGGCTGGGAGGCATCACGTCGAGCATCCGGACCATCAGCACTGGCGCCCCCCAGGGGTGCGTCCTCTCCCCACTGCTCTTCTCCCTCTACACAAATGACTGCACCTCAGGGGACCCTTCTGTGAAACTCCTGAAGTTTGCGGACGACACCACTGTCATCGGTCTGATCCGGGATGGTGACGAGTCTGCTTACAGACGGGAGGTGGAACAGCTGGTCCACTGGTGCAGTCAGAACCACCTGGAGCTTAACCCGCTCAAGACTGTGGAGATGACAGTGGACTTTAGGAGAAGCCCCCCGACACTCCCCCCCCCCACCATCCTCAACAACACAGTGTCTACTGTGGATACCTTCAGGTTTCTGGGATCCACTCTCTCTCGGGACCTGAAGTGGACTTCCCACATAGTCACTGTCCAGAAGAAGGCCCAGCAGAGGTTGTACTTCCTGCGACAGCTCAGGAAGTTTAACCTGCCACAGGAGCTGCTGACCATCTTCTACACTGACATCATCCAGTCTGTCCTCTGTTCCTCCATCACTGTCTGGTTTGGATCAGCCACTAAGAGGGACCGGGCCAGACTGCAACGGACAATCAGGTCTGCAGAGAGGACCATCGGTGCTGACCTTCCCTCCATCCAGGACTTGTACCGGTCCAGGGTCAGGAAACGGGCAGCTAACATCTCTGCAGACCCCTCACATCCCGGACACGGACTGTTCAAGCTCCGCCCCTCTGGTAGGCGTTACAGAGCTCTGTTCGCCAAAACCAGCCGACACAGAGACAGTTTCTTTCCTCAGGCTGTCGCTCTGATGAACTCTCAACAGTCACAGTGTCAGAAGAACCACAAAAAAAAATTGCACAACAACATGTTAGCTTGTATATATTGTTGTATATTGTTGTATATATTGTGCTAGTAATTTGTTATGTTTTTATTTATTTTATTGTAATTATACAAAGAGAGCTTGGTAACCGGAGTCAAATTCCTTGTTTGTGTGCACAAATTTGGCCAATAAAACTGATTCTGATTCTGGAGATGTTGGAGATGCTGGAGATGATGGAGATGTTGGAGATGTTGGAGATGTTGGAGATGATGGAGATGTTGGAGATGTTAGAGATGATGGAGATGCTGGAGATGCTGGAGATGATGGAGATGTTGGAGATGTTGGAGATGTTGGAGATGTTGAGATGTTGGAGATGCGGAGATGCTGGAGATGATGGAGATGTTGGAGATGTTGGAGATGATGGAGATGTTGGAGATGCTGGAGATGTTAGAGATGTTGGAGATGTTGGAGATGTTGGAGATGCTGGAGATGTTGGAGATGTTGGAGATCCGGAGATGCTGGAGATGATGGAGATGTTGGAGATGTTGGAGATGATGGAGATGTTGGAGATGCTGGAGATGTTGGAGATGTTGGAGATGATGGAGATGTTGGAGATGTTGGAGATGATGGAGATGCTGGAGATGCTGGAGATGCTGGAGATGCTGGAGATGTTGGAGATGTTGGAGATGCTGGAGATGCTGGAGATGATGGAGATGTTGGAGATGTTGGAGATGTTGGAGATGATGGAGATGTTGGAGATGTTTGAGATGATGGAGATGCTGGAGATGCTGGAGATGTTGGAGATGTTGGAGATGCTGGAGATGATGGAGATGCTGGAGATGTTGGAGATGATGGAGATGCTGGAGATGATGGAGATGCCGGAGATGCTGGAGATGTTGGAGATGATGGAGATGCTGGAGATGTTGGAGATGTTGGAGATGATGGAGATGCTGGAGATGCTGGAGATGCTGGAGATGATGGAGATGATGGAGATGTTGGAGATGCTGGAGATGATGGAGATGATGGAGATGTTGGAGATGCTGGAGATGCTGGAGATGCTGGAGATGTTGGAGATGTTGGAGATGCTGGAGATGCTGGAGATGATGAAGATGATGGAGATGATGGAGATGCTGGAGATGTTGGAGATGTTGGAGATGATGGAGATGATGGAGATGATGGAGATGTTGGAGATGCTGGAGATGATGGATATGTTGGAGATGATGGAGATGCTGGAGATGTTGGAGATGTTGGAGATGATGGAGATGCTGGTTAGGTTAGGGTTAGCTGGAGATGCTGCTGGTGCAGCTCTGTTTCTCCTTCCAGACAGTTGAGGAGCATCACAACGTAGATGTCACTCCTGATCAGTTCCTGAACTCTCCTCAGGGGTTCAGTCAGCTGTGATGGAGCTGATCTGTGATCAGTAATGGATCAATCACTCAGGTGTGTGTGTGTGTGTCCAGGTCCTGAACCAGGTCCATCCTAACCTGAAGTCCCAGCAGGAGGCGCTGCAGTACATCGAAGAGCTCATCCTGCAGCTGCTCAGCTCCCTGTGTCAGGCTCAGCCCCGCAGCGTCCAGGACGTGGAGGTAACCAGCATGAACACACTCACCAGGTCTAGAACAGAACAGAGTCATCCAGGGCTCCTCAGCTCCAGGGCCCAGATGTTCCCTTGATTCAGATGGATGGATCAGTGTCAGAACATTACCGGGGTACCCAGCCCTTCATCCGGGTCTATTAACCATCCTTTCATTTGAATCAGGTGTGAAGCAGTGAAACATCTCAGACCTGCAGGCCAGCGGAGCCCTGCTCTGATCCACTAAAACCATTTTCTCTGGTTCCTCTCTGGTTTCTCTCCATCTCAGTCTGAGCTTTGGAGGATCTGGTCACCTGCTGCACTTTACATGGATACCAGTCTTTTATCTCCTACACCTTCAGCTTTATCACAGATATACAAAACGTGCACAGCATTTGGGATCTCAAATCACAATATCAATATTTTTCCCGAGTCCTTCATATCCTTTCTAGTCCAGGAACCAACCAAAACACTTTTACAACACAAGTATCTTTCTGTCACTACTGCAAACACATTAGATCAAGTTCCTCCTATAAGTTAAATTAGATTAAATATGATGCTTATGAAGCCGTGGCTGAATTTTAGCGGGGTAGACCGGGGTACCGGGGTACCCGGAGAAGACCGGGGTAGACCGGGGTACCCAGAGGAGACCAGGGTACCGGGGTACCTAGAGGAGACCAGGGTACCGGGGTACCTAGAGGAGACCAGGGTACCGGGGTACCCGGAGGAGACCAGGGTACCGGGGTACCCGGAGGAGACCAGGGTACCGGGGTACCCAGAGGAGACCAGGGTACCGGGGTACCCGGAGAAGACCGGGGTAGACAGGGTACCGGGGTACCCAGAGGAGACCAGGGTACCGGGGTACCCGGAGGAGACCCGGAGGAGACTGGGGTACCCGGGGTACCCAGAGGAGACCAGGGTACCGGGGTACCCAGAGGAGACCAGGGTACCGGGGTACCCGGAGGAGACCGGGGTACCGGGGTACCCAGAGGAGACCAGGGTACCGGGGTACCCGGAGGAGACCGGGGTACCCGGAGGAGACCGGGGTACCGGGGTACCCGGAGGAGACCGGGGGGGGGGTACCGGGGTACCCTGAGGATAGTGCTGGTTGGTATGACCAAAAATTTATATCACGGTATTTTTCAAAATTGAACAGGTCACACTTGAAAATTAGATCTTGATCTCAATGTGTTTTTACCTGTATAAACAAAGGCTAAATAAAAATAAAAATAAAAAATTATATCGGTTTCACGGTATATCACGGTATTTTTTTTGAAGGCACACCTGGGTGTTAACCACATTTTCTAATCATTTAGAGAGAATTGCTGCAGTAAATTGTCTTAGAATGACCTATTTTACTGTCACGAGGAGTGAATATTGTAGAAAAACATTCATATCTACACTAGTATTAATACAGGTTTGCATGGCCTCACAAAATGATACTATTTACAAAGAGGTGGCTCTCGTTATTCTAATTAAGTGAAGGAATCAGAATGATGATAGTTGCAGTTAAAATACAGAACCCTTTTATTTTTCAAATTTTGCAAACAACTTGAAAACACATATTTTGTAAAAAAAAAAAAAATCAACATTAACTACACAATGTAAACAACGTTCTCAAGATATTTCAACAAATAAATAGCAAACAAAGTATCGACTTGCAATATTCAAGTTTTGAAAAAAACAGGATTATCCTGTAGCAGCATATAAAGCAGCAGATTGCTGGTGTAGCCTCCCACGGCTACAACTTTAGCTCAGACATTTGCTGTAGTTTGTTGGACGTCGTCTTTTTTAAATCCAAAGAACTTCCACATGACAGACACGGCTCCTCGTTTAGGAAGAAGTTCCACAGTCTCGTGTTGCCGTTCTGGAGCTTCCACTTCGGGACTTTCGCTGTTTGCAGCCATCACCGTTTAACCAGAAACCAGTAGCGTTTTGTGCCTCCAGTGCAACTGCAAAACAGTCCCCTGTCAAACAATGTTCTGCGGCACTTACGTTCTGCCGTGCGGCATTCCCAACGTTGTGTACGCTACAGAACATACTCACCGGTATTACGGTATATGAAAAAATCATATAATAAAAAAATAAACACCGGTATTCGGTATGAACCGGTATACCGCCCAGCACTACCGGAGGAGACCGGGGTACTTGGAGGAGACCAGGGTACCGGGGTAAACCAGGTACCAGAGGAGACCGGAGTAACAGAGGAGATCAGGGTACCGGAGGAGACCAGGGTACTGGGGTAAACCGGGCGTACCCAGCGGAGACTGGAGTACCGAAGGAGACCGAGGTACCCTGGTAAACCGGGGTTCCTGAAGGAGACCAGGGTACCGGAGGAAACCAGGATACTGGGGTAAACCAGGGTACCCAGCGGAGACCAGAGTACCAAAGGAGACCAGGGTACTGGGGTAAACCGGGGTACCCAGCGGAGACCAGAGTACCAAAGGAGACCAGGGTACCGGGGTAGATCAGGGTACCTAGAGGAGACCAGGGTACTTGAGGAGACCGGAGTACCGGAGGAGACCAGGGTACTGGGGTAAACCGGTGTACCCAGCGGAGACCGGAGTATCGGGGTAAACCCTGAGAGACACAGGGAAAACATAGAGACTACACCCAGGAAAGGGACCCAGTTCCACCTGGACCTTTTAGAAGTGTTGGTCTAACCTCTGCTCTGCTGTCGTCCGTATGTGTCATCTGAACCTTAATTGATTCTGAATCAACAATAAATAATCAGCTGTGACTATTCCCACATCCACCACAACTGACTGATCCAGACATCCTCTGACCTCAAGAGAATAAAAATGTCTGATAGTAATACGGTGATGCGTAATCCAGAGGTAGAGCCGTTTGTGCACGTCCACATGTGACCAGGTGGACACACATTTATTCCATTCGGACGCACTCTTTTACGCACCGACAGATCGCGGGTTTAGGGCAGCAGGTGGTCTGAAACTGTACCGAATCCGTACCAAAACCGTGACACAAAAACCATGGTACGGACTGTACCGTGAGCCACCTGTACCGTTGCACCTACCTTTCTGCATTTTACCAGCATGGTGTCAAATGACTGTTTTGTCCAGAAAGGTTTGGGTTCCGGCTCTGTGGAGGATATTTGCAAAGCCTGGTGCTGAAACGGGAGTCCTGCTATCATGTTTGAAGCTAACGCTCATTGTGATGACTCTACAATCAGTGTCTCACTGTCGAGCTGCTTGCAGAAACACAAAGTGCCTCTCCTCCATCTTCATGAATGTCAAAGCATGACACTGAAGTTCCCACAGAGCATCCTGTGATTACCAAGAGAGGTCCAGGAAACACAGGTGTGCGTCCTGACCCTAACCTGGTAAACTGGTGCACTCACAGCTTCCAGCTTCATCTTGGAATAATGGAAAGTGGGCTGGGTATGTCATGGTCCTGGGAGATGTAACCGGACTACCACAGGGTTGATTGTCGTGGTCATAGGAAAGGGACCAATGAACTGGGGATGTCAGAGGAGGACAGCCACAAAGGCTGTCCTGGGTGATAGACTGGAGTTGCAGAGCATCAACGATTGACTATTTTCAGCAGTGTGGAGCAGGCTCTCCTTCAGGCTAAGTGGCAATGACAGAAGGATGCATGGGCAAGTGGGATGGGATGAGTCCTTCTTCAGGACTTAAAACAAGGGAGGCGGGTATTCACAGACTATTTGGAAACGTTTGAGCCCTGTGGCAGCAGATGGCAAGAGTTGTGGGAGTCAAGGCTCTCGACCACATTCTTGGACAAGGAAGGTTCATGGGAGCATAGAAGTCAGAGGCTGGTGTCTAGCTCCTTGTTGAGCCGCTCCGTCTGGCTATTAGTCTGGAGATGGAAACCGAAAGACAGGCTGACAAAGATCTCCAGGAGCCTGCAGAACTCAGATTAGAACTTTGCTGTAACCTGGGAACCTCTGTCAGACAGTTGTCTCTGAAGATGTCGTGGATCCTGAAACCATGTTGCAGGAGTAGGTCTGCTATCTCTTGCAGAAGGAAGTCTGGGAGGCAGGATAAAATTAAGCATTTCAGAAAATCTGTCAACGACTGCGGTGTTACTGTGGCCTAGAGGGAGACCAGTGACGAAGTTCACGGCGGTGTGAGACCAGGGACACTGAGGCACAGGTCATGGACCAAGGAAACTGGGATGGTTGTTGGCGTGAAGGTTTTGCTTGTGCACGGGTAGGGCAGGCAGGGATCAATTCCGTTATCTACGCCCTCCAAATGGGCCACCAAAAGCACTGCTGGACCAGGAAGTGGGTACGGGCTACCCCTGGATGGCACAAGAGGCGGGAGGAACAGCACCACTGCAGGACTGTGGAACCAAGGTGACCAGGAATGTAGAGATGGTCGTCAGGACGGGTAGGGGGAGCTGCTGCTCGGACTTGGAGGACCTTTTCTTTAACTTGATAAACCCTGACCCCCTTTTTTAGCAAACCGCCTAAAATGACATACCCAAATTAAAATGATTGTAACTTCTAAATTGTTCTGTCGACATGCATGCATTAAAGTGTTCCATAAAGAAGACACTCTGTAGTTTCAGGAACACTCTAGGTGATACAGAGACAGAGTAATGGAACTCTGAAGTCAGTAAAAATTTAACCAGTAAAATTTTGTTCCGCCTGAAATAAAAAATGACTTTCAGGATGAATAATAGTCTGAATATTCATCTGAAATAGTAAATGACAGTATGAGGCTGTAGGCACACTATAACTGAACATGTGTTTCAAATTTGAAGAAGATATCACAACATATGACCATTTTACAGTGGTCTTTTCAATTAAAAAATCTAGGCGCAGCTCCAAAAAAGCCTTTGGAGACTCCAAATGAACACATGGTAACCAAAATGATATTCTGAGACAATAGGTACTTTTTCCTTTACATTTTGGTATTTTTCATCAGTTTGAGTTAAAATAGTCACAAATTTGCCATTTTTAAATTTACAACTAGTTTTTGGTATTACCATAAACCACATACTAACATACATAACTGTGTAAAAACCACCAATTCATAATTTATTTGATGACTACAAATATATATGACTACATGTGGAACATATATACTTTTTAAAATATATGTTAGTTAAGGTTTTGAGGTTATGAGGGCTCAGTTGCATGAAGGTCAAGCAGGGAGGAGGCAGGAATAATGTTCACTGTCTGAAGAGTCCTCAAAAATCTTCTCCAGTGCCTTCTGGACACTAAAACGTGTTTTTGACTTACTTTTAGCCATTTAACCGTGAAGTAAGTTATCTTATTTTACGCGAGTTATTTTGCTGCCTGCACCGCTGAGCGCTCTGCGTAAATGCGCACATGAAAGACTGGGGGGGCGCACCGTTACGCGCAGGCATAAAACGGGTCAGATAAAGTCGAATTACACATGCGA
Organism: Hirundichthys speculiger; assembly: GCA_018398805.1. Classification (NCBI taxonomy): domain Eukaryota; kingdom Metazoa; phylum Chordata; class Actinopteri; order Beloniformes; family Exocoetidae; genus Hirundichthys; species Hirundichthys speculiger. The sequence goes on from JAGFBZ010000543.1 coordinate 80,078, forward strand.
TACGTCATTGCAAAGGTTGATCTATGCTCTAAAAGGCGGAAATGACGAATCTAAGGTCCGCCTTGTAGCTGTCAATCAAATGCATTGCAAAGAGAGTCACCGGAAATTCGAACGAAGCCATCTTCGTTTCGGGAAGATGATTCCTCTGCTTGAAAAACTACGATCGGATATCAAACAAAACTTTTTTACACTTCTAATATGGTACGGAATTGCAAAAAAGTGCTTTGGTTATAAGTAATAACATTTATTGACACTGAATCTCAATAAATGATCACGAGAATTCAACCGTACATGAAGAACCAAGCTTGTTCAGGGCATTTCTCAGCAACCAAAAATCGCTGGAGTGAGCATCTTTCTGTTTATAGACGAGCTAAGCCTCTGTCAACAAACAGGGACCAGATTCAAACCGTTTCTCCGCGTTTTCTGGGACTTTTACCGACGAAAACCAGTAAGTGCCAACTTTCACGACTTTCAGCTTTTATGTCTTTAGGCACCTCTTGTGCAAGATATATAAGAGATGAAAGAAAAACAGTATTATCTTTGCAAAGAGGAGACTCTGCAGAGTTCAATGATACCAAACACAGCTATGACAGATGAAGTGATCGTTGTGTATGAGTCATTTTTAGACAAAATTATTACACAATGAGGACGCCGGCGTCCTCGTCGGAGTTTATCAGGTTAATATTAGTCAGACTGAGTCAGATGGAAGTTGACAGAATAAAGTCAGGTGTTCTGGTTCGTAGTTTCTGGACAGAGCATCAGTTCTTTGAGTCCGGCCGTTAGAAAACAGCCCATCGAGCCTGGCGGGTTCAACCTGCCTGCAGAACGGAGATACTTGAGGTTTTTATGGTCCACCAGAACTAGAAAGGAGTGATGCCAACTTCACTGCCTCTCTGTTCCTGATGTCATTGTGGCTAAAACGCGGTCGGGTTGGGGAAACACTGAGTGACATCACTTCCTGTGTCTCCAGACTACAGGTTGGGCAAAGGTTCATGATTACAGAACATGCGTGTGTTAGTTTTGCAGTTTAGACTTTAAACGTAGTCGGTGATGTAAAATAACCAGCCGTTACCAGTTCCAGAGGTAAGCTGATACTGATTGGTGGTCTTGACATCAATGCATCCAGGTGCTTTACCTGGACACGATGGCCACGCCTCTCTCTGAGTGAAAGACTGGTGGTAGATGGCAGCCTCTGCAGAGGTTTGCAGCTGTCTGGACCATGTGACCTGCTGACTGAACTCAGTCAGCATGTTCTCCATGTCTGTTCATCAAGAAAGGGGTGTGGTCATCTGTTTGGAACTTTTAAACTATTACAGCTCATAAAGCATGTCACCTAATCTGTGTATTAATCACTAACATTGATCCCAGGGCTCTTTAAAGTTGAGTTAAACAAAGTTGGTTTTGAAGGTGACTGAGGAGCCAGTGGTGTGTTGTCCTGCTGATGACGCCACTGTGATTGGTCGCTTTGCTTCAGGAGGCTGCAGTCGCACAACAAGGTGCTGTTCAGGAAAAACACCACGCCATTGGTGTTTTCTCTCTGACCCCGCCCCCTTGCAACTGTCCCTACCTCCTGAGGACTGACCCCGCCCCTGTTCCCACCTCTCACTGCTCCTCAACCTCTGATGGTGTCTGTGCTGTGTTCCTGCCAGTGATGTGTTCAGTTGATCACACTGAGATAAAAACCTGTAGCCAATCAGACAGTCATGTGACCTCAGGTGTTATACCTGGCTGTGTGTGACATCAGGTGTTTTACCTGGCTGTCATGTGACCTCATGTGTTCTACCTGGCTGTCATGTGACCTCAGGTGTTCTACCTGGCTGTCATGTGACCTCAGGTGTTATACCTGGCTGTCATGTGACCTCAGGTGTTTTACCTGGCTGTCATGTGACCTCAGGTGTTCTACCTGACTGTCATGTGACCTCAGGTGTTCTACCTGACTGTCATGTGAGCTCAAGTGTTCTACCTGGCTGTCATGGGAGCTCAAGTGTTCTACCTGACAGTCATGTGAGCTCAGGTGTTCTACCTGACAGTCATGTGAGCTCAGGTGTTCTACCCGGCTGTCATGTGACCTCAGGTGTTTTACCTGGCTGTCGTGTGACATCAGGTGTTTTACCTGGCTGTCATGTGACCTCATGTGTTCTACCCGGCTGTCATGTGACCTCAGGTGTTTCACCTGGCTGTCGTGTGACCTCAGGTGTTCTACCTGACAGTCACGGGAGCTCAAGTGTTCTACCTGGCTGTCATGTGACCTCAGGTGTTCTACCTGACAGTCATGGGAGCTCAAGTGTTCTACCTGGCTGTCATGTGACCTCAGGTGTTTTACCTGACAGTCATGTGAGCTCAGGTGTTCTACTTGGCTGTCATGTGACCTCAGGTGTTCTACCTGGCTGTCATGTGACCTCAGGTGTTCTACCTGGCTGTCATGTGACCTCTCAGACATCAGGAGCAGGGCTCCAGATTGGTTTCAGAAGTGTTGTCTGTAGATTTGTGGTTATCAGACGTCCACACCAGAAGCTGCTGTAGAACTAAACTACATACATGTTGACTATTTATAACAGATTTACTGTTTTGTTACCAATTCTGATAATAACGCTAATAAATATTATTTTTCTCTTGTTTGAGAACATTGTTTGAAGACATTTGGCTCATTCATGATATTCCAGTGAGATCAGGCTAGTTCAGGTACGTTTAGGCGGGTTCAGGTACATTCGGGCGAATTCATGTAGGTTCAGGTACGTTCAAGGGGAGTTCAGGTGCATTCAGGTGCATTCAGGTACGTTCAGGCATATTCAAGTACGTTCAGGCAAATTCACCCGGGTCATGTGGTTTTGGGTTTTGGTTTTGTTTAGGTACATTCAGGCGAGTTTGGGCATATTCAGGTACGTTCAGGCGGATTCAGGCGAGTTCAGGTAGGTTCAGGTGAATTTAGATACATTCAGGCGAGTTCAGGTACATTCTGGCAAATTCAGGTACATTCAGGTGCTTTCAGGCGAGTTTGGGGGCATTCAGGTACCTTCAGGCAAATTCAAGTACGTTCAGGTGAATTCACGCGGGTAATGTGGGTTCGGGCGAGTTTAGGTATGTTCAGGCGAGTTCGGGCAAATTCAGGTACGTTCAGGTGCTTTCAGGCGAGTTTGGGGGCATTCAGGTACCTTCAGGCAAATTCAAGTACGTTCAGGTGAATTCACGCGGGTAATGTGGGTTTGGGCGAGTTTAGGTATGTTCAGGCGAGTTCGGGCAAATTCAGGTACGTTCAGGCGGATTTGGGCAAGTTCAGGCAGGTTCAGGCGAGTTCAGGGGAATCCAGGTACGTTCAGGCAAGTTCAGGTACGTTCAGGTGAATTCACATGGATTCATGTACTTTCAGTCGGGTTCAGGCTAGTTTAGGCAGATTCGGGCGAATTCGCGTGAGTTCAGGCGGGTTCAGGTGAGTCTGGAGCCCTGCAGGCTGCTGCTGACATCATGACATCATGTTACAGGAAGTGAGAGCAGTTGTGTGATGTTAACTGATGCAGCTGATTAAATATAGTCCCACCTGACAGCAGCCAATCAGAGCAGAGGACAGGGAATCTGCAGTGTGATCAAGAGCAACTGTGACTTAGGCCAAGATGTACCTGTGACCTCAGCACACCTGTCCAGGGGCCTGATGTACAAAGACTTGTGTGGATTCCATCCTTCTTTGCGTGGAAATTTCTGTATGCACAAAAATATTCAGATGGACAAAACTTTGTGTATGGTAAATCTACACACAACTCTCCTCCCTGCCTCCTCCCCCAAACAGACCAATCTAAATATGATGATGAGAATGAACAGGAAACTGCTCATCTGAATAAAGAAGATAAAGGAGCAAATCCATCACTGTTCCAGGCCTCATCTTCAGAAAGGACAGTCTCCAGTTAGCAGCTCCGGTTTGCAGCTCCAGTTAGCAGCTCCAGTTAGCAGCTGGTTCTTCCAGTTAGCAGCTCCAGTTAGCAGCTGGTTCTTCCAGTTAGCAGCTCCAGTTAGCAGCTGGTTCTTCCAGTTAGCAGCTCCGGTTAGCAGCTCCAGTTAGCAGCTGGTTCTTCCAGTTAGCAGCTCAGTTAGCAGCTGGTTCTTCCAGTTAGCAGCTCCAGTTAGCAGCTGGTTCTTCCAGTTAGCAGCTCCAGTTAGCAGCTCTAGTTAGCAGCTTCAGTTAGCAGCTGGTTCTTCCAGTTAGCAGCTCTAGTTAGGAGCTCCAGTTAGCAGCTCCAGTTAGCAGCTGGTTCTTCCAGTTAGCAGCTGGTTCTTCCAGTTAGCAGCTGGTTCTTCCAGTTAGTAGCTCCAGTTAGCAGCTCCAGTTAGCAGCTGGTTCTTCCAGGTAGCAGCTCCAGTTAGCAGCTCTAGTTAGCAGCTTCAGTTAGCAGCTGGTTCTTCCAGTTAGCAGCTCCGGTTAGCAGCTCCAGTTAGCAGCTGGTTCTTCCAGTTAGCAGCTCCAGTTAGCAGCTGGTTCTTCCAGTTAGCAGCTCCGGTTAGTAGCTCCAGTTAGCAGCTCCAGTTAGCAGCTGGTTCTTCCAGGTAGCAGCTCCAGTTAGCAGCTCCAGTTAGCAGCTGGTTCTTCCAGTTAGCAGCTCCAGTTAGCAACTGGTTCTTCCAGTTAGGTAGCAGCAGCTCCAGTTAGCAGCTGGTTCTTCCAGTTAGCAGCTCCAGTTAGCAGCTGGTTCTTCCAGTTAGCAGCTCCAGTTAGCAGTTCTTCAGTTAGCAGCAGTTAGCAGCTGGTTATTCAGTTAGCAGCTGTTAGCAGCTCCAGTTAGCAGCTCCAGTTAGCAGCTGGTTCTTCCAGTTAGCAGCGGTTAGTAGCTCAGTTAGCAGCTCCAGTTAGCAGTTCTAGCTCCAGTTAGCAGCTCAGTTAGCAGCAGTTAGCAGCAGCTGGTTCTTCCAGTTAGCAGCTCCGGTTAGCAGTCCAGTTAGCAGCTCCAGTTAGCAGCAGCTTCCAGTAGCAGCTCCAGTTAGCAAGTTCTTCCAGTTAGCAGCTCCAGTTAGCAGTTCTTCTAGTTAGCAGCTCCAGTTAGCAGCTGGTTCTTCCAGTTAGCAGCTCTAGTTAGCAGCTCCAGTTAGCAGCTGGTTCTTCCATGTTCTGGATGAGGCTGGTGTCCATGTCTGTCCATCCTCATCATCATCTTCAGACTGGACAGGTGTGCTCGTGCACGTGTGTTCAGTTTAACCAGGAGAACGTGCATGGATTCACACGTACGCACGTTTTTTACACCCAATTTTATGAATCTATTTTTTTTTTTTTTTTGCACACGCATATTTGTAGCTACACAAAGCTTCAGTATTAGATCTGTGCAGGTGTTTGTACATCAGGCCCCAGGTTTTCATTCAGGTCAGTCCAGACTTTGAGACCAGGTGTTTGGATCAGTCCGGTCTCACCTGGTTCTCACCCTCCTCTTTCTTCTCTTCAGGACCGAGTTCAGAAGAGTTTTCCTCACCCAATCGACAAGTGGGCGATTGCTGATGCTCAGTCCGCCATCGAGAAGAAGAAGAGGCGGAGCCCGCTGGCCCTACCTGTCGACAAGATCCACCCCCTGCTGAAAGGTGCCACTGTTCAACCTCCTCACCTTCACTGCCGTTCACATCTGGATTCGGTCCTCAGTGCTGCTGGGTCCAGGGTTCTCCGTTCTCAGTCTCCTGTGTTGCCTTGTGTTCAGGAGGTTCTGGGCTACAAGATCGACCACCAGGTGTCGGTCTACATGGTGGCCGTGTTGGAGTATATCTGTGCCGACATCCTGAAACTGGCGGGGAACTATGTGAGGAACATCCGACACTACGACATCACCAAGCAGGACATCACTGTGGCCATGTGTGCCGATAAGGTATGCCCTCCAGACACCCCCAAAACCCCCACACCACCAAGATAAACCCCAAGATACCCCCAGACACCCCCTAAGTCCTCAGCTTATAACTGGGTTCTGGGGCCGTTAGTTACTGGGACCCATACCTGTTGACAGTCGGACCCAGTCTGAAGATCCGTGGTACGTCGTCTCCTGCTTTTAGACTCAACACAGATACAAGCCTTCAGCTGTATTCTAGCATAAACATCTGGCTTTAAGGCCTTAAAAAGTCTTAAATACATGACAGGGGTGTTTTCTGGGTTTGGGTCTGAAAGGCATCACCCTTCACCCAACTTCATTCCTCTTCAGTGCTTCTGTCTCTTCAGAATGAGGGGCTGATGTCGTAGCTCTTTGTCTGCATGGTTTAGCTACAGATCACCAGCTCATTCAAGGTTTCTGATTGTTCACCTGTCCGTGCAGGTGCTGATGGACATGTTCCACCAGGATGAGGAGGACATCAGCAGCTTCCCTCTCATGGATGAGGAGCCGTCGACCAGTGAGGAGCAGACCTACTACGAACTGGTGAGGAACTTCGTAGCAGACGGTTGGCAGTACCTGCGGCAGCTCAACCTGCTCATCAAGGTGTTCAGGGAGCCCTTCAACTCCAGCACCATGCTCTTCTCCCAGCACGTAAGTCCTGCTGCTCGGCCGCCGTCTCAGCAGGCCATCGGGGTTAGGGTTGGGGTTAGACCAGAGCATCTGTAACCACCAGCATCCATCTGCTCCTCCAGGACGTGGAGGGCATCTTCAGCCGCATCGTAGACATCCATGAGGTGACAGTGAAGCTGGTGGGTCTGATCGAGGACACGGTGGAGATGACGGACGAAGGAAGCCCTCATCCATTGGTGGGCAGCTGCTTCGAGGACCTGGCTGAGGTGTGCACACCTGAGTGATCAGTGATCAGTGAAGCCGATCGGTGGCTGCTGTCTGGTGTTCTGTAACGTCTGCTGCTCTGGCAGGAGTTGGCTTTCGACCCCTACGAGACATATGCGCAGGACGTCCTTCGTCCTGGCTTCCAGGAGTACTTCCTCAGTCAGGTGTCCAAGCCAGGAGCCTCCTTCCACCTCCAGGTAAGCCCCGCCCCCTGCTCTATGACATCAGCTCACGTCTGACTGCATTCAGCTGATTTTCCTCCAGTTAGAGGAGAAGCCGTTCCTATACAATCCCTGATCTGGACCAGATCCCTGTTTCAGCTGATCTGAGACCAGAGCTCCGAACCAGATCCCTGTTTCAGCTGATCTGGGACCAGAGCTCCGAACCAGATCCTGTTTCAGCTGATCTGGGACCAGAGCTCCGAACCAGATCCTGTTTCAGCTGATCTGGGACCAGAGCTCCGAACCAGATCCCTGTTTCAGCTGATCTGGGACCAGAGCTCCGAACCAGATCCCTGTTTCAGCTGATCTGGGACCAGAGCTCCGAACCAGATCCCTGTTTCAGCTGATCTGGGACCAGAGCTCCGAACCAGATCCCTGTTTCAGCTGATCTGGGACCAGAGCTCCAAACCAGATCCCTGTTTCAGCTGATCTGGGACCAGAGCTCTGAACCAGATCCCTGTTGCAGATAATCTGGGACCAGAGCTCCGAACCAGATCCCTGTTTCAGCTGATCTGGGACCAGAGCTCCGAACCAGATCCCTGTTTCAGCTAACCTGGGACCAGAGCTCTGAACCGGATCCCTGTATCAGCTGATCTGGGACAAGAGCAGAACCAGATCCCTGTTTCAGCTGATCTGGGACAAGAGCAGAACCAGATCCCTGTATCAACTGATCTGGGACAAGAGCAGAACCAGATTCCTGTTCAGCTGATCTGAGACCAGAGCTCCAAACCAGATCCCTGTTTCAGCTGATCTGGGACCAGAGCTCCAAACCAGATCCCTGTTTCAGCTGATCTGGGACCAGAGCTCTGAACCAGATCCCTGTTTCAGCTGATCTGGGACCAGAGCTCTGAACCAGATCCCTGTTTCAGCTAATCTGGGACCAGAGCTCTGAACCAGATCCCTGTTTCAGCTGATCTGGGACCAGAGCTCCAAAACAGATCCCTGTTTCAGCTGATTTGAGACCAGAGCTTTGAACCAGATCCCAGAGCTCTGAACCAGATCCCTGATGATGGTGATGTGATTGTTAGGATGGTGGTGATGTTATGATGATGATTGTGATGATTATGATGATGGTGGTGGTTGTGATGGCAGTGATGTTGTGATGGTGATGATGATAGTGATGTGATGGTGGTGGTGATGATGTGATGGTGATGTTATGATGATGATGATGATGATGATAGTGATGGTGATGGTGGTGATGATGGCAGTGATGTGATGGTGGTGGTGGTGATGATGATGATGATGGTGATGTTGTCAGTGATATTGTGATGGTGGTGGTGATGATGGTGGTGGTGTTGTGATGATGATGATGGTGGTGGTGTTGTGATGATGATGATGGTGGTGGATGGTGGTGGTGATGGCAGTGATGTTGTGATAGTGGTGGTGATGATGATGATAGTGATGGTGGTGATGATGGCAGTGATGTAATGATGATGTTGATGGTGATGGTGGTGAATTTATGATGATGATTGTGATGGTGGTGTTGTTGTCAGTGATGTTGTGATGGTGGTGATGATGATGGTGATGGTGGTGAATTTATGATGATGATTGTGATGGTGGTGATGATGATGATGGTGTTGACCAGTGTTTCCACTAGAAAAAAATGGCACCGGACAATGTGACCGGCAGGTTTTCAATTTACCGGACAAATGTTTGAAATTCCGGTCACATAGGCTATATGAATTTATTGAGGTTAAAAATAAATTATATGCAGTAGTACGATATTAATGCAAGTCATTTAATAGTATTTTTATTAAAAAACAGGCTATAAATAAAATAAGTCCCGTCAATTGACTCACGAGCATAACTTCAAAAAATAAATAAATATTTACGGCGGGAGCCACAGCATCATCTGTGGTAGTCTCCATCTCTTCAGATAGCCTTTTAGAGTTAGACTCATCATCACCCTTGCTATTAGGGCTTTTTCGTTTTAGAAAATAGCTTTCGCCATGTCAAAGACCTCTACTGTTGTGGTGCGCGGTTTGTTAGATTTAATGAAACTAATGCGACAAGTTTCGTTCCGTGCAGAAAAAAAGTTTCGTTCCACATATAGGCTACATTCATTCATTCACACATACACACACACTACTCATTCGTAAAAAAAAAAGAGTATATGTTTTTTCATAAAATGATGTGGAAATTACCTATTTTATTACAACTGAAATTGTGCTTGGGAGGAGTATTTTCACTGGACATTTTGACCGGAGAGATTATAAAATACCGGATTTCCGCATATTTTACCGAACAAAGTCCGGCAATTACTGGACAACGGAAACCCTGGTGTTGATGTTATGATGATGATGGTGGTGGTGATGGCAGTGATGTTGAGATAGTGGTGGTGATGATAATGATAGTGGTGATGGTGTGATGATGGCAGGGATGTGATGGTGGTGATGATGGCAGTGATGATGATGATGATGATGATGGTGGTGGTGATTATGTGATGGTGATGATGATGATGGTGGTGATGATGGCAGTGATGTGATGATTGATGATGGTGGTGAGTGATGATGGCATGTGATGGTGGTGGTGATGATGATGATGGTGGTGATGATGGCAGTGATGTGATGGTGGTGGTGATGGTGGTGATGATGGCAGTGATGTGATGTGATGGTTGTGATGGTGATGGTGATGATGATGGCAGAGATGTTATAATTGTGTTGATGACTTTGACCTGAAGCTTCTGTCTCTCGGTCATCAGTCCATCTGTGAAGGCTTTAAGGAGGCTGTCCAGTATGTTCTGCCCAGACTGCTGCTTAGTCCTGTCTACTACTGTCTGCACATGTTCGAGATGCTCAAGGTGAGACGCCCAACACACCCTCCTCACCACTCCCACCCACTCTAAATATGCTTGACAATCATTATTCATGTGAAAAAGAGCACATCCTCTCTCAGTTTTAAAGTTCTTTATCAGGACATGGTAAGACCTGGCAGTGAGGTCCTCCAACCTCAGATGTCCTCATTACTCACATTTCTGGCCTTTTAGGAAATTCCACAGGAATGGTTCTTGTTTCTGTTTTTTTTATTTCAGTGTAGCACCATCATGTAATCTAGTATGAACAGCGTACCGCTGTCTCATGATGTACTGCGCTTCATCTGGTAGTGCTGTCAGAAGTTACTTTCTTAGGTTTTTGCTGGCTGACTTTGTTTTTTTACATCGAAACTAAAATGCAGAGTTTTATCGTAAGACATTTTCATCCCAGGTGATGGGTGCTTATTTTTAGATTATTAGACACATATGACCATAAATGGTAAATCTGTGTTTATCTTCACTCTTTTTAAAATAACAAAAGATGAAAGATAAATGTTGATATTGATTTGAGGTCACGTAGTTGATCCAGATCCAGTTTATTTTATTGTAGTTTTGTCTTTCTGCCAGCAGGAGGTGCTGCAGCGCCCTTAGCCCATCTGCATCATTCAGGGCTGAAATCCCCTCCCCCACAGTGAGGTGCTGGTTACAGGTGGGATCACAGCTGTGTCACACCTGGATCACACCTGTCACAGGTGCTTCAGACTAGGGAGCCACTTCCTGTCCCACCTACCTCCAGATTTCATCTGATTGGATGCTGATCTCTGGTCTTTTAGTGCCAGGTCATGACAGCTTACAGGTCTCAGGTAGCTTCTGCTGGCCAGCGTTCCCAGTATGACAGCAGTGATTTCCAGTCAGACCAAGACCCCTCAGAACCAGAACCAGAACCAGTCCTGGTCCTGGACTTTCCACTGTGGGGATGAAAGCTATTTCATCCTTCTGACAGTAAATCTGGGAAATTCCTCCACTCATGCTTTCCAGATGAGTTCCCAGATGAGGGATCAGAGGGTTCTGATCCGGTTCTGATCCAGGACTTATCACTCCTAATCACTGGAGCCTGGCTCTGATCCTCCCTGATCCTGGTCCTGGACCAACCCTGGGTCTCAGTCATGACTTTGGTCAGTTTTGTGACTTTACAGTCTGGACCTGTGGCACGGACCTGGACCTGTGCTGGTGTTCCTGATGATGTCCCACCCCTTTGTGTTTCTATAGCAACTGGAGGAGAAGAGTGAGGATGAGGAGGACAAGGAGTGTCTGAAGCAGGCCATCACAGCGCTGCTGAACCTGCAGAGCAGCATGGAGAGGACCTGCTCCAGGAGTCTGGCCAAGAGGAGGCTCAGGTAGGCAACCTGGACCACACCTGGGATCAGCACCTGGACCACAGCTGCAGCACAGACTCAACCCCAGACACACCCCTCCCCCCCATCCAGGTGTTTTTAGGGCAGCCCTGAGCACCTGAGTCACGGCAGGTTCATGTTTTGGACAGGTAGTTATTCCCTGTAGTCAGGATGTAACAATATGGAAAATCTGATATCTCGATTATAGTGACCAAATATCACGATTTACGATATTATCGTGGTATTCTTAATTGCTGTACAAATGTCCAAAAGACGCATACATTAAAATAATTGCACAAAATCTTGTGATTTTCTTGTCATACTAAAACATTAGAAGCCAAATTCTCATCAAAATGAAACTCACATTGAAAGGGCAAACAACTGGCACAGAAAGAGGTTTTATTTTAAATGAACAAAATAAATGACAGGATTAAAAGTAATTTTTCTGGTGCAAACTTAAATGAACACTTTAACAGCCATAGTAGGTCAAAATATGCAAACAATTATCAGGAACAGAAATTACAGGGCAACTTCAAATGTAATAAAGTTTGGACTTTAAGCTGAATCTTAAATAAGCATAATTGTGCAAATAAAGAAACAGTTACTCGTACAAATTACAATAAAATTGAATTAAGTGCTCCGCAGGCAGAATAATTGTCCTCCACCAGTTGTCTCTCTACATTCTTAAAAAAACCTAAATGTGCCCAGACCTGGGATTTGGTCCTTTTAGTGGGTTGGTAAATGTCGTGCGTGCTATTGCCACTTTTCTCCGCGCTTACGTTACGATGCCGATGTTACACGCTACTATTCACATGAGACACAGTCGCGAGACTTGAATGAGGCCGATATCTCATATCCCGGAAATAGACCACGATAATGAGATTGTCAAACATAAACGGTAATCGTCATTGCATAAATTTTCACTGTGCTTTACCGTAATACCGGTAACCGTTCCATCCCTACCGTGTAGAACTACCCCAGACCCCTGCTAAATCTTTCTGGAGGAACCAGCTCTTTGGTCAACCAAACAACTGAAGTCATCAGAAGTTCTGGAGTCATCCTAAAGTTCTGACCCTCTACATGGCTGCACATCAGGAAAACATGCTTTATAATCTGTTGAAAATGGCCTCAGCAGATGGTAAAAACTATATTCTAGCCCCTTGGTTTTTACTGATAATAGATGAAGGAAGATATAAGGAAAGGAGAAGAAAACTTCTCAAGGAGGGTTGGCAATGAACCTGCTCGATCACAAACAACATGTGATTAATCAGGTTAACATGTGTTTACTCACGTCAACATCTGATTAATCACGTTAACATCTGAGTATTCACATTAACTAGTGATTAATTACGCTAACATGTGATGAATCATGTTAAGATCTGATTAATCACGTTAACATGTGATGAATCACGTTAAGATCTGTTTAATCCCGTTAACTTGTGATTTAATACATTAACTTGTGATTAATAACGTTAACACGTGATAAATCACGTCAACATGTGATTAATCACGTAAACGTGATTCATCACGTTAATGTGATTCATCACGTTAACATGTGATGAATGACGTAAACATGTAATTGATCACTTTAACATGTGATTGATCACGTTAATATGTGATTAATCCTGTCAACGGGTGATCGATCACGTTAGCATGTGTTCTATCACGTTAAGATCTGATTAATCATGTGATTAATGACGTTAACATGTGATTAATGATGTTAACATGTGATTAATCACTGTAACGTCTGATTAATCACGTCAACATCTGATTAATCACGTTAACATCTGATTATTCACGTTAACTAGTGATAAATCACGTTAACATGTGATTACTCAAGTTAACATGTAATTACTCAAGTTAACAAGTGATTAATCACGTCAAATCTATTAATCACGGCAACATCTGATCAATCACGTCAACATGTCATGAATCACGTTAAATAATTAACTTGTGATTAAGTACGTTAACATGTGATTTATTATGTTAACATGTGATAAATCACTAACAAGTGATGAATCACGTTAACATGTGATTACTCAAGTTAACATGTGATTAATCCTGTCAACATGTGATTAATCCAGTCAACAGGTGATCTATCACGTTAACTAGTGATTAATCACGTGAAGATCTGATTAATCAGGTTAAGATGTTTTCCTGTCTCCCTCACTTTGATCCTTAAATACTGAACATTTTTCAGAGGTTTCCTGAAGTTTCTTTTTAGTGTCTTATTTCTTATTTATAATAAAACCATGGTGCTGGAATAATGAAATGATAATGAAATGAAAATGAAATGAAAATGAAAAATACTATATTTATCCCATAAAGGGAAATTCAATGTAGTAAGGGCTCTCTCTTTTTTTTTTTTTTTTTTAAATAAACAACAGACAGCAATAATAATAATAATATAATAATAGGTGTTATGTCTTGTTGTGGAGGCTGATGGCTGCTGGCAGGAATGATCTTCTGTATCTTTCCGTCTTGCAACGGACCTGAAGAAGCCTCTCACTGAACACACTCTGTTGTTTGATCACTGTGTCGTTGAGAGGGTGTGAAGAGTCCTTCATCATCTTCATGGAGAGGGTGTGAAGAGTCCTCCATCATCTTCATGGAGAGGGTGTGAAGAGTCCTCCATCATCTTCATGGAGAGGGTGTGAAGAGTCCTCCACCATCTTCATCAGCTTGTGCAGCATTCTTTTTTGTACAATCAGCTCCAGCGGCTCCAGAGTTCCACCCAGCACAGATCCAGCTTTCCTGATCAGTTTGTTGATTCTCTTCAGGTCTCTGGTTCTGATGCTGCTGCCCCAGCAGATGGCTGCAAAGCTGATTGCCCTTTCAACAACAGACCTATAGAAGATGTGCAACATCTTGGTGCAGACATTAAAAGATCTCAGCTTTCTTAAAAAGTAGAGTCTGCTCTGACCTTTCTTGTAGATGTATTCTGTGTTGCATTTCCACTCCAGTCTGTTGTCAAGCTGAACTCCAAGATACTTGTATTCCTCCACCACCTCCACCTCCTTTCCCAGGATGGAAACACTGCTGTGTTGATTCTTGCTCCTCCTGAAGTCGACAATCATCTCCTTAGTTTTGCTGGTATTTAATACGAGATGATTGTTACTACACCATTTCACAAACTGACAGACCAGTTCTTTGTACTCTGCTTCCTGTCCGTTGCTGATACACCCAACAACTGCAGAGTCATCAGAGTATTTCTGCAGATGACAGGACTCAGAGTTGGACTGGAAGTCAGAGGTGTAGAGCGTGAAGAGAAATGGTGAGAGAACAGTTCCTTGTGGTGCTCCAATGCTGCTGACCTCCATCTCAGACACACAACCTTTCAGTCTCACAAACTGTGGTCTGTTTGTGAGGTAGTCATAAATCCAGGAGGTTGTGGAGGAATCCACCTGGAACTTATGGAGCTTCTCACATAACAACGCAGGCTGAATTGTATTAAAAGCACTTGAGAAATCAAAGAACATGACCCTCAAAGTGCTGCCTGATTGGTCCAGATGAGAGTGGGCTCTGTGAAGCAGGTAGATGATGACGTCTTCAACCCCAAGCCCATTACGATATGCAAACTGTAATGGGTCCTGAAAGCTGCTGACCTGCTTGTTGAGGTGGACCAGTAGGCATAAGTAGGCAGTTTATTAGTTTATTGTGTCTGAATTTGTTTTACAACAAGTCTTGCAAAACCATCTTGCAAAAGTTGCAATTTTATGACAAAATGTTGCTTTCTTCTAAAAGAAAAAGGACTTTTTTTCTTTTTTCAGTAACTGAGCATCTGAGTAGAAATAAATGACTGTCATGAAAGCAGGTGTTCCTGTGGCTGGATAAAATTTAAGAGTTTAATTTTGTATTTTTAATGAGCACCTCCGTGCAGAGAGTCTGGACTGCTGAAGAGGATTTAGAGGTTGTGGAGCTGAGACCTTCATGGCTGATGGAGGTATTTCAGTGTGCTGGTCACTCCTCTCCTCCCTCAGCGTGACCCCTCCCTTCCTCTGCTTCCCTTCAAACCAAAATAAGTCTGGGGGGGGGTCACAGGACGCAGCGTCAGTGAGTGGGCGGAGCCTCTGAAGCTTATTGTTCTCAGTTGGAGCTCAGAGGTGAGAGGAGAGCTGCCGCTCAGAGAAGTTTCAGTCTGATTGTGATCAAAGACGGACAGCACCAGGACGAGGAGGAGGACCAGGACAGGTGGCCCCCAGGAGGACATGAGGACGTAGGTCATTTGACTTTATTCTGTCTGTGATGGCGTCAGGCTGAGTGGAGCTCTGTAGGTGGAGCTCTGATTGGAGGTCGATGTTTGATTTGAGACAGCTCGGTTCCTACCCTGGGTTAGGGTGTCTCTGGATCTAGAACTTTTAGACTTAGTTTTTGGTGAAAACTGTTCAGACTGCTGAGAGAGTCAAGCAAATCCCCGCTGAGGTCACCTGATGATCTTAACAATGATTGGCCAGTGCTGGCAGGAAGTGGAGAGGTCATGTGACCAACAGCAGGCAGCTGGTGGATTGAAGCTTCTGATGGACCAGAGATCAGCTGATGATCGTCAGAGGTTCCAACCAGCTGCCTTTGAAACTGCGGTGCACTTCCATTACAAACGTCATGATAAAAGTCCTGAAACAGCTGAAAGTACAGGTGACACACTTCCATGTGTCTTCTGTAGCGTCTTTCACATTTTACTTCAGTGTTGTTCTACCTTCAGACACCTACCACCAGACATCTACCTTCACAGACATCTACCTTCACAGACATCTACCTTCACAGACATCTACCTTCAGACATCTACCTTCACAGACATCTACCACCAGACATCTACCTTCACAGACATCTATCACCAGACATCTATCACCAGACACCTACCACCAGACATCTACCATCAGACATCTACCACCACAAACATCTATCACCAGACATCTACCACCAGACATCTACCATCAGACATCTACCACCACAAACATTTACCACCAGACATCTACCACTAGACATCTACCACCAGACATCTACCTTCAAAAATCTACCTTCACAGACATCTACCACCAGACATCTACCACCAGAATTCTACCTTCAGACACCTACTACCAGACATCTACCACTAGACATCTACCACCAGACATCTACCTTCAAAAATCTACCTTCACAGACATCTACCACCAGACATCTACCACCAGACATCTACCATCAGACATCTACCACCACAAACATTTACCACCAGACATCTACCACCAGACATCTACCTTCAAAAATCTACCTTCACAGACATCTACCACCAGACATCTACCACCAGACATTTACCACCAGACATTTACCACCAGACATTTACCACCAGACATCTACCACCAGACATCTACCACCAGACATCTACCACCAGACATCTACCACCAGACATCTACCACCAGACATCTACCTTCAGACATCTACCACCACAGACATCTACCACCAGACATCTACCACCAGACATCTACCACCAGACATCTACCACCAGAATTCTACCTTCAGACACCTACTACCAGACATCTACCTTCACAGACATCTACCACCACCAGACATCTACCACCAGACATCTACATTCACAGACATCTACCACCAGGCATCTACCTTCAGACATCTACCACCACAGACATCTACCACCAGACATCTACCACCAGACATCTACCTTCACAGACATCTACCACCAGACATCTACCTTCAGACATCTACCTTCACAGACATCTACCTTCAAACATTTATGTTCAGACATCTACCACCAAAGACATCTATCTTCAAACATCTACTTTCAGACATCTACCATCAGACATCTACCACCACAAACATCTACCTTCAGACATCTGCCACCACAGACATTTACCTTCAGACATCTACCACCAGACTTCTACCACCAGACTTCTACCACCAGACATCTACATTCACAGACATCTACCACCAGGCATCTACCTTCAGACATCTACCACCACAGACATCTACCACCAGACATCTACCTTCAGACATCTACCTTCACAGACATCTACCACCACAGACATCTACCTTCAAACATTTATGTTCAGACATCTACCACCAAAGACATCTATCTTCAGACATCTACTTTCAGACATCTACCACCAGACATCTACCTTCACAGACATCTACCACCAGGCATCTACCTTCAGACATCTACCACCAGACATTTACCTTCAGACATCTACCACCAGACATCTACCTTCAGACATCTACCACCAGACATCTACCACCAGACATCTACCTTCACAGACATCTACCACCAGACATCTACCTTCAGACATCTACCACCAGACATCTACCACCAGACATCTACCTTCACAGACATCTACCACCAGGCATCTACCTTCAGACATCTACCACCAGACATCTACCACCAGACATCTACCACCAGACATCTACCTTCACAGACATCTACCACCAGGCATCTACCACCAGACATCTACCTTCAGACATCTACCACCAGACATCTACCACCAGACATCTACCTTCACAGACATCTACCACCAGGCATCTACCTTCAGACATCTACCACCACAGACATCTACCACCAGACATTTACCTTCAGACATCTACCACCACAGACATCTACCACCAGACATCTACCTTCAGACATCTACCTTCACAGACATCTACCACCAGACATCTACCTTCAGACATCTACCACCAGACATTTACCACCAGACATTTACCTTCAGACATCTACCTTCACAGACATCTACCACCAGACATCTACTTTCAGTCATCTACCGCCAGACATTTACCACCAGACACCTACCACCAGACATTTACCACCAGACATCTGCCACCAGACATCTACCACCAGACATCTACCTTCAGACATCTACCACCACAAACATCTATCTTCACAGACATTTACCTTCAGACACCTACTACCAGACATCTACCACCAGGCATCTACCTTCAGACATCTACCACCACAGACATCTACTACCAGACATCTACCACCAGACATCTACCTTCACAGACATCTACCACCACAGATATCTACCACCAGACATCTACCTTCACATACATCTATCACCAGACATCTACCTTCACAGACATCTATCACCAGACATCTACATTCACAGACATTTACCAACAGGCATCTACCTGCAGACATCTACCACCACAGATATCTACCACCAGACATCTACCTTCAGACATCTACCTTCACAGACATCTACCACCACAGACATCTACCACCAGACATCTACCTTCAGAGATCTACCACCAGACATCTACCTTCAGACATCTACCTTCAGACACCTACTACCAGACATCTACCACCAGACATCTACCTTCACAGACATCTACCACCAGACATCTACCTTCAGACATCTACCACCACAAACATCTATCTTCACAGACATTTACCTTCAGACACCTACTACCAGACATCTACCACCAGACATCTACCACCAGGCATCTACCTTCAGACATCTACCACCAGGCATCTACCTTCAGACATCTACCACCACAAACATCTATCTTCACAGACATTTACCTTCAGACACCTACTACCAGACATCTACCACCAGACATCTACCACCAGGCATCTACCTTCAGACATCTACCACCAGACATCTACCTTCAGACATCTACCTTCACAGACATCTACCACCACAGACATCTACCTTCAGACATCTGCCACCACAAACATCTATCTTCACAGACATTTACCTTCAGACATCTACCACCAGACATCTACCACCAGAATTCTACCTTCAGACACCTACTACCAGACATCTACCACCAGACATCTACCTTCACAGACATCTACCACCAGACATCTACCTTCACAGACATCTACCACCAGACATCTACCTTCACAGACATCTACCACCAGACATCTACATTCACAGATATCTACCACCAGACATCTACCTTCAGACATCTACCTTCACAGAAATCTACCACCACAGACATCTACCTTCAGACATCTACCTTCACAGACATATACCACCACAGACATCTACCTTCAGACATCTACCTTCAAACATTTACGTTCAGACATCTACCACCACAGACATCTATCTTCAGACATCTACTTTTAGACATCTACCACCACAAACATCTACCTTCAGACATCTACCACCACAAACATCTACCTTCAGACATCTACCAGCACAGACATCTACCTTCAGACACTTTGGCATGTGGACAGTTGGAGCCGGGATCAAACCGCCAACCTCCCAGTGACTGGACGACCCGCTCTACCAACTGAGCTACAGCCACCCCACATCTACCTTCAGACATCTACCTTCACAGAAATCTACCTTCCTACCTTCTACCTTCTACCTTCTACACCTACCTACTACCCTGGTGATGTCATGACCAAATAAATACATCATAGTGATGTCGTTACTAAATATATATGATCATAGTGATGTCATGACGAAGTGAATACAATCAGTGATGTCATGATGAAGTAAATACAATCATAGTGATGTCATGACCAAATAAACACGATCATAGTGATGTCATGACTAAATAAACATGATCATAGTGATGTCATGACTAAATAAATACATCGGTGATGTCATGACTAAGTAAATATGATCATAGTGATGAGATGATGAAATTCAGTCTTTATGTTGGCATGACTAAAATATATCATAGTGATCTCATGACTAATTAATACATCGTAGTGATGTAAAGACTAAATAAATATGATCATAGTCATGTCATAATTAAATTAATACGACCATAGTGATGTGACTAAATGAATACAATCATTGTGATGTCATGACTAAATAAATATGATCATAGTGTTGTAATGACTAAATACATCATAGTGATGTCATGACTAAATAAATACATTATAGTGATGTCATGACTAAATAAATACATCATAGTGATGTCATGAAAAAAAATACATCATAGTAATGTTGTGACTAAATTAATACATTATAGTGATGTCATGACTAAGTAAATGCATCATAGTGATGTCGTGACTAAATTGATACATCATAGTGATGTCGTGACTAATAAATATGATCATAGTAATGTGCCCAAATATGATCATAGTGATGTTGTGACTAAATAAATACGATCATAGTGACTAAATAAATAAATACGTCATTGTGATGTCGTGAGTAAATAAATACATTATAGTGATGTCATGACTAAATAAATACATCATTGTGATGTCGTGAGTAAATAAATACATTATAGTGATGTCATGACTAAATAAATTTGATCATAGTGATGACATGACTAAGTAAATGCATCATAGTGATGTCGTGACTAAATTGATACATCATAGTGATGTCGTGACTAATAAATATGATCATAGTGATGTGCCTAAATATGATCATAGTGATGTTGTGACTAAATAAATAAATACGTCATTGTGATGTCTTGAGTAAATAAATACATTATAGTGATGTCATGACTAAATAAATACGATCATAGTGATGTCGTGACTAAAAAAAATACATCATAGTGATGTCGTGACTAAATAAATAAGATCATAGTGTTGTCATGACTAAATAAATACGATCATAGTGATGTCGTGACTAAATAAATACATCATAGTGATGTCGTGACTAAATAGATATGATCATAGTGATGTCATGACTAAATAATTATGATCATAGTGATGTCATGACTAAATAAGTACAGTCAGTGATGTCATGATGAAATTCAATCTTGATGTTGTCATGACTAAATAAATGCAATCGTAGTGATGTCATGACTAAATAAATACAACTATAATGATGTCATGACGAAATATGATCATAGTGATCGCATTCCTAATTCAGCACAACTTGAGTAAAGAAAAAAAAGGAAAAAAAAACTTAAAGTTTTAAAGTACTTGATTTTGACCTGGGTCAAAGTGTGTGAACTGGTCCACTGCAGATTCATGGATGGTCATCTAACCCAACCCATCAGGGACCAGCGTCACCTGATCTTCAGTCCATCAGACCACTAATCAGGAGACAGGAAGCAGAAACCGTCCTGTCTCTGATAATGATGTGAGACAAACTTGTTTTTTAAAGTTGTCTGAGTGTGAAATCAGCTCCAGAGCTGCAGTGTAGAAGCAGTAACTGGATCAACTGGTCCTAGTCTGCATGGATCATTGCTGGCAGGAACGGACTCCGCCCAGCCCAGTTCATCCATTCATCCAGAGATGGGTGGATGAGTGGAACCACCAGGCCTGGAAGACCTCAGCTCAGAGACCACAGGCTAACTGTTTTAGCTTGATTTAGTTCATAACAACTGTGATGCTAACTAACGTTAGATTATATTCAGTCTGATCAAAAACAACACCTGAAACGAGGATCGATGGAGCTGGAGAGAGGACCAGCAGAGCCAGAGTCACCCCCACAAGCTAGGAGATGTGTCCATCTGCTAACCTCTGCTCTAGCCAAGGCTCCAAGCTGTTTGGTGGTATTTACACCTGGAGCCTTCTGGACCAACTCAGAACCACTCGCAGCCACGTTAGCACAGTCAACAGCACTAGAGGGACTAAATCCTGATTTCCATTTCTGTGTAGCAAGTACGCATGTAGCCTACTACAGGCCTGATGATGTAACCTCGCTCTGTAATTCCACCTCTGGCCCCTAGAAGGCAGTGTGGGTTCTTTTGTCGCATATAGTTACTTTTGTTGAGAGGTGCACAAGGGTCCGGCGTAGCTGACAGTCTCTAGTGGTCGGTAGTGGAACTGCAGCCTCCTGTGGTCGGTGGAGGAACTGCAGCCTCTAGTGGTCAGTAGAGAACCCGCAGCCTCCTGTGGTCAGTAGAGAACCTGCAACCTCTAGTGGTCGGTGGAGGAACTGCAGACTCTAGTGGTCAGTAGAGGAACTGCAGCCTCTAGTGGTCAGTAGAGAACCTGCAGCCTCCTGTGGTCAGTAGAGAACCTGCAGCCTCTAGTGGTCAGTAGAGGAACCGCAGTCTCTAGTGGTCAGTAGAGGAACTGCAGCCTCTAGTGGTCAGTAGAGAACCTGCAACCTCTAGTGGTCGGTGGAGGAACTGCAGCCTGTAGTGGTCGGTGGAGGAACTGCAGCCTCTAGTGGTCAGTAGAGAACCTGCAACCTCTAGTGGTCAGTAGAGGAACTGCAGCCTCTAGTGGTCAGTAGAGGAACCGCAGTCTCTAGTGGTCGGTGGAGGAACTACAGCCTCTAGTGGTCAGTAGAGAACCTGCAGCCTCTAGTGGTCAGTAGAGAACCTGCAACCTCTAGTGGTCAGTAGAGGAACTGCAGCCTCTAGTGGTCAGTAGAGGAACCGCAGTCCCTAGTGGTCGGTGGAGGAACTGCAGCCTCTAGTGGTCGGTGGAGGAACTGCAGCCTCTAGTGGTCGGTAGAGGAACTGCAGCCTCTGGTGGTCAGTAGAGGAACTGCAGCCTCTAGCGGTTGGTGGAGGAACAGATGACTGCTCCCAGCAGAGGGAATGTTCTGGAAGTTGAACTGGAACGTCATTGTTTACAGAAATTAGCATGAAACTCAACAATCATTCATGAGAGAACTTTGAGTCCTCTGAAGGACTTCAGGAAATTAGAAACCCTGTGGTAGATGGATGGATGGAACCAGGTGAACCCTGTTGGGGGCATGTGAACTCTGGCGGGGGCAGGTTCCAGCTGGTTGGCGTTAGGGCCGGCCGGTGCCTGGACCCTCTCCGCGGTGGCCCCTCCCTGGCTGCATTCTTCAGGGGTTTATGTGTAAACTGATTAAGGAGCTGCTCGTTGCAACAACAGCCTTTAAACGGCCGGTTCAAATCAAACTTTATTTATAGAGAACTTTTCATCAACCTAAAATGCGGCACAAAGTGCTTCACAGAATAAAACCTAAAACGGGATCACAACAGATAATAAAAACCCTTCCCTCTCTCCCCAACATATAGAAACTCACAGCACAGAGTAAACAGTTCAGTAACTTATCACCTGAGGATCCAGGTGAGGAGGAACCACCTACTCAACCCAGATAGACCAGGGTAGACCTAGACGTTGTGCAGAGTCCTCCAGGTCTGAGGGATCTCAAAGACCACGTCCCTGCAGACCAGACACACATCCCAGGGTGGAGGAAAACACTGGAGCTGAAAACTCAAAGATTAAAAGACAGTAAAACAGGATAAAACAGACATTAGATACAATAATGATAAAATGTATAAAAATGTGATAATTTGGAGATGTAAAAATCTGTTTAAGAATAAAACTTTAGATTAAAACCAAGATTTAGAGGTAATAAAATGTATTAAAAGTAGATTAAATCATTAAATCATTAGATTAGGAAAAATAAAAACTAAAAGAGTAACAGAAATGAGGTAAAAGCCAGGTTAAAAAGGTGAGTCTGGAACCTCCTTCTAAACATCTCAACAGTCTCTGCGGTTCTGATGTTCTCCTCCAGGCTGGTCCAGGACCGGGGACCGTGGGTTTTTGTTCTAACTCTGGGATGATTAACGGCCAGAACCAGAGGACCTCAGGGTCCACGAGGGTTGATATGATAAAAGCAGGTCAGATAAATGAGATGGCCCAAGACCGTTAAAATAACCTTAAATCGATCCTGAAAGTTGACCACATTTCACTTCCTGATGTCACCATGATGATGACGATGTCACTGCATCTCTGTCACAGTTCTGCAGTCCGTCCCAGCTGAATCGGAGGTCCAGCTGCAGTGACCTCATTTCCTGTTGGCCCGTCACAGTGGTTGCTGGTTTGTACAGAACTTTATTGTCCAATCAGAGCTTAGTTTTCTAAACTGACCCAATGAAGAACTAACGACCAATCACACGTAGGTATACTCACAGCTACTGGACCACATGATCAGTAACCCCAACCGGACTCAAAATGATCAATAACACTTAATCCACCCATCCAGCTGAACGGGACAAAGCTGATCTATAATCCTCTGAAGACCGTTTCCTCCTGAACTAAACAGAATGCCAGTCAACTAAGAAATATAAACTCAGTTTAATTCAATTTCATTTGTATCATGTCTATCACTCCAGGTGCTTCTCAGATCATGACACAGATCATGATGCCCGAGTAAAGGTTATTTAATATTGGTTATATTATTAAAACTTAAGAAAAGTAACAATGATGAGTAAAAACCTCCCTAATGGGACGAAAACCATATAAGCCAAACGATGTCAAGGAAACACTCCCCTTTAAGAGGAAGGAACCTTAATAAGGACTTGGATCATATGTGGGACCTTCCTGCTGAAGGCAGGCTGGGTAAAGAAAAAAAAAGAGAGAGAGACAGGACAGAGAGAGGATGGAGGACAGAGAGAGGAGAGGGGACTGAGGATGAAACATATTAGTATTAATTATCCATTAACTGTAGAACTAATAATTCAGTGTTCTTCTCTTCTGACTGGTTCATTGTTAGTTCATGAACTACAGATATGACGATGGAAACAGATGTTGGCAGCAACACTGAGGTGGTCAGAGGATCAGACTGCAGGTCAGCATGTTAGTGGATATCCCAGAGATATCTATATAGACGGGTGGAGGTCAACGCTGGGATGACGTCTATATAGACAGGTGGAGGTCAACGCTGGGATGACGTCTATATAGACGGGTGGAGGTCAACGCTGGGATGACGTCTATATAGACGGATGGAGGTCAACGCTGGGATGACGTCTATATAGACAGGATGGAGGTCAACGCTGGGATGACGTCTATATAGACGGGTGGAGGTCAACGCTGGGATGACGTCTATATAGACAGGTGGAGGTCAACGCTGGGATGACGTCTATATAGACAGATGGAGGTCAACGCTGGGATGACGTCTATATAGACGGGTGGAGGTCAACGCTGGGATGACGTCTATATAGACAGATGGAGGTCAACGCTGGGATGACGTCTATATAGACGGGTGGAGGTAACGCTGGGATGACGTCTATATAGACAGGTGGAGGTCAATGCTGGGATGACGTCTATATAGACGGTGGAGGGTGGAGGTAAACGCTGGGATGACGTCTATATAGACAGGTGGATGTCAACGCTAGGATGACGTCTATATAGACGGGCGGAGGTCAACGCTGGATGACGTCTATATAGACAGGTGGAGGTCAACGCTGGGATGACGTCTATATATACAGGTGGAGGTCAACGCTGGGATGACGTCTATATAGACAGGTGGAGGTCAACGCTGGGATGACGTCTCTATATAGACGGGTGGAGGTCAACGCTGGGATGACGTCTATATAGACGGGTGGAGGTCAACGCTGGGATGACGTCTATATAGACGGGTGGAGGTCAACGCTGGGATGACGTCTATATAGACGGGTGGAGGTCAACGCTGGGATGACGTCTATATAGACGGGTGGAGGTCAACGCTGGGATGACGTCCATATAGACGGGTGGAGGTCAACGCTGGGATGACGTCTATATAGACAGGTGGAGGTCAACGCTGGGATGACGTCTATATAGACAGATGGAGGTCAACGCTGGGATGACGTCTATATAGACAGATGGAGGTCAACGCTGGGATGACGTCTATATAGACGGGTGGAGGGAAATGCTGGGATGACGTCTATATAGACAGGTGGAGGCACGCTGGATGGACATCTATATAGACAGGTGGAGGTCAACGCTGGGATGACGTCTATATAGACAGGTGGAGGTCAACGCTGGGATGACGTCTATATAGACAGGTGGAGGTCAACGCTGGGATGACGTCTATATAGACAGGTGGAGGTCAAACGCTGGGATGACGTCTATATAGACGGGTGGAGGTCAACGCTGGGATGACGTCTATATAGACGGGTGGAGGTCAACGCTGGGATGACGTCTATATAGACAGGTGGAGGTCAACGCTGGGATGACGTCTATATAGACGGGTGGAGGTCAACGCTGGGATGACGTCTATATAGACAGGTGGAGGTCAACGCTGGATGACGTCTATATAGACGGGTGGAGGTCAATGCTGGGATGACGTCTATATAGACGGGTGGAGGTCAACGCTGGGATGACGTCTATTATAGAGGTGGAGGTCAACCTGGGATGACGTCTATATAGACAGGTGGAGGTCAATGCTGGGATGACGTCTATATAGACGGGTGGAGGTCAACGCTGGGATACGTCTATAGAGACAGGTGGAGGTAAAACGCTGGGATGACGTCTATATAAGGTGGAGGTCAACGCTGGGATGACATCTATATAGACAGGTGGAGGTCAACACTGGGATGGCGTCTATATAGACGGGTGGAGGTCAACGCTGGGATGACGTCCATATAGAGGGTGGAGGTCAACGCTGGGATGACGTCTATATAGACGTGGAGGTCAACGCTGGGATGACAGCTATAGACAGGTGGAGGTCAACGCTGGGATGACAGCTATATAGACAGGTGGAGGTAAACGCTGGGATGACGTCTATATAGACAGGTGGAGGTCAACGCTGGGATGACGTCTATATAGACAGGTGGAGGTCAACGCTGGGATGACGTCTATATAGACGGGTGGAGGTCAACGCTGGGATGACGTCTATATAGACAGGTGGAGGTCAACGCTGGGGATGACGTCTATATAGACGGGTGGAGGTCAACGCTGGGATGACGTCTATAGGACGGTGGAGGTCAACGCTGGGAGAAGTCTATATAGACGGGTGGAGGTCAACGCTGGGATGACGTCTATATAGACAGGTGGAGGTCAACGGGATGACGTCTATATAGACGGGTGGAGGGTAAACGCTGGGATGACGTCTATATAGACAGGTGGAGGTCAATGCTGGGATGACGTCTATATAGACGGGTGGAGGTCAACGCTGGGATGACGTCTATAGAGACAGGGGAGGTAAACGCTGGGATGAGTCTATATATACAGGTGGAGGTCAACGCTGGATGACATCTATATAGACAGGTGGAGGTCAACCTGGGATGACGTATATATAGACGGGTGGAGGTCAACGCTGGGAGACGTCTATAGACGGTGGAGGTCAACGCTGGGATGACGTCTATATAGACAGGTGGAGGTCACACTGGGATGGCGTCTATATAGACGGGTGGAGGTCAACGCTGGGATGACGTCCATATAGACGGGTGGAGGTCAACGCTGGGATGACGTCTATATAGACAGGTGGAGGTCAACGCTGGGATGACAGCTATATAGACAGGTGGATGTCAACGCTGGGATGACAGCTATATAGACAGGTGGAGGTAAACGCTGGGATGACGTCTATATAGACAGGTGGAGGTCAACGCTGGGATGACGTCTATATAGACAGGTGGAGGTCAACGCTGGGATGACGTCTATATAGACGGGTGGAGGTAAATGCTGGGATGACGTCTATATAGACAGATGGAGGTCAACACTGGGATGGCGTCTATATAGACGGGTGGAGGTCAACGCTGGGATGACGTCTATATAGACGGGTGGAGGTCAACGCTGGGATGACGTCTATATAGACAGGTGGAGGTCAACGCTGGGGGATGACGTCTATGACAACTGGGATGACATCTATATAGACGGTGGAGGTAAACGCTGGGATGACGTCTATATAGACGGGTGGAGGTCAACGCTGGGATGACGTCTATATAGACAGGGAGGACGGTGGGGAGGTCTATATAGAAGGTGGAGGTAAACGCTGGGATGACGTCTATATAGACAGGTGGAGGTCAACGCTGGGATGACGTCTATATAGACGGGTGGAGGTCAACGCTGGGATGACGTCTATATAGACAGGTGGAGGTCAACGCTGGGATGACGTCTATATAGACGGGTGGAGGTCAACGCTGGGATGACGTCTATATAGACAGGTGGAGGTCAACGCTGGGGACGCTGGGATGACGTCTATATAGACAGGTGGAGGTCAACGCTGGGATGACGTCTATATAGACGGGTGGAGGTCAATGCTGGGATGACGTCTATATAGACGGGTGGAGGTCAACGCTGGGATGACGTCTATATAGACGGTGGAGGTCAACGCTGGGATGACGTCTATATAGACGGGTGGAGGTCAACGCTGGGATGACGTCTATATAGACGGGTGGAGGTCAACGCTGGGATGACGTCTATATAGACAGGTGGAGGTCAACGCTGGGATGACGTCTATATAGACGGGTGGAGGTCAACGCTGGGATGACGTCTATATAGACGGTGGAGGTCAACGCTGGGATGACGTCTATATAGACGGGTGGAGGTCAACGCTGGGATGACGTCTATATAGACGGGTGGAGGTAAATGCTGGGATGACGTCTATATAGACGGGTGGAGGTCAACGCTGGGATGAAGTCTATATAGAACCTCAATCTGACCTTTGTCTGAACCTCCATCTCAACCTCAGTCTGACCTTCATCTGAACCTTCGTCTGAGCCTCCATCTGAACCTCAGTCTGAACCTTCATCTGAACCTCAGTCTGACCTCCATCTCAACCTCAGTCTGAACCTTCATCTGACCTCCATCTGAACCTCAGTCTGAACCTCCATCTGAACCTTCATCTGAGCCTCCATCTAAACCTCAGTCTGACCTCCATCTGAACCTCCATCTGAACCTCTGTTGACCTCCATCTGAACCTCTATCTGAACCTCAATCTGACCTTCATCTGAACCTCAGTCTGACCTCCATCTCAACCTCAGTCTGAACCTTCATCTGAACCTCAGTCTGAACCTTCATCTGAACCTCAGTCTGAACCTTCATCTGAACGTCCATCTGAACCTCCATCTGAACCTCAGTCTGACCTCCATCTGAACCTCAGTCTGACCTCCATCTGAACCTTCATCTGAACCTCAGTCTGACCTCACTCTCAACCTCAGTCTGAACCTTCATCTGACCTCCATCTGAACCTCAGTTGAACCTCATCTGAACCTCCATCGAACCTCCCTAACCTCATCTGACCTCCATCTGAACCTCCATCTGAACCTCTGGACCTCCTGAACCCCATCTGACCTCAGTCTGTCCTGACCTCCATCTGACCTCCATCTCAACCTCAGTCTGAACCTTCATCTGAACCTCAGTCTGAACCTTCATCTGAACCTCAGTCTGAACCTTCATCTGAACGTCCATCTGAACCTCCATCTGAACCTCAGTCTGACCTCCATCTGAACCTCTGCTGACCTCCATCTGAACCTCCATCTGAACCTCCGTCTGAACCTCAGTTTGACCTTTATCTGAACCTCAGTCTGGACCTCCATCTGAGCCTCAATCTGACCTTCGTCTGAACCTCCATCTGAACCTCAGTCTGACCTCCATCTCAACCTCAGTATTGAACCTCAGTCTGACCTCAATCTGACCTCCATCTCAACCTCAGTGTAACCTTCATCTCGACCTCAGTCTGACCTCCATCTCAACCTCAGTCTGAACCTTCATCTAAACCTCAGTCTGACCTCCATCTGAACCTCAGTCTGACCTTCATCTCAACCTCAGTCTGAACCTTCATCTGACCTCCATCTGAACCTCCATCTGAACCTTCATCTGAGCCTCCATCTGAACCTCAGTCTGACCTTCATCTGAACCTCGTCTAACCTCCATCTGAACCTCAGTCTGACCTTCATCTGAACCTCAGTCTGGGCCTCCATCTGACCTCCATCTCAACCTCAGTCTGACCTCCATCTCAACCTCCGTCTGACCTCCATCTCAACCTCCGTCTGACCTCCATCTCAACCTCAGTCTGACCTCCATCTCGACTTCAGTCTGACCTCCATCTCGACCTCAGTCTGACCTCCATCTCAACCTCAGTCTGAACCTCAGTATGAAACCTTCATCTGAACGTCCATCTGACCTCCATCTAAACCTCAGTCTGAACCTCAGTCTGAACCTCCATCTGAACCTTCATCTGACCTCCATCTAAACCTCAGTCTGAACCTCCATCTGAACCTTCATCTAAACCTCCATCTGAACATCAGTCTGACCTCCATCTGAACCTCAGTCTGAACCTTCATCTGAACCTCCATCTGAACCTCCATCTGACCTCCATCTGAACCTCTGCTGACCTCCATCTGAACCTCAGTCAGACCTCCATCTGAACGTCAGTCTGACCTCTATCTGAACGTCAGTCTGACCTCCATCTGAACCTCCGTCTGAACCTCAGTTTGACCTCTTTCTGAACCTCAGTCAGACCTCCATCTGAACCTCCATCTGAACCTCTGCTGACCTCCATCTGAACCTCTGCTGACCTCCATCTGAACCTCAGTCTGACCTCCGTCTGAACCTCAGTCTGAACCTTCATCTGAACCTCCATCTGAACCTCCATCTGAACCTCCATCTCAACCTCAGTCTGAACCTCCATCTCAACCTCAGTCTGAACCTTCATCTGAACCTCAGTCTGAACCTTCATCTGAACGTCCATCTGAACCTCCATCTGAACCTCAGTCTGACCTCCATCTGAACCTCTGCTGACCTCCATCTGAACCTCAGTCTGACCTCCATCTGAACCTCCGTCTGAACCTCAGTTTGACCTTTATCTGAACCTCAGTCTGGACCTCCATCTGAGCCTCAATCTGACCTCCATCTCAACCTCAGTCTGAACCTCAGTACCTCCTCTGAACCTCAGTCTGAACCTCAGTCTGACCTCCATCTCAACCCCAGTCTGACCTCCATCTCAACCTCAGTCTGAACTTTCATCTAAACCTCAGTCTGACCTCCATCTCAACCTCAGTCTGAACCTCCATCTGAACCTCCATCTCAACCTCAGTCTGAACCTCCATCTGAACCTCAGTCTGAACCTTCATCTGAACCTCAGTCTGAACCTTCATCTGAACCTCAGTCTGAACCTTCTGAACGTCTGAAACGTCCATCTGAACCTCCATCTGACCTCCATCTGAACTCCATCTGAACCTGCTGACCTCCATCTGAACCTCAGTCTGACCTCCATCTGAACCTCCGTCTGAACCTCAGTTTGACCTTTATCTGAACCTCAGTCTGGACCTCCATCTGAGCCTCAATCTGACCTCCATCTCAACCTCAGTCTGAACCTCAGTCTGAACCTCCATCTGAACCTCAGTCTGAACCTCAGTCTGACCTCCATCTCAACCTCAGTGTGACCTTCATCTCAACATCAGTCTGACCTCCATCTCGACCTCAACCTCCATCTCATCTCCATCTCAACCTCAGTGTGACCTTCATCTCAACATCAGTCTGACCTCCATCTCGACCTCAGTCTGACCTCCATCTCAACCTCAGTCTGACCTCCATCTCAACCTCAGTGTGACCTTCATCTCAACATCAGTCTGACCTCCATCTCGACCTCAGTCTGACCTCCATCTCAACCTCAGTCTGAACCTCCATCTGAACCTCAGTCTGACCTTCATCTCAACCTCAGTCTGACCTCCATCTCAACCTCAGTCTGAACCTCCATCTCAACCTCAGTCTGACCTCCATCTCGACCTTCATCTGAGCCTCCATCTGAACCTCCATCTGAGCCTCCATCTGAACCTCCGTCTGACCTCCATCTCAACCTCAGTCTGACCACCATCTCAACCTCAGTCTGAACCTTCATCTGAACCTCAGTCTGGACCTCCATCTGACCTCCATCTCAACCTCAGTCTGACCTCCATCTCAACCTCAGTCTGAACCTTCATCTGACCTCCATCTGAACCTCAGTCTGACCTTCATCTGAACCTCAGTCTGGACCTCCATCTGACCTCCATCTCAACCTCAGTCTGACCTCCATCTCAACCTCCGTCTGACCTCCATCTCAACCTCCGTCTGACCTCCATCTCGACCTCAGTCTGACCTACATCTCAACCTCAGTCTGAACCTCAGTATGAAACCTTCATCTGAACCTTCATCTGACCTCCATCTGAACCTTAGTCTGAACCTCCATCTGAACCTTCATCTGACCTCCATCTGAACCTCAGTTTGACCTCTTTCTGAACCTCAGTCAGACCTCCATCTGAACCTCCATCTGAACCTCAGTCTGAACCTCCATCTGAACCTCTGCTGACCTCCATCTGAACCTCAGCTTTGACCTCTATCTGAACCTCAGTCTGGACCTCCATCTGAACCTCTCTGACCTCGTCTGACCTCCATCTGAACCTCAGTCTGACCTCCATCTCAACCTCAGTCTGACCTTCATCTGAACCTCAGTCTGATCTCCATCTGAACCTCAGTCTGACCTCCATCTCAACCTCAGTCTGACCTTCATCTGAACCTCAGTCTGATCTCCATCTGAACCTCAGTCTGACCTCCATCTGAACCTGAGTCTGAACCTTCATTTGAACCTCCATCTGAACCTCCATCTAAACCTCAGTCTTAACCTCCATCTGAACCTCTGCTGACCTCCATCTGAACCTCAGTCTGAACCTCAGTTTGACCTCTATCTGAACCTCAGTCTGGACCTCCATCTGAACCTCAGTCTGACCTTTGTCTGAACCTCCATCTGAACCTCAGTCTGACCTCCATCTCAACCTCAGTCTGACCTTCATCTGAACCTCAGTCTGATCTCCATCTGAACCTCCGTCTGACCTCCATCTCAACCTCAGTCTGACCTCCATCTCGACCTCAGTCTGACCTCCATCTCGACCTCAGTCTGAACCTTCATCTAAACCTCAGTCTGACCTCCATCTCAAACTCAGTCTGAACCTTCATCTGAACCTCAGTCTGACCTCCATCTCAACCTCAGTCTGAACCTTCATCTGACCTCCATCTGAACCTCCATCTGAACCTTCATCTGAGCCTCCATCTGAACCTCCATCTGAACCATCTTCCATCTGAACCTCTGCTGACCTCCATCTGAAAGTCTGACCTTCATCTGAACCTCAGTCTGGGCCTCCATCTGACCTCCATCTCAACCTCAGTCTGACCTCCATCTCGACCTCAGTCTGACCTCCATCTCGACCTCAGTCTGACCTCCATCTCAACCTCAGTCTGAACCTCAGTCTGAACCTTCATCTGAACGTCCATCTGACCTCCATCTGACCTCCATCTGAACCTGAGTCTGACCTCAACCTCAATCTGAACCTCCATCTGAACCTCAGTCTGACCTCCATCTGAACCTCAGTCAGACCTCCATCTGAACCTCCATCTGAACCTCTGCTGACCTCGATCTGAACCTCAGTCTGACCTCCATCTGAATCTCCATCTGAACCTCAGTCTGACCTCCATCTGAATCTCCATCTGAACCTCAGTCTGACCTTCGTCTGACCTTCATCTGAACCTCAGTTCAATTCAATTTTATTTATATAGCGTCTGTTACAATGACAATTGTCTCTAGGTGCTTTACAGAGACCCAGAGCATGACCCCCGAGCAAATATCATCAACTAAGATTATATCATTAAATCCAATCAATGATAATGGCAGGTTAAAAACTCCCACGTAGGGAGAAAAAAAAACCTTTATACCAAACAGTGGCAAGGAAAAACTCCACTTTAAGAGGAAGAAACCTTGAGCAGGACCTGGCTCATATGGGGGGACCTTCCTGCTGAAGGCCAGCCGGGTAGAGAAAGAAAAGAGGGGAGACAGGACAGAGAGAGGATGGAGGACAGAGAGAAGATGTAGGACAGAGAGAGGAGAGCACAGAAAAAGTAAAAATAATAATAAAGAAAAAGTAGTGGAATTGTTGTAGGGTGAATGCAAACGGCTATGGAGGGCCTTGGCGCCAGTCTGACCTCCGTCTGAACCTCAGTCTGAACCTCCATCTCAACCTCAGTCTGACCTCCATCTCGACCTCAGTCTGACCTCCATCTCAAACCTCAGTCTGAACCTCCATCTCAACCTCAGTCTGACCTCCATCTCGACCTCAGTCTGACCTCCATCTCAACCTCAGTCTGAACCTCCATCTGAACCTCAGTCTGACCTCCATCTCAACCTCAGTCTGAACCTTCATCTGACCTCCATCTGAACCTCCATCTGAACCTCTATCTGAACCTTCATCTGAGCCTCCATCTGAAACTCCATCTGAACCTTCATCTGAGCCTCCATCTGAACCTCCATCTGAACCTCCATCTGAACCTCCATCTGAACCTTCATCTGAGCCTCCATCTGAACCTCCATCTGAACCTCCATCTGAACCTTCATCTGAACCTCCATCTGAACCTCCATCTGAACCTCCATCTGAACCTCCATCTGAACCTCTGCTGACCTCCATCTGAACCTCAGTCTGACCTCCATCTCAACCTCCATCTCAACCTCCGTCTGACCTCCATCTCAACCTCCGTCTGACCTCCATCTCAACCTCCATCTCAACCTCAGTCTGACCTCCATCTCAACCTCAGTCTGACCTCCATCGCAACCTCAGTCTGACCTCCATCTCAACCTCAGTCTGAACCTCAGTCTGAACCTTCATCTGAACGTCCATCTGACCTCCATCTGACCTCCATCTGAACTAGGGCTGAACGATTTTGGAAAATAATCTAATTGCGATTTTTTTTCCTCAAAATTGCGATTGCGATTTAATATGCGATTATTTTTAAGGTCCTCTTCTCATGTATTTTTCAAACACTGTCATAATAAACAATATCAGATTTATTTAAAGTGCAGATTACAACAATAAAGCAAACAAATCTGTGGCTTTACCTCTTCAACATCTAACTTTTCACGTTTCATGAAACATGTGTAACATTTATGTAAACATGTGGACTGCACTTCTTAAACACTGTCTGAGATTGACAGGACAGTGTATAAATAAATAAATAAAATATACAGATATGAAAAAAAATAAAGCTTACTGATCTCCAGTCAGTAACATCACACAGGAAAAAAAGAGAGCAAATATCTGCTCAACCAATTGGACATTTCAAAAAAAAAAACTTTTGAACACTAATAGAAATATTATATTACTCAGTAACAGCAGCACACAACATACTGAAGTGCAAAATGAGTATGGCACTGTTAGCCAGAAAGATTCTTCTGTATAGATCTCAGGAGCTCACAGATTTTTTGCAAGGAGGGGGGTGGGGGGGGGGGGGGAGCGCGGTTCGCGAGGCGGACAGAGCCAAGTGATGGCTTCAACTAGCGGTTTGAGTGCGCGTGAGTCTCTAAATCACAGAAAAAGTCGCTAGATTTGTCGCTAGTCGCTTTTTACAAAAAGCGCTAGGGAGGTCGAAAGTCGCTAAGTTGGCAACATGATGCCCTGTCTGCTCTGCTCAGCTCAGCTGGGCTCACGCAAGTCACGTGACGTCGCCAGATCACGTGACAAGTCATATCGTGGCCTTTGCGGTTAGAAAATCTCGTTTTATGATATCGCGAGATTATCGCAAATGCAATTAATCGTTCAGCCCTAATCTGAACCTCCATCTGAACCTCAGTCTGACCTCCATCTGAACCTCAGTCTGAACTCCATCAAACTGGTCCAGTAAATGCTGAGATGTTCTAGACCAGGGGTTCTCAAACGTATACTTTAAAGGTCCATATTTTGTCTCCATTGAAGGCCAGACGTCCGGAAAAATTTCAACATTACGTTATTTAGCTTTTTTCACTGTGAACTGTATCATGTAAAAACAACATACAACAAGAATAATGACAATAACTCCAACAAATATAACTATTTAACTGTTGTTAAATCTAAATTCGCTGTAGAAAGTTCAGAATGATAAATAAGGAGGAAAACGTGGACCACTAGTTGTTCATTTAAAGGTTAAATGTTTCGGTTAGCTTAGCCTCCGTTTCTGCCCTATTTCCCTTCTGATTGGCCTCCGAATTAAACTCCTGTGTCCTGATTGGCTACTTGTTCCTGTCAATTATATGATCATTCTGCTCCGCCCTCATCTCCGTGATTGGCTGACAGGTGTCACCAGCAGCTGTCTGTCACAGACATTCAGAGTAGAAGCACAACGCACCAAGGGTAAGACAGGAAAAGCTGGTAAATATGGAGGAGTCTCTGTATCTTTGTGAATGATATTCAAAGACACTGAATTTAGCATTATAAATAATTTATTAACGTATTTGTGAAATGGTCATTTTAAGACTTAGGTGTGCTGGGTCCAGACCTGATCTGCATGGACTGGATCTGGACCAGGGTCTGGATAGAAGTCCGGGTCGAGAATCTTTATGTGCAGCTTTTTGAACATCATATTGTGATTTGTTTGTTTTTTTTCCTCTTTTCATTAAATTTGTTCACAAAAATTTGACTTTTTTAAACATCATCTGTCAAAAATGCAACTTTGTAAAAAGATTTACTTAAAACTTGAGACTTTAAAGAGAAACTGGCTAACGTAAAGCCATGATTATTTTGATGAAAAAGTCTACATTTTTAAATAAAAAGAAATGACAGTGGGCCACCCGGTGGTGCAGCGGTTCATGTACAGAAGCTGCAGTCCTGGACGCAGCCGTCGTGGGTTCGATTCCCAGCCTGTATGACTCTTCGCTGCACGTCTCTCCCCCCTTTCCTGTCTGTCTACGTCTTTATTACCTTCGCCAAGGAGGTTCTGTTTTTGCTGGCGTTTGTCTGTCGGTCTGTCTGTGTTCAAGATAATTAAAAAAGTTATGGATGGATTTTGATAAAATTTTCAGGAGTTGTCAGAAATATGAATAGAATAGAATCGTTTATTGTCATTGTACATGGGTACAATGAGATTAAAAGCAGCATCTCTGGTTACCGTGCAAAACAGTGCAGATCAGTGTACAAAGATATGCAGTGTAGAGAAAAATATTGCAGATAATGGAGGTAATAGAAATAAAAGAGGGTGGGGTATGAGGATGTAAGGTGCTCAGTATACCTGAGACAGTTTAACAGATACTATATACAGATGTTTACACATGTGGTGGAATATTGCACAGATAAGTTCAGGGCGGTTATGGCTTTGGAGAAGAAGCTGTTTTTAGTCTGTTGGTTTTGAACCTGATGACCCTGTAGCGTCTTCCTGAGGACAACAGGTCCAACAGGTCAGAGCCGGGGTGGGAGCTGTCCTTTGTGATGTTAATGGTTCTCCTGAGGCAGCGGGAGGAGTAAATGTCGGACATGGCGGGCGAAATCCTCCGCAAAAAGGAAGAACTGATTTCATTTTGGGTGTGATCCGGAAGCAAATCTGGATCACTCTCAAAGTTTCGATAACATTGTGGTCAATGGGGCCACTCAATATCTCCGTTAATTATTGCCAAAAACTCATTAAATTTGACTCAGGGATTGACAATGGGAACCTCTGTCAAGTTTCAAAGGCTGATCTGGATCTGATCCAGAACACAAATTTTATCACAATCTGTAAATCGCTATACGGAGGAACTGTTGCGCTTGGAGGAGGTCTGCTCTCTCCGGGTGCTTTTTAGGGCCC